>JARHVA010006047.1:237500-820000 GCA_037957365.1 Torreya grandis | reverse complement strand
GGATCACCTTTAACCTTATAAATATAGGACTATTTTTAGTGCCTTGTCAATTTTTAAGTGATCAATCCAAAATTTAGATTAGAATCTATATTATCCAATCTAGATTAATTACTTATCAATTATAATTATGGGAAAAGATACAACCATTGTAAGGTTAGAGAGAGTGACAAAGGAGGAAACTAAAGGAAACCCCAAATCCAAAAAACTCACACATAAATAATAGTAACTAGGATTAAGAAATAAAAAACATGATAAAATAGAATCAAACATGTAACCAAAGCAAAAAACTAATTCTAATATGATATTTACATCACTAGCCTTACCTTCAGGGGTTATTCTAAAATTGTATTGGAAGGGAAAGTTAAGAAATAATACTTCAAGTACTATCCATTTACTATTAGTGGGAGGTCAACACCTTCAAGGTATTTTCAATTTAAATTTGTTTTACCCAAATAACTTAGAGATTTGGTATGGGCCAATCTATAGTGGGTCAATTTTTGAGTGATACCATTTATTCTTATGTGCTTTTTCCCATAACAATACTAAATCTAATATCTAAAAATATTTAAAATTTTCCCTTTTATCAAACCATTTCTTGATAGTTTCTTGATGTCTATTGAATTTATATAGATCTTATTCTCATGAATCTTCTAATTGGACAATGTCTAACAACCTTTATTTTACCTTCTTAGTTTATTCTATGTACTCTTTCATAAAATTGAAAGTTTGAAACTAAAGGGTCATTGTGAAGATGCGATCCAACCCATATACCAATAGAAAATTTGAGATTTTTAGGGTTTACTTATATCTGGTGTGGTTATCCCAAAGATCATAGTTTAATAATGAATGTTAGCCTCTATGATTCTTTTCTAAAATTTTTTGATAACATTGATCATGTTCTTATTAGTTAACTTAGCTAATCTATTTCATTTTAGGTATTACTTTGATGAGAACCTCAAGGTAATCCCATTTTCATAAACCCATTTAATGAGTTTTATTAATTGAAATGCAGGTCCATTGTCATCCATTATGTTGAGTTTTTTGTCCCAAAAATATCATTACATCTAAAACCTTTAGGGAGACCCCTCTTTTTTTTAGGAAAGACCTTGAATCCTCTAAAAAACCCATATTTCCCTTCACGATTGTAGAATTTATAACTCCAGATGCCATTTACACTTGTGTAAATTGCTTCACAGGTTCAAGATCCCATGAAGCACCAAAAACCAAACCAAAAAATTCAAAACTCACCATCCACCTTGCATGTTTTCAAAATGTGAAAAATTCATGGTGGGCTCTGAATCTTGACATGCACCCAATCTAGTGGAATTTAGAACTTGACATACACTTCACATTTCACACCATGCAAAGTGAGAGATGGGATCTAGATCCCATAAAACCTATAACCCCCCCACTTTTTCCTTAACTTTTAGGTGCTTCCAACACCTCTTACCATTGTGGGAACTTTTAGGTTCTTTCAGTGCCTCTAACCTTCTTTAGTAACTTCTAGGTATTTATAGCACCTCCAATCTCTTTAGAACTTCTAGGTACTTCCATCACCTCCAACCTCCATGCAAACTTCCAAGTGCTTATAAAATATCCAATCTCTATGATAAATTCTATGTGCTTCTAGTACCTCCAACCTCCATGGGAACTTCTAGGTGTTTCTAGCACCTCTAACCTCCATAGGAACTTCTAGGTGCTTCTAGCACCTCCTATCTCCATAGGAACTTCTAGGTGCTTCCAGCTCCTCCAAATTCTATGTGAAATTTCAAGTGCTTCCAACACCTCCAAACTCTATGGTAACTTTTGGGTGCTTCCATCACCTTCAACCTCCATGGGAAAAAGTTATTGCAACAATAAATGGATCACTATGAAATAATTAGAGACAAAAGGAAAATATCAATAAGGACTTTTAGAAGAGAAATATTTGATGTTGAGAAAGATAAAACATATTTTACACTTTATATTTTTTATAACTTGGAAGTTGTAAAAATCACAAGTGCAAATTTCACTTTCCATTTTGACAAGTATAGATTCATAGAAAAGGTGGAAAATCATGATGTGCAAATTGCATGATTCATTTTAGCAAAAGTGATAAAGACTTAACAAGTTGTAAAAATATCACTAGAGATTTTAAATTTGAAGTTTTTTCATGGGAAAGTAACTTAGAATTATTTTCAAAGTTATCTTTTATTTTTGAAAAACTAGCTCTATTTTTGCCACCTCTTTTGCATGAAGAGCTATTTTTAGCCACCATCAAATATGAATAATTGCATGGAGATCTTTAGTTTTAGCCATACCATGCTACACCAATGATCATGCCTAGATTTTTCATGCCATGTTACAAACATTCCATAAGTCAATATGCCATAAATATAAGATCTTGCTTCTTTTTACATGAATAGTTTAATATCTACATGATTTTTTGAACTAAGTTTTCGAGTTTCAACAACTACATGTTTTTTAAGACATATTTTGTATAAAAATGGGAAGACCCTATAGCCTAATCTATATTTTTTTTTCTAGTTATATTTTATGAATCTTTAATGTATTTATTATAAGATATAACCTTTGGACATAAATAAAGTTGAATATTTACCTTTCTTGTCTTTGGAATATTTGTGTTGTGAAAAGTTATTTGATTTTTTATGAAAGATTTGTAATTTATTTCAATCTAAATAAAATTAATCTATGGTATTTTACCCTCTAGATAATATTTATTGTAATAAATATCCTTTTCCCTCTTCTAAAAAATAGATAAAATATTGCCTCTGATTTCCAAATTTGCATGATTCTATGTTTAAAATAAATTCAATCTATTTTCTACTCTATTGTGTTTATCAATAAAGCATCTAGACCCACTATAAAATATTTAGTGCAATCATCATATTTGAAATTTTCTACAAATTTCAATTTTTAAATCATTTTACCCATTAAAACCCTAGTTCATGATTGAAAAGTGTTGAAGAGCGAGATTTCCACAAAACTGGTATTTTATCAATTTGCATCAGATTTAGTGAAAGGAAGCCAACCTTATATGGATATTAAACTCAAATTACCAAGGTCCTATGGATTTTGAGGTTTTTACATTGTATCATTAAGCACTTGCACAACAAGCTACATAATCAAGACATGCATAATCCTATGTGATAACAATTTTTAGCATGCCCGGTGGGACCCAAAATCATAATCTATTCAAGTATTTTTGTATGTTATTTAATGCATCTTACCATTTAGGATAGTTTATTCAACACCATTTTAACTCCAAAGACTAAATATATTTGCTTAATAAGTCCAAGATCTTAAAAATTATCAATGTTTAGGATTTAGGTGATATTCTTGGTCTTTTCCATTCTTTTGAATTAATCTAATCACGTGGTGACTCTGCTGGTATGTGCTTATTATTGAAAAGTTAGACCTAATTATTCCTTATTTAAATTCTCTAATATGTCAATATTTCATGTAAAACATTCATTTTCCCCTCATACTTGTCAAAATGCATTTTATATGCCTTCATACCATCAATATCAAATTGAAAATGCTACTAGTTTTATCCCAAATAGCCCCACTATAACAAGATATCTTCATTTTCATATTAATGGCCTCCATACCATCATAGTTCATCCTTATTAGTAATATTTTAACAAATATTACCAGCCTCAACAAGGATACCTTGCTCCCAATCTACATTTTTACCCTCCTAACCAACCCTAAAAGAGCATCAGTGATATAAAGCTTGATTTCTAGATATAACTGATGAAGATTGAAAGAGAGGAGTATAGTAAGCAACAAGAAGATATTTTTTTAATCAATTTTACACATAGAAGCAAGAGGTGATGTGACAATGTAGATATGAAAAAGATTTTTTGGCTAGGTACATAACTAAGGAGGAGTAGATACATAAGTTGCTTACATAGATGTAAGAAATTAAATGACAGCCAACCACCTTCACTCCTCCGTTTCCTAGCTTCAGGCAAGATAAATACTCTGCACTTTCAAGTAAATACCCTACTTTCAAGGTTACAAGTTTTGATGTCCCCCCTTCCTTGAAAGATACTACCCTCATTCCTCCTTAAAAACCCCAAGTGTATTCATGGTAGCCTTCTTAGACCATGCATCTTAACTTCACAATGCCCAATCTTGTAGAATACCCTTCCTATGCACTAGTTGAAACTTCTTTCCCTCCCACCATCTCCCTTTTAAAAGGAGGGCTATTTGTATGGAAGATGAATTAAGACCATTTCTACAAGGAGGAGGACATTTTAAGTGAGTACTATGAGGAAATCATAATTCACAGCCCTCTTTGTGCCACTAAATTAGAAGTTTTAAAGCTACTCCAAGAAGAGTGTGAACAAAATCAATGCACATAGTAGGGTAGTATATAGGTGAAAGATGATGAGGCACTCTATTGGCTAAATGAGATTCCATTTAGTATGTAATAATATGAGGTTGGTCATAAACCTTTATTGAAGCCTCTCATGTAGAATAGTGAAGAGCAACTGCAAAAGATTTATTTTGGGATGAACTAAAGGAATTTTTCTCAAGAATTGGCATCAAACCAATATCTATTAAAGGGAAAACCATGAGTATCAAGAAAAAAAGAGGAATTATATATGTTACCAATTAAATGACATTGGTAGGTACATCCCAATCAGTAGGATGATGGAGAATCAAAATGCATAAGGGAGGGAAATTCTAATTGCTCAAACATTGTCTTGACAAGAGGGTGCCCTATTAGGTACCTAACTTAGTTGGAAGCCAGAAAGGAGGAACCATCACATGTGATTAATTTAGAGTAAAAATTTGAGCATCAAAAATATTAGGATTAGCTTGCCTATCCACTCTAAGATAGTTTTGTGTTTAACAAATTGGATCGGGTAAGTGAGTTTATTTATGTTCTTATAATTGGAAAAGTATATAATCAATTTGTTGACTATTCACTCCTCCATATTTTGTTGGTTTCCCTCAACAATGTAAAGCATATTATATTAGTAATATAGGGTAGTTATTTTGTATAACTAGTCAATGGCTTTGTTTATATGTCTCTTTCATTAGTTAGTTTAGGATAGGTTAGTTGTTTATTTCTTAATAAGTGCTTATGCACAAGTCAAGACTCATTAGGAGTTGTTTCCTTAGGTTGTGTTATTCTTCCCTATTTTGTTTGTCTATTTTTCCTATTTTTTTCATGTTTAAGTAAATCCCAAATTGTTCTTCCTTAGGTTAGATTTTGTCAAGATAAGGTTGACTCCATTCCCAATGCCTTAGAAGGCTACTAGATTGTAAATGATTAGCAAACAATCATCCCACACATGTCACCAATTATTTTAATATTTTAATTCCAAAAATATCATTACATCTAACACCATAAGGGAGACCCCCTTTATTTTTTACTAAAAAAATTTAATCCTCCAAAAAACCCAACTTTCCTTTTATGCTTTTAGATTCTAGAACTCTTGATGTCATTTACACTTGTGCAAATTACTTCACATGTTTTAGATCTCATAAAGAACCAAAACCCAAACCTTATAATTTTAAACTCATCATGCCATTTGCATGTTTTCAAAATGTGAAAAATGCATGGTAGGCTCTAGATCCTGTCATGCACCCAATCCAATAGAATTTGAAACTCAACATGAAAAGTGCATGATGAGCTCTAGATCCCACCATACCTATAACCCCCCAGTTACATGGGAAATTTTAGGTGCTTCCAACACCTCCAAAATTTTTGGGAACTTTAAATTAATTTTATCACCTCCAACCCCCATTAGAACTTCTAGGTGATTCTATCACCTCCAACCTCCATGGGAACTTCTAAGTGCTTCTAGCACCTCCAACCTCCAGAGGAACTTCTAGGTTCTTGCATCACCTCCAACCTCTATGGGAACTTCTAGGTGATTATAGTATATCCAACCTCTACATTAAATTTTAGGTGTTTCCATCACCTGCAACCTCTATGAGAACTTGTAGGTGCTTCCAGCACCTCCAACCTCCATGGTAACTTCTAGGTGCTTTTAACACCTCAAACCTCCACAAGAACTTCTAGGTGCTCCAAGCACCTCCAACCTATTTGGTAACTTTTATGTGCTTTCATCACCTTTCACCTCCATTGGAAAATGTTATTGTAGTAATAAATGGATCACTATGAAATAATTAGAGATAAAAGGAAAATGTTAAAGGAACATATCAATACAAACTTTTAGAAGAGAACTATTTGATATTGAGAAAGAGAAAACATATTTTACACTTTATATTATTTATAATATGGAAGTTAAAAAAATCACAAGTACAAATTGAACTTTATATTTTTACAAGTATAGATTGATTAAAAAAAGTGTAAAATCATGAAGTGCGAGTTACACGATTCATTTTAGCACAAGTGATAAAGACTTAAAAAGTTGTAAAAGTCTCACTTGAGTTTTGAAAGTTAGGGTTTTACATGGAAAAGTAACTTAGAATTATTTTAAAAGTTATATTTTATTTTTCAAAGACCAATTCTATTTTGGGTGCCTCTATTTCATGATGAACTATTTTTAGCCATCGTCAGACAAGGAGCCTTGCATGGAGATATTTAGTTCTAGACACACCATGCTACACCCAATATCATGCCCATCTTGTGCATTCCATGTTCCAAACATTCCTAAATTCAAAATTCTATAAATATAAGATCTTACCTCTTTTTGCATGAATATTTTTAGATCTACGTGATTTTTTGAACTGAGTGTTAACATTTCAACAACTACTTGTCTTCTATGACATATTTTGTATAATATTTGGTAGACCCCATGGATTAATTTATATTTTTAATTCTAGTTATATTTTTTTGAATTTTTAATGTATTTACTACAATATGTAACCTTTGGAGAGAAATAAATTTGAATATTTGCCTTTCTTGTCTTTGTAATCTCTGTGTTGTGCAAAGTTATTTGATTTTTTGTGAAAGCTTTATATTTTATTTTAGTCTCAAGAGAATTTATTTGTGGTATTTTAATCTCTTTATAATATTTTTTGGAATAAATATCCTTTTCCCTCTTCTAAAAAGTAGCTAGAATACTACCTCGAATTTCCAAATTTGCATGAGTCTGTGCTTAAAATAAATTTAATCTATTTTCTGCTCTATTGTGTTTATGAATCAAGCATCTAGATCCACTATAAAATATTTGTTGCAATCACCATATTTTTATATTTTTTCAAATTTTAATTCTTCAACCATTTTCCTTGTCAAAACCCTAGTTTAGGACCAAAAATTGCCAAAGAACCAGATTTCCACAAAACTATATTTTATCAGTTTACATCAGATTTAGTGAAAGGAAGTTGTCATTCTCCAAAGATTAACCATAAAGTGATAAGGTCCCAAATCTTTGGAGTTTTTTCCACTGTATCATTAGGAACTTACACAACAACCTACATAATTAATATAGGTGAAATCCTATGTGATAACACACTAGAGAGGATGGGGTGTCAAATCATGTTCTATTTACCTCAATGAACTTGATGACTTCCTTGGTTGCATTTGTCTTGGTCACCATTGATTCTATCCATATTTTGAATTGATAAATGATTGTAAGTATGAATTTATGGCCAATTAATGATTTTGGGTTGATGATTCCAATAAAGTGAAGTTCCCATTGAGAAAAATAACACTCTTCTATCATAGGATACAAAAGAATTAAAACATGAAATTACTTCTTAGTGAAAGTCTATAATTGATGGAATGAACACACATGGCCATGGAAACATTTGAATATAATGGGCCAATGGTACACAATGCATATAATTATGTGCACAGTTCTACTCCATGAAGGATGGTCACCACCCAATCTATCATGGAATCTAGTAATGACTTACATATCTTCTTCTTCACATAGACATCTAAAAAATATGCCTTCATAGTTATTTATATAGAGTGCTCCCTTATTCAACATGTGTTTGGTTACATTTAGTCTAATAATTATTTTCTATGTCTAATTGTGTTTTGGATGAGGATTTACATAAAAGAGGTAATGGATAATTAGATGAGACCATTTTTTATGGATCATTTATGACTAATATAATTACACCACCATGATCTTTGGGTCAATTTTAGTGATCAATTGTGTAATATCTTGGCCTCAAACCAACTTGATAGGTTTTATCTCAAGGTTAGACTCTTTCATCTTGGTCATCCATCAACCTATGCATTCTCCTAGCTCATTCTATCCTAGCATTATCTTTATGGATAGGTTTGGTATGATGGTGTGAACCTTGCTTCTGAGAATGTAATTCTTAAATTTATTCATAACTTTGACCAGGGTATAGGTACACTTGTCCAAGTAATCATACCTTAGTGATTTATCCTTCAAGTTTGTTCTCATGAAAGTGATTTTATACTCATATTTGTCCAAAGTTTGGGTGTAAACTATAAATATAGTGTGATCTAATGCAAATTAATAGACATAGAAGTCATTCATGTAGTCTGGGTTGATTAAGATTAGTGATTACATGATTGATTAATTTAATTCATGGAAGGATTCCCTATTTATAAAAGCCTAATCAACCTTTCCTTCTTTTTTCAACATTTCATTCAAAGGTTTAATGATTTCAAAAAAAAAAACCAAATATTAATTTGCATATAAATTTAATCTTACCAAAGAATGACTTTAATTCCTTTCTACTATTATGCAAATATATCTTTAAAATAACATTGTAATGCTAGGGGTAGATATAAATACCTTCCTTCATGATGATTTGATTGATAACCTTACCTATTATAACACCAAAAACACTTTTCCCTGCGTTAAGTGAGATACCATACCTTATGCACCTTTCAAATATCTTTTAAATATGGTGAATATAATAAAACCTTTATTTTGAAAAACAATCAAGTCATCAATCTAAATAATAGTGCATTTACTTAATATACCTTAAAAAATCAAAGTAAATATATATCTTAAAGGTGGATCATGTGTTAATAAGGCAAAATGACATTTAGTTTTAAGTGAAGGTGCCCCACTTAATTGCATATGTAGTCTTGGATTGGTCTTTTGGGTTTTATAGAACCTGATTATACTCTCAGAATCTATCTAGGAAGGACATTATATGAGATCCACTTACCATATGTATTACCTAATATAAGGAAGGCAAATGATAGGTATATTTGTTAGAATCTTAGTTCAAATTTATGAAATACACATAGTCACATTTCACCATTATTTTTATAGACTATCACTAAGTTAGCTATAAGCATAGAGTGATTAATTGAGAATATGATCCCAACCAAGAGGATTTTATCAACCTCTTTATGAATAAGTGGTTCTAGGATTGGGTTCATATTAAACTACCTCTATCTAAAGGGCATATACTTTTTCTTGAGTGGGATAGTGTGGGTTATTATCTTTAGGTCAAATATATTAAGGTCTCCCTAAGCCCAAGAAATAATGTCTTATTACTAAATTAGTAGTTTTATGAGTTTATCAAATTCAATATGAGTGTAATTCAAACCAATATTAGCATCCTGGGGCTAGTCTAATCCTAAATTAACCATTATAAATTTTTTATCTAAGTGTATTAGCATAGAAGGTCTATGTGTGGGGTTTTTCAGGTTAAACACTCTCTCAAGGGATATAATCCCTTTAGGAACTCATTTATTTCAAGTTCACAATGGCATCTTGGTCATATTCTTCATTTCTAGGGTTATCTTTTTTCGCTTCATCTATAACTTAGGTCTAAAATACTCCTAATTTATTAATTAATTATAATATCTAGTAGTCATTTTAAAATATGTAGAAGTTCCTCACATTATCTAGTATTAATGAACTTGGGATGGTCTCTACTAAAATATGTTTCAGCCTTGAGTCACTAGGGTTGTTAAGTTTGAAAAAATAGTCACCAATAAATCAACCACCTGATTTTCTTCTCTAAGAGTGGGGATGATATTGAAATAATTGAAATTTTATATCCAATCACATGTCATATGTTTTTAATTCATAAAATAGTATATCTTACATTATAAATTACTCTTAATATGGTTCACTAATAGCTTATAATCTCTTAACACTCACAATTGTTTGACCCTATGCTTCAACATAAAATGTACTTCTAAGATCAAGGCTTCATATTATACCAAGTTTTTGGTGTAAAGAAACTAGAGCCTATATGAATATAGGTATCATTTACCTAACGGTTCAATGAAAATAAGTCATTCTCCTTAACCTTGTTTGGAATGGGCACCATCAAAGTATAAGGGCCATAAAATAGACAACTCAAGGTCTTTATCAACCTGGTTTTCATTGCATTTTTTATAGACAACGTATAAACACCTATGTTAGATGATACTAATTTCACTCTTTCATTAATTTCATTATATTCCATGATCATGTGTTTCATTATGTGTTCTATATCAACACAAATATGTTTTGATACACCTCTCTAAGGAAACCACATATGAGAGAATTCTATAACCATGTATATATTTAAGGTTTTATACTACTCTATACTAAGAAATGTCCCATAAGACTCTAATATTTCTACTACTTGAGTATCCATAAAATATTGGACCATGGGATCAAATTATATCTACATACAAGCATTAAAGAGATAACCTACTACCTCAAATTAAAAATTATCCAACTAGACCACTATTTTTTCTAAATTATTAGGTGTTAGTCCTAGTTTTTGATAAAAATTTTCAACCATGACATTCAAAGAGGTTCTTGAGTCAACTAGATAGTTATAAATATTATTCTAAAATATCCTAATTGTTAGGTTGAAAGGTGTGACCTCAAATTTACTATTATGTATCAAAATGTTAGTGTATGTAGGCTTGGACTTGGGTAGAATTGGTTTGTCTATGAGATAATTTAGGAGGACATCTCTTTACATAGTGATTTATGAAAGATAAAGCAAATTGATTTTTATCTTTATCTTCTTCATGTCCTTTACTATGTTGTACCTAATATTACTAGTGTTAGGTTGGGTATCTTCAGTTGGATTAAGATCATTTCATGTTAGGGGTGAAGGCTCATTCGTAGATCTTAGATTAGGAGGAGTGGCACCATTGTTAGGAGGGATTAAATTATGTTGTAAGTGGTTGTTGATATGTCTAGTTCATAAGATCATAGTTACTCTCTCAAAATTGTTGAAAATCCTAAAACTCATTGGTGGCATCTTCTACTTCATCATCTTCATGGATGGGTAAGTTTAATTTCTCTAGTAACATGGTAGTGCTTATGGATCTTGTAGCATTATAGGTTTTAGTTTGATTGGTAACATTTGACTGGTTTGGGAGTACTTCATACTCTTCCACATATTTTTTGAAGATGTCAAATGCACTAAAAAATTCAATATAATCAAGTTTACCATGATAGGATACATTGTCTACACAAAACCAGTTAGGCAAGGCCAACTCAATGATGTTGATCTTAGGGAGATTATTAAGTGAGGGATATAGTTAGTTGTTAGAGTAGTTATGGGGATGATTGTAAATTTGGTAGGTGGAGTTCCTATTTAAACTCTCACCACCATTATTTCTAACCTATCTCTAGAGGCTCAAGAAGTCATTGTTAATATTGTACACATTCATTCTATAGTTTCCACTGATTCTTGATGGACTCCTCGGGCATAATTTAGACATTATTCATAGTGGGGACTAGTCTTAGATTTTCATATTGAGGCACTAATTTATTATTTATTTGGATAATGAATCCTAGGGGATGATTAAGAGTAACATGTCTCAAAATAAGTTAGTTTATCACTAGCACAATTTGTGGCATGGGTATATTCTGACAAGTGTCAAAGAGGGGGTTTAAATTAGGAATAGTTGGCAATAGATTTTGGATGCATGGTGCCAAAAAACCTTTAGGATTTAGTTGTATGTATCTTTTTATGAATTCAACATAATATAGATGTATGTATACTAACAAATGATCTTTACATAGGAACATAATTATCCAAGGATTTAGTGCATTCTTGTATATTTCAAGGTCTAGCTAGGCATATGATCTATACAACACAATGATTCATTTATACATATTTTAAAACCTAGGTTGCATTTATTATAGGATCACTGCATTCCCTTTTAATGTAGGTGAAATATTAGTATTACACACTTTTATTGATGACTTACCCAAAATAGGTGAGTAACATCTTACTGAATTGGACACAACTTGTAATAAATCCTTTAGGAAAGTTTAAGAACCAGTCATATTACTTTTCTATCAGAGTGAATGGGAAAATACTATAAGAAATGTCCTCATGTTTGAAACTTCAAAGATCAAGATAATTTTTTTTGAGGTTCTGAACCCTCACAACTAGGGTAAATCTTGAGAGATGTCTTTTTGGGTTCCTGGGTAAATCATGGACAACTTGAGGAATTTCAATAGTAAACCTAACCAACCATGCATAGGTACAATTGTAGGTAGAGTTCTAATAGGGATGAACTACAAAGATGAGCTAGTAGATGTAACCACATGTCTTGGTATCCATACATCATTTATATTTCTCCTATGTAATTTCAATGGGGGATATTATTAGTTATCTAGGACTGCTTTATATCTAGTGATCCACATATTTGGATTTGATTTGATCATACGTAGGCTAGTAGTTTAGAACATTGTTAGACAATGAGAAGGGGTGCCTTTATTATAGTTTCTTATCTTTTTATATGTTTAAGAATGTAATAAGATAATAAATCATAAATTATGGATAAAAATATTCCAACCAAGCCCTCTTTCTATTAAAAGCTATTATTTTTGCTAAGATCACCTTCTCAGGTGCAGCTATTAGATTACATGCACTAAGCAAGTTTATGCAACAAATGGGGAACTTGATTCCTCTCATTATGGGATTATTAATGAGATAACATAGGGCATGAGCTATAGATATAAGTATCAATTAAATATCCTAATTAGAATATATCTCCAATAGATGTAGTGATAGAACTAGATGTCTAATACTAGTTTTCCCACCAACTCACATAACTTCTACACTTATGACTAGACCAATTATAACATTTTGAAATTTAGAGTCCTAAATTTCACCACTTAAATATTTAAAAATAAATTTAAATAACACTTGTTCAAAAATAAAAATAAAAAGAGAGGGAGGGTAAGGTAGAAAGAAAACCTTCTAATTAAAGAGGTAATACAAATGCATCATGGACCAAAATGTACCTATTTAAAGTTGCACCATTGTATGCTAAGTTTTATGATGGATCAAGCTTTATTAACACATGCATATATTGTAAAGACAAAGTAAAAATGATTAATTTTAAGACTCCTTTAATGAATCAACTATGAATAGGTCTTTAATTAATTACAAACATATTGTTATAGAATTCAAATAAAGTGAAAATAATCCAAGAACCTAACTAAAATATTTGAATTACATCCTAGTTAATTTTATAAAATATATATAAAAATATAACTTATGGTCCTATAGAATTAATATTAATTGATTAAAGTAGAAACAAAGTGGTAGATCTTTAATTCAACTGTATCCATTTACACATTTTTATCCATTATTCTAAAAACATTTATTTACAAATAGAGTCAACTATTCTAACATACTAGTTAATAATATATATATATATATATATATATATATATATATATATATATATATATAAGGGAGAGATGGGTCATACCTCCAAAAGGCAAGTGATCCCATTTTTAGACATCATGGCCTAAAATGGTGAAATAGAATTATGCTAGAAGATTCATCATTCCATAATATACAATATGGAAGGGAATTATATGGCCCAGAAGAGGTTTTATGTGGGTTGTATCTTGATGGTTTTGGAAGAATCCACTGAGATACCAAATATTAGTCGATGAGGTAGAATCTATAAAAGTAGTCAAAATATTTATGGAGGAGAATATTTAATAGAGATATTATATGTAGGACATTTGTGAAAAAACACCTATTTTACCTTTATGTCACTATGAATTACTAAGGGATAGGCCAAACGACACTTTGATAATGTATTTGACTATTCAGTCATTTAAAAATGACAAATGTCTTGATACAAATTTTTTGGGTCCTAGCTTCATGTATTTCACTTATGTACTTAAACCAAAATAAATGTCTAGGTTGAGCTTTTTAGGATTGTAAAAATTGTCAATCTACTAATCGATTATGACCTATGTGGACCTTTCCTTTAGCACATGGATTGAAATTGATTCAGATGTTGAGTCATATTTAAAATGATAGATATATATTTGTATTACTCCTAAGACTAATCTTCATGTCCTAGATAATCTTTGTCTTAACGAAAACATGTGGCATAATTTCACTAATTCTAGATTTTTTTCACCTCACTAAGTCATCTACCTTTTCACGTGTCCATTCTTTGTGCATCTAGGCCTTACTTTCTTTATCAATGTTTATTTATTTATAGTATGACACTTGGATCAATCTCATTTCTTCTACTTAGAACCAATTTTTTTACTAAATCAGTGGTCTTTTAATCATGACTTAGTGAGATAAAGACATTAGACTAATCCCATTAATTTGGGGGCTTACAAGCTCTATTTTATCATTTGATCTATCCATATGATACATGTTAGTGGTATGTTACCACATGGATAGTGATTGATTATCCATATAATCACCTATATTCAAAGTATGTGCCACTACTTGAAATCTCTATATGAGTGAGATCCTACTACATGGCACAATCTGGGATCTCATGGTCCTAAAGAGTCCTTTCCTTTTCTAATTGAGTCAATATAAATGAGTAACTAGGATGAGGATATGTGCCACCCATTTCCAAAATTTGAAATGAGAACCCTCTTTGATATTAAATTCCATGTTTACAATTCGTTTTGAAATGAAACAATATAAGTCAAATCTTGAATTTATTATAATAATATTGAGTTTTTTAATTCAAAATGATGTCTTGATATTATTATAAATTGATTGAGTGTTCCAAGAATTAAAATATCCTCATTTTTGAAACTTTGAAGCCCAAGATCAATTTTGTATGAGGTTCAAAAGCCTCAAAACTAAGGTGAATCTTTGGAGGTATCATTTTGGGTTCTTAGGTAAATCATGAAAAAATATAGGAATTTAAATATTAGACCTAACCAACCATGCCATAGGTATAACCTTAGGTGTAGCTATATTAGGGAAAAACCAATAGGATGACAAAGTAGGTGTAACCACAAGCACTAGTCTCCCTATATCTATTAGAATTCTCTTATGGAATTTTAATGGGGATATTATTAAATATCTAGGACTAATTCTAGATATAGTGATCTGTACAGTAGCATCTGAGTTGATAATAGGTAGTCTAGTGGCTTAAAGCCTTGTTATAAAATAAGAATAATTTCCCTCCTTATAGTTCCATCTATTATTTTACATTTAATCATGTAATAGGATAGGAAAGCATAAAGGATGGACATAAATATTCCAATCAGGTCTTCCTTCTATTATAGGTTATTATTCAGGCAAGGATCTCCATCCCAACTACACCTATTAGATTACATGCACTAAACATGTTCAGGGAACAAATGGGTGATTTATTTCCTCTCATTCTAGGATTTTTAATAAGAAAATCTAGGGCATGAGTTACAGTTATGGTGCTCAATTAAATATCTTACTTAGAATATATCTCCAAGAGATGTAGTGATAGAAATAGATGTATAATACCAATTTTATTAGTAACTCATATAAATTCTACACTTTTGGATACACCAATTACAACATATTGAAATTTATAGACTTACATTACTCAACTTCACTATTTATAAAAAAATAGAAATATCACTTATTCAAAAATAAACATCAAAAGAGAGGGAGGGTAATGTAGAAATAAAATATTATAATTAAATATGTAATACAAATGTCTCCTAGACCAAAACATTCCTAGCTAATGTCGCACCATTTTACGCCTAGTTTCATGATGGATCAATCTTCAATCACACATGTAGAGAGTGTAAGGAAAAAAGGATAATGAAAAATTATAATACTCCTTTAATTAATAAAATATGAATATTTATTTATTTATTTATAAATATATCATTATAGACTTTAAATAAAGTTAAAATTCTCAAGAACCTAAACAAAATAATGGAAGCACATACTAGTTAATTATATATACTCTATATAAAAACACATGTTACTATCCTATAGAATTAATATTAATAAATTAAATAAAAAATAAAGTGGAAGATATTCAAGGCAACTAGATTCATTTACACAAAAAATCAAATTTTCATTATTATAAAATCATTTGTTTACAAATAGATTCAACCCTTCTAACATACTAGGTTTTAATATATATAGAAGGGAGAGATGGGTCTTTCCTCTAAGAGAAATTAAATACCACTATGGGACATCATGTTATAAAATGTTAAAATATAATTATGTTAGAAGATTCTTCATTCCATAATATATAATATGGAAGGTAATTACATGGCCCAAGAAAGGTTTAATCTGGACTGCATCTTGATGGTTCTAAAAGGCTCCACTTGGATATCAAAGATTATTCAATGAGGTATAAATTATAAAAATATATAAAAAAATCATGGAGGATACTATTTTATATATCTATTATGTGTAGGAAGTGTGAGGAGCACACACTTATTTACCTTTTTAGCACTATGAATGGCTAAGGGATAGGCCACATAACACTTTGCCAATATTTTTGACTACTTAGTCATTTTAAAATGACAATTATATTTATATAATTTTTTTGGGGCAAAAATTCATGTGTTTCACTTATGTGCTTAAACTAAAATAAATTTCCAAGTTGAACTTATTGAGATTGTGAAAATTGACAATGAACTAGTCGATTAGGACCTGTGTAGACCTATCTTTTAGCATGTAGACCAAAATTGATTTATATGTTTATCATATTTAAAATGATAGATATATATTTTTAGCACTCTGGTACTGATCTTCATGTCTTATATTTTCTTTTTATTGAGGGAAACACATGGCATAATTCACTAATTTTGGCTTTTTTGTCACCTAACTAAGTCATTTACCTTGCCACATGTCTATTCCCTATACATCTAGGCCTTTTGTCCTTGTTCATGTTGATTTATTTTTATTATGACACATGAATGAATCTCATTTATTCTACTTAGAATCAATTTTTTTAATACATTAGTGGCCTTTTGTTTATGATTTAGTGATCTATAGACACTGGCCTAATCCCATTAATATGAGGGCTCACAGGCTCTATTTTATCCTTTATTATATCTATAATCAAAAATTTAGTGCGATGATCCCACATGGAAATTCCTTAATTTTACATATTATCACTTGTGTTCAAATTATCTGCCATTAATTTTAATCTCTAGATGAATGAGATCAGGCTACATGACATGATCTTAGAGCTCAGGGTATTATGGAGTACTTGCCTTGGCCATTTGAGTCGATATAAGTGAGTAACTAGGATGAATACATGTGTCACTTGATTGAATAAAAATTACTAAGAGTGGGGGTTGAATTAATCTTAATAACTTTCTTATCAATTTCACTTAACCAATCATGAACCATTCAAATAATCATATAGATCTTAGCATGCATAAACACCTATTAACATAAGATTGAAATAAAATAACACATCTCATATGTTGGAAAATATAAAGGGGAAGAAAACCAACTGATATATGAAAATGGACTATAGTCCTATAAGACAAACACTAAATTTAGTGAAGCACCAACTTCACATGGAGCATTAAACCCAACTCAGATAAGCTTTAGTAAGCACCAAATTGTAAGGAGGTACTAACTCAACCACTTAAAACCTTTGATCATGTTAATAACACCTTGTTTCTCATGTGATAGATTATTATCACCTTTTTCAGCTCTTCTCTCTCTTCTATCCCTCTCAAACTACCTTCTAGGCTTCTTCACTCAACTACCCCTCTTATTGACCTGATTAGGTCATATGACCTTGATATTCATATGAAGACACACTACTATATCATCATGAATGATCATATGTACTCCTATTATTATATACAATACCTCCTTATACTCAACACTATGCTATTTCATTTGCATACACACATGCACTAATAGGCCTAAAACTATCTTGTATGTATACGAGCCTCTTCATCATATACCTCTTCTTCAACCATATAAACATACATAATTGAATAAATATTAAAATAAGTGTTATAAAACATTTAATACATGAATAAATCATTACCATAGGTCCTACATAACATAAAATACCAACACCTCTTTTTAGGCCTTAAGGATACCTAATTCAATTAGGCCTTCATTAGCACATGTTTACCCTTTGATCTCCTTGTAACACTTCCAAACTCCATAAATGGTGGTAAAATTTGATATGCCACTAAAATATCCCAATTATAATATAATATATTCTACATAACATTTTTTTTAGATCCAACCACCACTTGAAGCACACCATTAGTATTGTTCATAATTATGCTTGTGAACCTACAAAAAGTCTATTAAACAAAAATAAAGAATATCCATAATATAGTCACATAATAATGATAATAAATCACATGAATAGAAAATTCATGCATTGAAAACATCACCATGTTATTTATACTTCACAACTCAAGGCAAAATAACTCAAACTCTTCTTTGCAAATAGCCTACTCAGAATTGCCAAAACACTTCAAAACCTAGTCATGAACAACTTGATCTTAAAAAAATGAAATAACACATCCCATGAAAATTGATACTTTTAAAATATAATTTTAAATATCTATTACACTTTAAAATTAAAAAAATCACAATTTCTATTATCAAATATTGGTCTTATAGACTAATATTATGAACTCACTACACAATTAAACTAGGACTAGATGAGCCATTTTGTCTTGAACATTTTAACAAATTTAAATAACCATAAATAATTATTCAAAGAATATATATCACATAAAATTCCCAAATAAAATAACCATATAGATATATACTTCAACTCAGGGCATAGAGTTTTAAAACTCATTACTATAACTTACCCAAAACTTCCAGTTTGCCTTAAAGCACAGTCATGGTGATAATGACCTTCAATCACCTATATGACTATTTATAGAGACTTAAAATACATTAAAATGATATTAAAATATCATTATAACATTATAATATAGAAATATATTTTAATATTGGTCTTGTAAACCAATCTCATAACCTTGTATGTGACTGTCTCATCTGAACTAGATAGGTCAACTTGTGAGCAACTTTTTCACTATAACCACTAACCTAAAAAAATTATAAAAAACATGAACATGTATTAAAATTCCTAAAAAAAAATATCTATTCATTTTTTTCCATCACTATTCTATGATAACACATCCCTAATCATCTTCTCACTAATGCTTATGTTTTTCATTATTTCCACCATTAGGCCTGTTAGAGCTTGATCAATTTTGATGACCAATTTCACAAACTTGATAGATATAAACTTTATATAAACTGCCATGGCCATAAAATCTAAGTCTCAGCCTTATCCATTCAATGATTTTCATACTTTGATTTGGTCAACTCTGATTGCTACAATAAATATTTGATAAATGTACATTTTCCTATAGATTCAACTACACACCTAGCAACTCAATCACGATTTTAAGTGATTAGAAGAGTTCAATATAATATTCAAAAGTTTTTCTATTCATTTTATACAATTATAGTCTATTTTGATCAACATATTCAACATTAGGTCCTTATTAGGGTTCTAGGGGGGTTTAAGCCTATTTCTACTCTTAATGATCATTCATAAAGGATAACCCCTTAATACAAAAAATAATGCCTTTAATTTTTATATATGACCATTATAGATCTAACATGAATATCATAGGTTATCATGTATAGATTATGTGTTCCAATGAACACCTGAAAGTCCTTTGCAAGTTTGTATTCCTTCATTTTATGCACTTGAGATGCCTCAAAATCACTTTTAATACCTTTTATTGAAAACCATGACCTAAAAATACATTAAAATAATTGAAAAAACATACCTCACCTTTTTCCATGCTCACATATGAAAAATTTTCTTTAAAACTAGTCATGACCCCTCATTAGGCCACATTCTTTCTTTACTATCTAGGCTTTGACATGTAAATCACATTAAGCATTGAAAATGAACTTCATGCTTATTTTCATGTGATATATACCTCATTCACATATTAAAAAAACCTCTCTCATGCTTATACATATACATACATCCTTCATGTGTCTTGACAATAGATCATGATGCCTCATTAGGCCAAGTAGGATCTAGGAGTGGTCTAGGTGTAGACTTGATCTAAAGGTTTTTACACTATAGTATCACCCTAATAATATCATGAATGCCCCAATTCCTCATATAAATTCTCAAAAAAATCATAAAATCATTCATGCCTTTGTGCATTCATCTCACCAATCCATCATACTCATACCTTCCCATAAAGTCTCTTCATGTTATTATTAGTGCCATGACTAGGCTTCTTAAGCACTTCAAACTTTAAAAATAACCTTTAAAAACTTATAAAATTATCTACAATTCTCTTTCATGATAACTCAATGCCAAACAACATATCAAAATCTTATACTTAATTAACTAAACTTCACTATGCACACCTTCTCATAGGGTCTAGATGAGGCTTCTCAAGACATCTTGTACTCAAGAATTAGTACTCAAACATGATTTAATGCTCACTTAACATAAACCTTGATATAAACCAATAGAAGAATCATTAGGTTTCCTTCAAATTCTCTCTTAATAGAGATACATTAGGTTTCCTTCAAATTCTCTCGTATCATATGGCTTCATTGTCATATCAAGCATACAAGCTCATGCCTCAAAGATGACTCACTATGCATCTTCACTAGATGCATCTTGACATCAATGACATTAACCTTGACATCAATGACAACACTTCTCAACATCACTCATTTCCAAAATTTTGAATCAAAACCGTCTTTGAGATTAAATTCCATGTTCAGGTATTATTTTGAAATGAATCAATCCAAGTCTAAGATTGAATTTGTTATCTTAAGTCTGAGTTTTTTAATTCAAAATGAAGTCTTTATCTTATTATAAACTTACCAAGTGTTCCAATAATTAAACTATTAATTCTATTGATACCTAAGTTTAAAGTTGAAATGTGTATTTTTATTAGAATTATTTTATGCATCTATTTGTCTTTTAGTTATATTACAATCATCAAATTCAAAATTTTGATTTATGGAGTAACTGAGCTAACTTGATTTTTTCCCAAGGTGTTTTATTCTTCTCATGATTATTATAGATTCATATATCAACCTTGATAAATATTACTTGAAGTAGGTTAGTAAAATCCCCTATATAATGAGGGAATTTTTATACTTAGTCATTTTTCTAAACTTTCTTTGCATAGATCATCACCACATGTCTCTTTTGCACCTAAAATAACTAACAACTTTAAGAGAATATAGGTCCCTATGGTTCAAATTCTAAAGATTAGTTTTATGTCCTTTTCACCTATGCACCTAAGCTGCTGGGATTGTGACACATGTCCTCATCTTGGTTACTCATTTCTATCAACTTAAATAGCTAATGTAGGGACTTCAACAATTATCCAGGTTCATGTGATTGATATGCATGTATTCATCCCACTTACCCACAACTTATAAGGTAATGATTTTAGGCACTTTTTTCCTAAGTACCTGAGTAGCTAGGATTATTCCATGTGTCATCATCCTAGTTACTCACTTTTGTTAACTCAAAAAACCAAGGTAAATAATCCATGAAAGCTAAAGCTCTAAGATTATGACACATATCATGTTCCTACTCATCTAAAGCCAATAAACAAGGGAACATACTCTAAATATAGGCATCTGAATAAGCAATATTTATCCACATGGAAGCATATAAATAAAACACAAACTTTAGATAGATAAAATGATTAAATGGATCATATGAGCCCTAGTATTAACAGGATTAGGCCACGCATCTATATCTCTCTAAATCATGATTAAAAGGCTAATAATTTAGTAAAAAAAGTATATTCCTAATGAAATAAGTGAGAGAAGATTAAATGTCACATTGAAAGTAAAACATCTTGGATAAATAAATCAAGGCTTGAATGCATGAAGAATAGATAGTGGCAAGGTAGATGACTTAATAAGGTGACAAAGAATCTAGAGTTAGTGACATTATGATAAATGTTTCCCTTAGGAAAAATTAGATTTTATACATGAATATTGATCTTGAAATAACTATAAATATATATCTATCATTTTGAAGATGAATCAACATATGGATAAATTTTGGTTCACAAGCTAAAGGTAAGGTCCACATAGGTCCTAATTGAGTAGTAAATTGATAAGTGTAACAATCTAAAGAAGTTTGAGTTGGGCATTTCCTTTGGTTTTAGCACATATGTGAAAGACATGAAGGTGGGACCCAAAATCATTATATAAATATACTTATCATTTTCTAAATGATTTATCAATAAAAAACAATGGAAAAGTGCCATGTGGCCTATCCCTCAATTGTTTATAGTTCTACAAAGGAAAAAAGGCTTGTGCTACCTACAGTTCCTACACATAATACCTATAAAAAAGACACTCCTCCATGATTATTTTATAAAATTATAGTGGTTTAACCTCATCTACTAATAATTGGAAACTCATTAGAGCTTATTATAACTATTAGGATGCAATGCACATTAGACCTCTCCTTGATGATCTGTAGTGGGACAAGGAATTCAATTCCATCTTATCTATTATGGAACAAGGAATCTTCCCATAATATTGCTTTAACATTTTTAGGCCATGATAACCAAGAGTGGGATATCACACCTCTTAGAGGAAATACCCATCTCTCTCTCTCTCTCTCTCTCTCTCTCTCTCTCTCTCTCTCTCTCACACACACACACACACACACACACACACACACACACACACACACACACACACACACACACACACACACACACACACACACACACACACACACACACACATATACTATTACCTAGTATGTTAGAAAGGTCAATTCTATTTAAAAATAAACACTATCAAAATATTACAAAATTTAATCTATGTTTAAATATGTATAGTTTTCTTAAATTTATTCCACTTTCATTTTGATTTATGGATTAAAACTAAGGATACATGACTTTAACTTGTGATTTTATTCATTAAATAGGATGTGATTCCACTATTTTTGTTAGGTTATTTAATTCATTTCACTTTATTTAAGGTTTGTAATCATATCTATGTAACTAAATAAAGACCTATTTATAGTTGATTAATTAAAGGAGTCTTAAAATTAAGAATTTCCCCTTTCTCCTTAGACTCTCTCTCTCTCTTTATGTGTTTGAATCCTGAGCAATCATGAAACTTATCATATAATGGTATAACTATAGTTATGCACATTTTGGTCCTAGATGCATTTATATTAACCATTTAATAAAAATACTTTATTTCTACCTTAACTTCCCTCTCATTTTATGTTTATTCATGAAAAAATGAACATTCCATTTCTTTATAAATAGTGAAGTTAAACAAATTAGGGCTCTAAATTTTAATATATTACAATTGGTATAGTTAGAAGTGTATAAGCTATGTGAGTTAGTGAGAAAAATGATATTGGACCTATGGTTGTAGCATTGCATCTCTTGGATATATATTCTAAATAGGCTATTTAGTATATCCCCATACCTACATCGTGTGCCCTAGATTATCTCAACAACAATCCTAAAATGATAGGATTCAAGTCCCCCAATTATTCCCCATGTTCAAATAGTGCATCTAATATAATAAATGTAGCTTGGATGGATATCTTGGTCTTAACAATAGTTAACACTAGTGATGCAGGAGCATCTACAATGGTTCAAATTCTAGCATGAAAATTCAAATTTTAGTTTTCCCTCCAAATTGTGAGATTTCAAAATTTCACCTTGAAAATAAAATGTAATTATCAAAAAGTGAAAGTAAAAAGGTAAAAAGTAATGGTCAGGCTGTTGAGTAAATTAGGGGGAAATGGTTGAAACTATTTTCAACCTTAGAATATTGTTAAAAATTAAAAACAACATTTGTTTGCCTTAAGCCCAATTTGGGCGTAGAAGTTGGAAGAGAGATTCTTAAAAAGAAAGAAAAACAAAGAAGAATTCATTAAGGAGAAAAAAAGATAAGAGGAGAAAAGAAGAGATGATGAGAGGGACATAGAAGAGAAGAAGGGAAGAGAGGAAAGGTCCTCTCATTCAAGGAAAAATAATGGAATGAAGAAAAGAGAAGAGAATTAGTGAGGGAGGACCTCACTCAAGAGATGGTAAACGAAAAGAAGAAGAAATAAATAATGTATGAAGGAGAAAGCAATGTTTTTAAAACCATGGACATTGATTTTTAATTTTAAGTCTTCTAATTAATCTAAGAAAGAATGAATATTTTGTTTCAGATGATTATACTGTTGTTGATGAAATTCTAGTAGCAGGCCTGCATATGTGAATGTGTGTATGTATATGAGTATGTGTGTGATGTCTCTAAAGAACATTGTGAAAGACTGATTATTGTGTATGTTGGGAAAAATATAAAAGTTTTATTACGTGATGAAGAAGTCCTAAAATAACTTGAATGTCTTAAAAAGCCTAAACAGGGTATTCAAATATCCAAACTTACAGCCCACTGTCCAAGGTAAAACCAACGTGTAAATGTTTGCATAAAGCTTATAATGACAATTAAATAGGTATTTAAGGAAAATAAAAACCTAAAGGAAGAATAAACAGGATTTATAAATCCCTTGATGTCTCAAAACTCCAACGGTTGGAATTCAGGCCTGTAGGTGAATGTATACAGGTAAGTTAAGAAAGTTGCATGTTTTGCATAGTAGATGGGTTGATAAGGTAATATTTGATATGAGAATATGAATGGGGAAATAATTTAATATATTTAAATTTTTATACATTACATTGGAACCCTGTTTACCATTGTGTTTGAGAAGAAACTAATGAACCATGTTGGCTGTCATAAAAATACAGTCCAAGACAACTGAGTTGTTGAGTATTGGAAAGCTTAGAAGGTTGATATAACTTGGAGGATGATTTTATAAGGTGTATTTAACTAATAAAGATCCTATAAAATTTATTTTAACCTTTGAAACAAGCTAAAACACTCTCAGAAAAAATAATAAGCTCTCAGCCTGTGACTGTCATGGGAAAATTCTGAATTAGGTTCAAACCCTTAAAATGAGTTTTTAATGCTTGAAACCTCTTGAAAATTTGTAATTTGACCCTTGATGATGTTATAAAACTTTTTGAAGTGGTTTCAAGGTGATACATTATGGATAATTACAAAAAAATACAATTACCAAGTGAAGCCTAGGTGCATGTGAAGGAAAGAGCATAGGCCAATATAGGAAAAGTGAATTTCTCCAAATAAGTGCACTAAAAAATGATTGATTAATCTAAAAAAAGATAATGGGTATCTATAATGATGATTGGTTTGCTTATAAAGTCCATAATTTACTTTGGACAAGGTGTTTTGCATTCAAGGAGGGATAATTAGAACATGGCTTAAAGAAGGAAGTACAATTCCGTACAAAGCAACCTCAAGATATTTTTTAGTATGTTATATAAGGGATTAATGGGTATCCATAAATGGTTTTAATTTCATTATTTAACTAACATATAAATAGTTATGGCCAATAAACAGGGAAAATAGGGCTACAAGGAATGAATGATCTAGATAGGTCTGTATCAGTTTGTTGATGGCTTCAGAGCAGTGTAAGATCCAGTTTCATCAACTAGAATTATATATTGAGTAAAATATTGATACCCATATTTTATGGTTTCTTAACCTGTTGCATGATTAAATGTAGAACAATATCTAGAGATATAATGAGAGAACCCATTATCATTATATAATAAGGTTTTAATCCACTATCCTACTTATGAGTAACCTAAAACTTACTATGTAAATCACTAGATCCCAAGATAGTCCTAGATGATTTATAATATACCCATTACAATTTCATAGGAGACCTAGAACTTTTAGAGAGAGACAAAGACCTATGGTTATACCTACGAGCTCATCATCTCAATTTATGCCTGATAGACCTTCACTTATAGTTTCAACTATGGTTTGGCTAGATATGTCTGCTATCAACATTATTGTATTTATCCATGATTTACCTATGGACCTAGAAATATACCTCCCAAGATTCACACCAGGTGTGTAGCATACCAATGAGGAACATGTAACCTCATATAAAATTGATGCCAGGCTTCTATATGTCAAACATGAGGATGTTTCCTACACAATTTTAACTTTCACTCTAATGTACGTGACATATGGCTAGTTTGTATATTTTCTCAAAGCATCTATCACAATATGGGACCAAATTAGTAACACATTTCGCACCATATTTGGGAAAGTCATTGTTCTAAGTGTGTTATTAAATAGGTTTAAAATATCAAAAGGGAAACTAATGATCCCATAATAAATTTCAATCCTAGGTTTTAGAAGATGTATATATAAATCACTATGATGTATAAAATAGATTCCCAAGTAGCCCTTCAAATTTACAAGAACACAGTAGATTCTAGGATTGTTATGTTTTATGTAGAGATCCTTTACTGATAGACTTACCTCTAGCTTATGTTTAAGCCATCAAAGTAGACAAAAAATATAATCCTTAAGTTATATTGGCACCAACCATCCTAAATATGTTTCCAATTATGTTTTATTTGAACCCCTTCTTTACCACTACCTAGAATATACCCATGCCACAACCTATGCTAGTGATAAACCAAATTCCTTTGAGACATGTTGATCTTAATTATCCCTTAGGATTCCTTATCACAATCAATAATGAATTGGTTTCTCAATATCGAAATAAAAAACTATTCCCCACTATGAATAATGTCAAAAGTGTGCCCTAGGAATTCACCAAGAATGAGTTGGATGCTATATAACACATGTAGATAACCTTATCATTGACTTTTTGGGCCTATAACCATAGGTTAGAAATAATGGAGGTGAAAGTAAAAATAGGAACTTATCTACCAAAGGTAAAATCATCCCCATAAATAATTTAACAACCAACTAGATCAATTTCCAAATAATTTCCTTTAGATCAATAGCCATGAGTTAACCTTGCCTAATTCATGTCATGTGAACAATACAACCTATCATGGTGAACTTGACTACATTGAATTTTGTAGTGCATATCACATCTCTTAGAAAAATATGGAAGAGTATGTGGTAGTACCAAACCACTGTAAGGATAATAATGAGACCGAGACCTATAATTTTCCAATATATTCAAGAACTACCATGATACTATATAAATTAGACTTACCTAAACATGAATACAATTAATTATAAAATTACACTAATGAGGTGTAATCTTTCAAACAATTCCAAAGGAGTACCTATACTCTTACGATCTAGACAAATAATAACCCATTACCACATCAACCCATCCTAATGATAATATGAATCTTCCTAATCTAAGATCATGGAATGACCCTCTAACCCGAAAAATAATAATTTTAATCCAACTAAATATACCTATCCTACCAATATCAATAGTGGGTACAACATAGTAGACTGTGTGAAGAAGATCAAAGAAAACATAAATTTGAACGAGCTTGCCTAGATCAAAAAGAAAAGAAATATCCTCCTAAATTACCTAATAGAGAAACCAATTCATCCTAATACCAAGATTACACATACTAACATTCTAATACACAATAACAAGGTTGAGGTTCCACCCTTCTTCCTTATGGTTAGTCTATTTTGGAAGAATATTCTTACCTATCTAGTTGAATTAGGAGCTTTTGTGAATGATATGCCTACCAATTTTTTTTTTAAAATAGACTAACCCCTATTAAGTCAGACAAAATAGTGGTCAATATGTATAAGTCTAAGGTTAATGTCATGGGTGAGATTTTTAATGTCCATATACAATTAGAATTTGAGCCAGGGTCCAACAATTTATGGATATTCAAGTAGTAGAGATCTCAAAGGCATAAAGGATGTTCCTTAGTAGATATTGGTCTAAAACCTTAAATGGATAAATGGATAAATACTTATCAAATATGTGTTCACCTTGGAGAGGTATATCCAATCAGATATGTGTTGATGTAGAACCCAAAATGAAACACATCATCATGAAATAAAACATAGTTAATGAAAGAGTGAACTTAGTTTATTTTGACATATGTGTTAATGATTTTTGTATAAATTTATTTAAAAAAATATGATAAAGATCCTAATTTTTTAGGTATATGGTCCTTTTACTTTGATGGACCCATTCTAACCAATGTTATGGAGCAATAATGATTCTAGTTAACCCATTAGGGAAATGACACCTATCTACATATAGGCTCTAATTATATCACACTAATAACTTAGTGGAAAATGAATCCTTGATCTTATGACTACAACTTTTATTGAAACATAGGGTCAAATAATTTAGTGTATTTGGAGATTCTGAACTAGTAGTGAACCATGTCAAAAGCAAGTTTAAATGTAAGCTATCTTATTTGAGGATATACAAAAATAAGGCATGGAATTTTATATAAATGATCAATGATTTCAATGTCATCCCCATTCATAGAGAATAAATTTATGTGGTTGATTCATTTGTAACTATGTTTCAACCCTAACACCCCTAAATGACTCAGTGATACAAAACTTTTTAGTAGAGCTCATCCCATGTCCCTCAGTACTAGATAATGCAAATAACTTCTAGTTATTTAAAGACAACTATTTCTATACAATTTTCACTTTTCTACATTCAAAGGAAGTGATAAACTAAAAGAAATGGTCTAGGGTTAGTTGTTACCTGGATGAGGTCTGCGCACCATTATGCAGATGTTGTGAGAACTCCTCTTTGGTTGTGGAGGATGACACTTGTATGAAGAAAGAGACTAAAACAAAGAAGGTGTTAGATGGATGTAAGGTGGACTGCTAAGCCGAAGCTTGGTCCCAAAAGTGCAAAGGCTTCCTTCTAGGATGATAGTCCACTGTTGATAAGATAATGTCTGATAAAGATAAAAAGTGAAAGACTAAGCAAAAGAAACAGAAACAATGCGTACCTGAATGATGCTGTCGGTCTGGTCACAGTCACCAACGTCAGTTAGTCTACCGATGTTAGTTGGTCAAGTATGCCGACATCGGTTAGTTTGTCAACATCGGTGGGGGAAATAGGCCTAATGGCTAGCGTCAGTCAGGGTAGTAGTTTGTGGATGAGCTCTGGTCAGGTCTGTGGTCTTTGGACAAGGTCTGGATAGGTCTGGATGGGTTTCAGAGGTGTAGAATGGTCTGGGTCTGTCTAAGGGTCTAAAAGTATATTGAAGGGGTGCAGGACAATGGACAAAATGTCAAAAAGGGATAGAGGGGTAGAGGAGGCCTTTCAACATCTCTGGGAAGGGCAGGTCGGGTCTGTGGTCTAGTTGATAGTCTGGTTGATGATCGCTGAGTCTAGTTCATAGCACTTAGAAGCAATAACTAGAAATCATGATGAAAACACAAAGGAAATACTTACCTATAGTTTGTTGAAGGAGTGTTGCTGATGCTTGTCCCTGTTGCTGATGATGCTGTGCCTATAATGTGAGCTCTTATTGTTGATGTTTGGTGTGCTTGAGAGAGAGATAGAGAAAGAGGTTTGATTTGCATTCAGGGAGGACTGGAAGATTGGCCGATTGAAGATTGAAGATCGGATTGAAAGAAGGTCAGATCCTACATTCGGGTCAAGAACATAGTTTTGAAGGTGATTAATGCTGGCAAAACTGCCAACGTCGGCCGACTACTGATCGATGTCGGTGGCTGGAAGGCAGGCAGAAAGGCTAAAAATAGCTTTTTGTCCATTTTTCCAACTGTCAGGTCAGCGGGTCAGGGTAAGAAACGGTCGAAGGTGGAGTAAATGGATGCGATATGATAGAAATAGGTCATGAATGGGGTTTAGGCATTTAATATTGGCCATGGGGGCAATGAAGGGAATCCAAAGAAAGGCATCCTAGGGTGGTGAGGTGTCAAGGGTGAGATGGCAAGGGGAGAGAATTATTAATTTAAAATAAGATAATTATTTTAAATTAATAAGACATAGGTTAGGAGTGGTTAAGTGGACCAAGGGGACTAAGGGGGAGGATGACCAAGGGTTAGACATGATTTCGGTGTCTACATTTGCCCCTTTTTGTCTTGTTGGTTATTCTAGATGAATTGCAAGACAAAAATAGGAGTTGATTTTCCCAGGTATGGGATGAACTCTTTTCGTCTTGTTGGTTGTTCAAATGAACTGCAAGACAAAAATGAAAGAGTTGATTTCCCTGATTATGGGATGAGGTATTCCCCCTCAAAGCAGGAGTTGAGGGAAGGGAACTTGGAATCAGGTGCTGATTTGATAGAGAGTAGATTGATATGGTGAAGATAGAGTGAGAGCGCTGCAAAAGTTGAGATTGTGCGCATACTACTTCACGAGATGGTCAGGTCAAATTGTTGTAGGTTAAGGTCGAGGAGTGCCAAAATTGAAATAACCGGGCCCCAGCATTTAATCGTACCTGATCGAGTTATTTGATCCAAGCTGTAGCTCCAATGGTCATCGTGGTCCAAGTATCTTGGGCTCAGGAAGTGCTCTTGGAAACACAAACTAGTCACAAGCAATGGGGATCAACCAGCTTGCGATCCTAGTACTTGTGAAGGTCAAAATGGGTTGTGGACAATTGGGCTAACCATTCATGAGGTAGCACACATGCAAAAAAAACCAAGGCAACATTGTCTTGGAAGTGGTCAGGGTCGAAGGAGATATTCGTGATCTCCAAGGTCATTGGTCGAGGCGGGCCGAGATAGATAGTTAGTCGAATGGGTGGACGGACGAGGGAATGTGACTGAGCTAACCTTAGAAGACCCCATGTCAACTGAGTGCTGCCTACATAGCCCCTATTAGAAGGGCCTTAGGCCAATGTAGTTCTCCCAAAAAGGGAGGAAGAGGGTCAATTATGGATGGGTCATTAGACGAGATTAAGTCATGGTCAAAGGTCGAAATGGTTTGTCCATTAGATAGACGAACAAATAGATGTGGTCAAGCTAACCCCAGAAGATGTCATGTCATCTGAATGCTGCATACATAGCCCTTGTGTTGAGGGCCTCAGACCAATGTAGTTCAAACAAAGAGGCAAAATGGTCGATGATTGGTCTTGGTCATGATAAAAGATGAGGGTAAGATGATGTTATTGCCTTTTCCATGTGATGGTGTATTCTGTAACATTGGCTGAGTGGTCTTTCATCCTTAGCAAGTGTCCATATCGGTAATGGTGTATGTTAAAAATGAATTGAGGTCATTTATGCTTCAGCAAGTACTAGTTTATGCTTAACATAAATTATGTCTTGTTGATAGTTTCCATGTGTATTGGTGTCCACAGAAACTATGTGAAATGGACTATGTCATGTTGGTGGTCTGAAAATGTTTGGTTTGGTTAGGTTTGGTTGGATTAGATAATGATTTGGTTGGATTATTTGTGACTGAGATGTGTCAGAAGTGAAAGGTGCGTTGCTCTTTCATTGACAAGGACCATAATGATAGCATAGGTAGGGGGTTTTTAGAAACAAAAAGCCCCGTTCATGCATTACGTCATTAACCAGTGGTTGTGTTAGAGAAGTGATCGAATCACTTGACAAGTGAGCTTGAAATCCCTTGAGTATGTTGGGTAGATAGGTTTGATTATGATAGATGGATGGATGAGGGAACCCTTTTTGATAGGAACAACTTTGCCCCTTTTATAGGTGACCCCGAGAATGACTATAGACAAGTCCATGACTTTATAGTTTTGTCAGTCAGTTTTTTTTTTGTTTTTTTTTGGGGCAGACTGATTGATGCAAGAAGTCTGCGAGGGGATGTCATCTTGCTTTGTGGTCATGTTGTGAAGCTGATCGATGTGGGAATCTTTTGAGATAATGTTGTTTATAGCAATAATTAAGCATAGCCATCCTTCGAGGGAGTGGTGTATGTTTTTGATATGACTTTGACCTAGCTATCCTTCAAGGGAGCAGTCTAGTAAATACAGCAATGATGATGTAGTTGTCCTTCGAGGGAGAAGTCTACATTTATAGTTTTATGACCTTGGAATATGCATCCCACTGTTATATATATATTTTTTTGATTTTTTTGACTGAACTTTTGGTCATGGACTTGACTATAGAGGTTTAAAGGGTTTCCCTTTTATTAGGACAAAGCATTCATGCTTGACAAAAGGGTTGACTAATGTTTGTAGAGTTGAGGGTTGAAATGGAATAGGAATGATGATGCCGGGGATTGCTCAAGGGATCGAGCTCAAGTTAAATGTCAAGTGAATAATTACTTGACTAACAGTAGACTGGTCAAAGATGCAAGGCATAAAGGGGCTCAGGTTCTAATAAGTCCCTGACCCATGCTTGTGTTAAGATGCAAAGGTCCGAGTCAATTAGGAGCAAACTTGCCCCATTTAATTCATTCCAAATTGGTCACATGTTAATGATGATTGGTTGAGGTCATGATTAAAAAGGTTGGTTGATGTTTGGTCAAGGTTTGGTCAAGGTTTGGTCAATGTTGATGTTTGATGTTTGGTTGAGTTCGGTTGATATTTGGTCAATGTTTGGTCGAAGTTAATCGAGGTCATGATTAAAAGGTTGGTTGATATTTGGTCAATGTTTGGTCGAAGTTGGTCGAGGTCATGATTGAAAGGTTGGTTGATGTTTGGTCAAGGTTTGGTTGAGGCTTGGCTGAGGTCATGATTAAAAGGTTGGTTGATGTTTTTTCAAGGTTTGGTCGAGGTCGATGTTTGGTCAATGGTTATGATAGTCAGGATAGGGTAAAATTCCCCCAGTTGCTAGGGAGAATGTTTGATAGATTTAGTTTGAGAGGGTGAGATCCTAATCTACCAGGTTGGAGGAAGGAATCTCAAAATCACGGATGGTGACAGAGAAAATGGTTGGTATTGATTTGATTAAAGTGGCCAGTGGTTGGGGGTCATCAGGTTGGACCTCCATTGATTGTAAGGCTTGGATTAAATTTTGATGATGCTATGGAGAGTTTTGTATGAGATCATACAAAGACATTTTCACAGGGGTCGTGTGGTGAGGTTGTTTCACCATGGAGTCAAGGATTGTCTTTGAGGATGCTGGTCGAGATGTGCCCAAGACAGTAATCTTGGGTTTTGGTTGTGGTGAAGGCTTGGTAGATGGGGATGTCCAAGGGATAGAAACATGTATTTTCCCTTTATCCTTTTGGGTTGATGGACTGGTAGTCAAGTTGACTGTGTTGATTTTGAACAAGGGGGTTAAAGGCGGTGGAGGGACCATAGTCTTGTGTGGAGATCCTGATTTAGGTGATGATGTTTGTGAGGCATGTGGTGGTGTCAAAGATTGGGAAAAGGAGTAGTCAAGAGGATCCTTGATGAGAAGGGTATCCTTTTTTTGGTGGTGATGAATGGTAGATTTAAGAGTGCAACAACGCTCAGTGTCATGTCCAGGTTTGTGATGATAGTGACAAAATTTAGTGTTGTCGAACCAAGATGGTCTTGATCTGAGAGTTGATGAGTATGAAGGTGAGGGGGTATGGGAAGTATGGGATGATGTTGAAGGTTTGTTGATAATATGGTCAAGAAGAAAGGTGTCTTTCTCTAAGCCTTGGCGAATGACAACTTTGAGGGCACAACAATGCTCAGTGTCATGTCCTGGCGTGTGATGATATGCACAAACTATAGTGTCATCGAACCAGGGCAGTTTTGGTCTGAGAGATTGGTATGGTTTAAGAGGTGGAAGACTGATGTGAGAAGACTGCAATAATTATCGTAACAGGAAGGCATAAGAACCCACCAATGGGTCTGCATATTTTGTTGCAGTAGGGGTTGATGACTTTTGTTTTGGAGGCATACGAGGCATTGGTCATTTTGGAGGAAAAATATGTTTAATGGGTAAAGGGGATAATGGAGGAAATTTGCCTCTGTGAGGTGTTGGGGTCAGAAACACTCCTATTAAGGTGGATGGATGTGGGCCCAAAATGGAGGGCAATGATGAAGGTGGGGGAGGAATTCCCCGGTGTGGTTTAGTGGCCTTGTTTGTTTTGGTTTGAGGGCCACTATTGTGTGAGGCAAGATTAGATATGGGGTGAACACCAAGAGATTTAATCTCTTTTGGCATGGTGGATGCTTACATGGGTTTGGATTTAGATGTAGATGGAGGTTAGTGAGATGTAGTGATCTCAGGAAAAAGGCAAGAGGAAATTGTCACTGGGTCTTCCTCAGTCAAAGCGGGGGAAGAGACAGGGTCTTCTCTTGGCAGAGAAGAAATTGGAGAATGTGACTCCTTAAGAGGATAAAGGGCAGGGATGATGGTGCCTTCTACTTGTGGTTGAGGAGTAGGAAGGGTATGGTGCTCCATTGGTAGGAGGAAGGATGAAGGTGGGGCTAATGGCATTGGTATGGTCAAAGTGTCCTCCAATATAAGAGAGGTTGATGGAGAACTAATAGGAGATGAAGGTTCCTCTACCTATGGAGGAGGTTGGTCAGGGACAAGAGGCGAGACCATGTTGATCGTGCATATATCATGCTCTTGGGAGCTATCAGCCATGGTCTGGACATTGTTTTGGCTAGGAGGATGGTTAGGAAAAGTTTGTTTGAAGATGTTGATGTGTTGATTATGCGGCGTGTTCAGGTTATCCAAAACAAGATCTCCCTTATCTATCATGTCTTGGACAATGTTCTTGAAGGTTTGGTAGTTGTTGATGTCATGGCCTTGAACGCATTGATAGTGATAGAAGTCATCTTTCCTATACCATGTAGGGATGGATTTTAAAGGGTCGAATTGAGGTGGTCATATTGGAGGGAGATTGAGGACCCCTTGTTTGATGAGTTTTTCCAAACCAGAAGCGTATGATTCTCCTATAGGAGTATACTGATGTTGTATATACCATTGTTGGAATTGTTTGGTTATGCTTTGTGAGGTTAAAGGTTGAGGTTGGTCGATCATTGTCGAGGATGGTGATCTAACGACCACAGTGTTTGCCACTCCTTTGGACTTGGAGTGGGAAGAAGAAGGTCTAGAAGAAGAAGGGTTATTGGTTATTGCATTGGTATTACGCAATTTGACCCTATTTTCTTTAATGGTGCAGAGTTCAAGCTTTCGAGCCATGGTGAAAGCTTCGTCAAAAGTGCGGAATGTTTGAACCCATAAGGTGAAGGAGATGTGTGTGGCACATGCTCGAGAGAAGAGCTCAATGAGCTCAGGTTGAGGTAAAGGGAAGGAGAGTTGGTTGATTATGCCTCTCCAACAGGCGATGAAGTCGGCTATGGATTCATCGTCGAATTGCTTGATAGCATATAAGTCTGTGATTGAGACCTTTTTGGTGATATTGATAGAAAAATGGTCAAGGAAAAGTTGGGATAGTTGAGTGAAGGAAAAGATAGAGTGACTGGTGAGAGAGCTATACCAGTCGAGGGCGGCCCCCAAAAGTGATATGGGGAATGTGCATAACAATAACGCGTCATCATGGGCTATGAGATAACAAGCATGTTTGAATGCTCGTAGATGTTGCTGTGGGTCTTCCTTACTCTTGAAGCGAGTAAAATTAAGAAGTTCCCACTGACTAGGATACGTCCAGATTGGGATGGAGGGATGGATCGGTTCGTTGCAAATTTGGTCATATGAAAGGACATTGCTTGAACCAGAAATATAATCCTCAAGATTAGACATTTTTTCCATCAGCATCTTGATGAGATCAGCTGATGGATTGGTAGATGGGGTGCCCCCTAGGTTGTAAGGCACTTGGAAGGTGATAGAAGAGGCATATGACGTAGTCGATTGCACTTGTATGGGCACAACGTATTGATGACTAGTCATAGGGATAGACGTGGAAGCCAAGGGCGATTGTGTCATGAAGGTAGAAGGCATAAGTTGAGTAGGTACTACCAAAGGTGGTTGCATGGTGGTATTGGCAAAAGGGGAGGTAGACACTCTTGCATTTATAGGTGTAAGAGTGTGTGGGGTCGAGACAATCAAGTTCTGGGATGATGTAGAATTTGGTTGAATTGCATGTGGTTAAGGGGGTAATGAAACCTCGATGGAGGTCAGTCCAAAAATAGATGGGGAGGCCAAACTTTGTGTATTGGCCATGGTCGGGTTAATGGTTGAGGTGATAGTCTGAGTCATAAGAGGCTGGGTAGCGGATGGTGTTGATGTCATCGCCACTTCACCCGAAAGGTCTCACATTTGGTTTCTTGCAAGATAATGTTGGAGAGCCTTGAAGTTATGGTCAAGGAGTCTCTCAAAGTTTGGGTCCCCTTCGGGGACAATTGAGGGTTGATTGGGAGTTGGTTCGGTAGGAGTTCGTTTGGTCTCTGAATGATACTCCATTAGAGGACTAGGCATAGATGGTGAAGGTGGGAGTTGTCGTTGCCTTGCGTGGTCAAGAAGAGTTCTGGTTTGACTACGTGTCAAAACCATTCAAGGTAAGAAGAGTCAGGTTCTAAAAACTATGTTTTTTAGTCTCAAAAAAGTAGAGTGGATGTTGGCTAGCAAGAAAGTTGGGTTTTAAGCTTGCTATTTTGGGAAAGAAATAAATTGGATAGTGACCGATGTCAGTTGAAAAACCAATGTCGGTGAGAAAAAGTGGCCGACATCGGTTAGATAACTGATGTTGGTGGAATAGGCTGTCGACGTCGGTGGTAAAACTAATGTCGGTCACTATGTCTTTCAGAAACTCAAAGAATATGAAAGTTTTTGGAAAAAAAGAAGAAAATGTCCTCACTAGCTCAAAAAACCAGATGGGAATAGAAAAATAGATGGAGACAGGCAGACCCTAATGTTAATTCCTAAGAATAAACTTTTAGAATTTTGTTGGCTTATGCCTTAGAGTGAATGTGTTTAAGAAGTTGGCTTGTAGAGCGGGTCCTAGAAGAGGTAGTCTAAAGTTGGTTTCAGGTTAGTTTTGGTGCTCAAGAGTCTGTATTAGGTTTCGTACGTGGCCTGGTGCTAAGGAGCAAGCTCCCCTCACTTCACAAGCCCAGTGATATGCTGGTCTCGCTTTGCCAGTATATACATCCCCTAGAGTTTATCCTCTGCCAGAGAATAGAGTGGGCTTTCCCCTTGGTGGTGAAGTCCAAGTGGGATTGCTGGGATGGGTAAGGTATTCGCTGGGTGATGAAATCCCAGTCGGGCCTTGTCTCAGGTAAGTTTTGATGTTTAATTTGTGTAAGTGATTTGGTTGTGTAACATAAGTGTGATTAATTCATGATGCAATTTTTAATTACTAGATGTGAGAGCTAATAATGCAAGCAAGCAGAAATAAAATGCAAAAGATTTTAAGCCCAAAACAAAATGTGAGTTCAGATGAAAACAAGTTGAGAAAAGGTTGAAGAGTATGACTTTGACTAGTCTAGGATGCAAGAAGAAAGAAAAAGAAGGATTCTTTTTAACTTTGCTAATAGTGTCTTTTGGAAGAGATAGAAGAAGAGAGATGCAAAGAGAAACCTAATGCACCTATATGAAAAGTTTGCTTAGAATAAAAAAGTATGAACCCAAGGAGAATTCCTAGGGTCCCACTGGGCATGCCAGAATGTTTCTATATGATATTTTCTTTTCTATATTCAAAGGAAGTGAGAAACTAAAAGAAATGGTATAGGGTTAGTTGTTACTCGGATGAGGTCTGTGCACCATTATCCAAATGTTGTGAAAACTCCTCTTTGGTTGTGGATGATGACACCTGTATGAAGAAAGAGACTAAAACAAAGAAGGCGTTAGATGGATGTAAGGTGGACTACCAAGCTAAAGCTCGGTCCCAGAAGTGCAAAGGCTTCCTTCTGGGATGACAGTCTACTGTTGATAAGATAATGTCTGATAAAGATAAAAAGTGAAAGACTAATCAAAAGAAACAGAAATAATGCGTACCTAAATGATGCTATCAGTCTGGCCACAGTCATCAATGTCAGTTAGTCTGCCGACGTCAGTTGGTCAAGTATGTCAATGTCGGTTAGTCTACCGATGTTGGTGGGGGCAGCAGGCCTAATGGCCAGCATCGATCAGAGCAGTATTCTGTGGACAAGCTTTGGTCGGGTCTGTGGTCTTTGGATGAGGTCTGGACAGGTTTCAGAGCTATAGAATGGTTTGGGTCTGTCTAAGGGTCTGAAAGTCTATTAAAGGGGTGCAAGACAATGGACAAAATGTCAAAAAGGGACAGAGGGGTAGAGGAGGCCTTTCAACATCTCCGAGAAGGGCAGGTCGGGTCTGTGGTCTAGTTGATAGTCTGGTTGATGATCACTGAGTCTAGTTCATAGCAATTAGAAGCAATAACTATAAAACATGATGAAATCACAGAGGAAATACTTACCTATGGTTTGCTGATGAAGGAGTGTTATTGATGCTTGTCCCTATTGTTGATGTTGTTGTGCCTGCAATGTGAGCTCCTATTACTGATGTTTGGTGTGCCTGAGAGAGAGATAGAGAAAGAGGTCTGATTCGCATTCAGGGAGGATTGGAAGATTAGCCGATTGAAGATTGAAGATCGGATTAAAAGAAGGTTGGATCCTGCATTTGGGTCAAGAATGCAGTTTTGAAGGGGACTGACATTGGAAAAACCACCGATGTCAACCGATTACTGACCGACGTCGGTGGCTGGAAGGCAGGCAGAAAGGCTAAAATAGCCTTTTGTCCATTTTTCCAACTGCCAGGTTAGCGAGTTGGGGTAAGAAATGGCTGAAGGTGGAGTAAATGGATGCGAGATGATAGAAATAGGTCATGAATGGGGTTTAGGCATTTAATATTGGCCGTGGGGGGAATGAAGGGAATCCAAGGAAAGGCATCCTAGGGTGGTGAGGTGTCAAGGGTGAGATGGCAAGGGGAGAGAATTATTAATTTAAAATAAGATAATTATTTTAAATTAATAAGACATAGGTTAGGAGTGGTTAAGTGGACCAAGGGGACTAAGGGGGAGGATGACCAAGGGTTAGACACGATTTCGATGTCTACAACAACATCCACATTTTATAAGTCATTACAAAAATGGGTATAATTGAGATGAAATTTATAGATGAGGTGGAAATAAATGACCTTAGAAACAAATAATGTGACTAGGATGCCATTATAAACTTGAAATAAAAATGATTTCCAAAATAGATTATCTTCCTTTAGAGAGTGTTTGACTTTGAAAATCCCACACATAGACCTGACAGGCTAAGAGACTTAAACCAAAGTTATAGAATGATTAATTTAATATAATTGGATTAGACTTAGGATGTTCATATTGGTCTAAATTTCATTCTTGTTGAAGTTTAACTCAAAAAAGTGTTGCTAAAGTATTGATATGTTATTTATTGGGCTTATGGAGACCTTAATGTCTTTGACCTAGAGATAATAACCAACACTATCCCACTCAAAGAAAACTATAGGCTATTATTATATAGGAACCTAATTTTGAAACCCATCTTGGAAACAATGATTCACTAATAACTCTATAAACTCCTCTTGACTGGGATCATACTCCTAATTCATCACTCTACTTGGGTAGTTAACATAATGACTATTAAATAAAAATAATGGAGAAATTTATTTATGTGTGGATTTCATAAATCTAAATAAAGTTCTTGACAAAGATAACTATCCTTTTCCTTTTATAGATGTGGAAATTTAGATGGTAAGTGGATCCCAGATGATGTCCTTCTTAGATGGATTCTTAAGGTATAATTAGGTTCTAGTAAACTTGGAAGACTCAGTCATGACTAAATTTATAACCAAGTTAGATACTTTGCTTAAAAAATAATGCCATTTAACCTTATTAACATAGAATCCACATTTTATATATCTATGCAATTTTATTTAAAAGGTTTGATAGGTAAATGTGTTGTTATTTATGTGGATGACTTGACTATTTTTTCAAAACACAGGTCTTATCATATTCACAATATTCAGAAGATATTTGAAAGGTGTAAAAGGTATGGCATATTGATTAACCAAAATAAAATTTTAAATGAAGGTATTTATATTTACCCTTAGTTTTCCAATTTAATTTCTAAGATATATTTTCCTAATAGCAAAAATGAATTAAATTCATTATTTGGTAAGATTCACTTTTGTACACAAATTCATATCTAGATTTTTTGAAATTGTTAAACCTTTAAATGAAATTTTGAAACAAGAATAAAAGGTGGAATGGAATCCTATAGATAGGGGATCATTCCAAGAAATTAAGGAATCCATCATGCAGGCACTAGTATCAATCATCCCAAACTACATGAATGGCTTCTACTTCTATTACTTTACTTTAGAACACATCATAGCTACTTTTCTCACGCAAAATCAAGATGAATACAAGTACCCAATCACTTTGATGAACATAAAATTGAAGTATTAAGAGCTGAAATAATCCACCATTGAAAATCATTCTTATAACTTGGTCAAGGTTATGGAGAAATTAAGGCACTACATTCTCAAAAACAAGGTGCATTCCATTGTTACTAACCCAACCATAAAGCTAATGATGGGTCATAATGAGTTAGGAAAACACAGAGGTTGATGGATAGATAATATGAAGAGTATGACATTGAGATAAAACCTATCAAGCTGGTTTGAGGCCAAAATCGTACTCAATTGAGCACTAAAATTGACCCAAGGATCATGGTGGTGTTTTTGGGCCAGTTAGAAACAATCCATTAAGAATGTTATGATCAAATTGTCCCCTACCTCCTTTATGGAAATTATCCTCTAAGACTCGATAAAATATAAAAAAAAATATCTCAATATAAAGGAAACCCACTAAATTTTGAAGAAGGGAGTGCTCTATATATATAAATATGAAGGCATCTATCTGAAATGTCTATCTAAAAAAGAAGCTAAGGAAGTTATGACTAGCTGACATGAGAAATTGGGTAGTATCCATCCTTTAATGAATATAACTGTGCATAAAATTATGAGTTGGGTATTATTGGACCATTTAATTTAGATATGTATATGATGATGTGAGTTCATTCCATTAGTACAAAACCTTGTCCAAGAAGGATGTTTACAATGTAATGCCTTTGTAACCTATGATAGAAGAGTGTCCTTTAATTCAATGGTGACATAACATCATTAGATTTATCAAACCAAACTCATAAATTAGACATAAATTCATACTTATAACAATCAATTAGTGTTGAATATGCATAAAGGTAGTGGTGATTGTGCATGAAATTTTAGATTTTGAGCACTATTACTAAAATTAACAATAAAAAGCCTAAAACCTAATGACACCAATAAGAACGAATAAAATAAGAAAATCAAAATGAATATAACAATCTTTCCTTAATTTTTACATACTTAAAACTCCATTCCAGGATTTACACTTGAATGATTTGATGTCCAAAATTTGAATTGTTGGATTGCTTGATGAACTTGGTAATGGCTTCCAAAGGTTGTATGAAGTGGATAATGGATTATATGAGTTATACAAGGTTGTTATAGATGTAATGAGAGTATCAATATTGTGGCTTGATGGATTTCTAGTTAGCTTATTTTTTTTCATTAGCTTGGCCATGGATCAAACATGGCCATTTATAAAAAAGATAGAGAGAATTTTAGGAGAATTTAAAATTATTTATAAGTCTCTAGTTTAAAGACTTCTAGAGTCTTAGAGAAGATTGTCTAGTTATATAGGATTATTAATTACATTAAGGGAAAATGGTGGGAATAGAGTGGATTTAATGAGGTTTAGGGATCATAGGGTGGCTAGGGTGGTAGTTGGATAAATATGAATTTTAAATTGGGTAGTTGGTTTAGGGAATAGGTTAGTAGGTAATAAGCTCTATTAGGGGTTTAACAAGGTGATTAATAGGTTTTAGGGTGTGGTAAATGCTTATGGGACATAGGAATGAGATGGGTATTATTAGGTGATTATTTATTTTGGCTAGGAATATAAGAATTAAAATAAATTAGCCAAAATTAGTATAATTAATAGGGTGAGCATAGTTTAGTGCATAAATGTTTCCCCTATTTGAAAGGATATTATGAGTGGGGGAGCAATGGTCTTTCAAATGAAAACCCTAGTGTTAAAGGATATCATATGTTAGTAAGATATTATGCCCCCTCGAGGGAGCATGCAAGGACAGAATGAATTAGATGGTTACTTGAACAAGAGTCTCAGCGTGGGATAAGAATAGGATCTAAATGGGGTTGGGATGTCCCAATTAACAAAATAGATTCCCCAAGAGTGATGATGATAAAGTAGCTCAAGTGATGGGTTCTACATAAAGGATAAATTTCTAGAAAGTATCTTGATTGATAGACTAATATTAATTAATAAGATGGGTTCAAGATTGATGATAAGTCCTATAGAAAAGATACATGCTAGGGGAAGTTCCAAGGGGGATATTAGTGATAAAGATTGTTTCTTAGAGACAATGAGCTACTTACCATAGTATTTTGGGATTAAAAGTGACGTATAGTTTCCAAATGACCAAGTTGAGAGTTGGATGATGATGAGGTGTAATGGTGGTTGCACTACCTCTCAACATGAAAAGTGGGACCAAGTGCTACCTACATAGTCCTAAAATACCTTAGGCTGATGTAGTTATTGATGTAGGAGAGGACGGGGGATAAGGGGTTGGAGATTCTATGCCTTAGACAATGCTAAAGGGTGACCTAAAGTAATTAGATTGGGATAAGGGGTTAGTTAGATGATATTTGAGATGGTTGATGTTATTAATGGGTTGTTAGGGGTGTGGGGGGGGGGGGGTTCATATAGGATAACCCAAAATAGGGTCATTTGCATCTTTTTGAATTTTATTATTTGAGCTCTAAGGTGAGACCATGGACCACCTATGTAGAGCTTCCCATCATGGCAAGAGAGTCCAAGAGCACTAGAGAGATGCTGACACTGGACTTGTGGTGAGTAACAAAGACCATAAATATATATTTTATTGATTTTTTGTTACTTTTAGAAATTTTTTGGATGGATCTTAGTAGAGATAAATGATGTAAAACTTTTTTTGGCAATATCACAATTGATAGTTATGCCTGTAGTTGTGATATTATCAATACAAGTTATGGTCTTATATTTTTAACTTTTGATATTGTAATGCCACAAGTCCTTAGTTGTGGTATTGCAATACAATAAGAAGGGATCTATGATATTTCAATATCATGACTAGGAAGACATGGTATTGTCATATCACTATTATAAAATATTGATATTGTTAAAATCTCTTCTATGGACATTTTACAAGTTATAGTTTTGTTAAGGTTAAGAAAAATGTTAAGTTTTAAGTTAAGACAAGTGGGTTATATTAACTAGGGTGTTAGGATAGTGAATTAGATGGTGGGGGTGAGTTAGTTTAGGTGATGTAGGATGTTAGTTTAGTAGGTTAGGTGGGTTGGTGGGTTGGTTTAAGTGGATATTAGTGATGTAGGGTTGTAGGGGGTTTGGGGTGGTTTGTGGTTGAGATAGGGGTTAGGCAAGGGTGAGGGATTAATAAAGATGTAGGTATTTAGGTATTTAGGGACTAACTAGTGTGGTAAGGGTCTTTGATAGATAGGATTGGTGAGTTAGGATAAGGATTTGATGGCTGAGGTAGTGATAGGTGGGTGGTGATTAGTGGAGGATTTGGGCATGATAGTGTCACAACTATGATGAATAGAGGTTCTATACAAGATGTGGTGACTAACACCAATGGAGTTCAAGATACTATATTTAGATAGGTTTCATGATGTGGAGATGATGCTTAATATTTTCATTGATTGAGCTTTGATCATAGCTTTGGTGGAATGCTGACATTTAGAGACCATTATTTTACATTTTTTATTAGAGAGATGATCATGACACTCGAGGATATAATAGGATATTTCATTTTACCATGTATGATGACATGATCTATTGGTATTATCACACATTGATGTGTACATTGTAGTGTCTAAGGGTCAAGTTATAGGTGGGGATGCATAGATGGTGCATTGACATTGATAGTTGTCTATATGAGGGGATGTTGGATAGCTTGACATTAGTAGTTATGTCTCTTATGTTATAAATTATTCCACCTCAGCATAAGAAATATGGTTGCAAACATGATTCATAATCATCAAGTGTTTACCTGGGGGTAATTTCTTTTAGCACATTTTTATAGAGAGTTACACTTGGGAGCATATAGGGGAGCATGTAGTTTTGGGTCATCCTTGTTGTTATGGATTTAGAGCTGGGAGCATATCACTATCCACTAGCCATTAGGTAGACTAGTAGTGTAGGATCTTATGTAGATGATGGTCTTTTATTGGCATGTGCTATTAGGGGTACAATTAGGACATGCTAGGGAGATCTAATATTATAGAGAGGAATTTGATAGTTTATGGTTGGAGCATACTAATATTAAAGGTATAATAACTAAGATGGGGTTTAATTAGTGAGCCCACATATTTCAATTTTAATTGTAGTCCCTTTCAAAATATTAAACAATTATCATATATCAACTTGATCAAGTAACATTAACAAGAGAACTCGTTCATTAAGTTCATACACAAGATCAAAGACACAACACATAGTTCCTATGGGAAACCCTCATGGGGAATAAAACCCAATCTCAAGAATACAACACAAATGGAATAATGTCCTATAATAAATTACAAATAAGAGACTGATCAACTCCTTTAGACTAGCAAACCTTGATCATGTCCTCCTGACCAAAGGTATTTAGTGAAATTCCTATTATGTAAAGATCACCTACCCCTAATATGATAAAATCATTTAGACAACATGAATTTATTAAAACACCTATTTTACAAGGATAAACTTCACCTAAAGAAGACTAACTCCTTTAAAACCTCGTTTGATAAGAACACTTCCACCTTAGAATTGATGTCTTTAACACCTGATGATGGATCTCCAGATATCACTCATCTCACCTTTTAGAATCAAATCTATCACCCAACACACCTTATTGGCCAAAGAATATTACATACTTGAACCAACATACAAAGATCAATTAGGACACATTACATATCCTAACTAACACCACTCTTTAACTATGCACACTCAATTCATCCTTCATAGAAAAAACTTTGTCAAAACTTTAACAACATGACTAGATGATCATACACATAGTCCACACACTGATCTTCTTCTCAAATCAACCACCAATCTCACATAAATAACAAAAATTCTTTGCTTATTATAAATACATCTAGAACATCCTTTTAGATCACTCTAGATGTCTTCACTCATGCTCAATCTATAAGAGCACTATTTTGACCTTAGAAACATTACTTTCAAGTCATATGCATAGTCCCTAATCTATTTTGCTTCTCAACCAATCCATTGGGCACATTTTACCTCCTTACTTCTTTGATTCAACTCTCAAACCACATCCAAGTCATAACAATCTCAAAATCACCACATTTGATGTCACTATTTATAAAAAAATCATTAAAATCAACACCTTACTCATCCATTAGTCATTCCTTAGTTCTTAAGGCGTCTCTCACATGAAAACACAACTCAAAATAATCTTTATAATTTGGATATAACATCTATAAGTCACCCTGAAGAAGGTTCACCTTTTATTAAGACCCTTGTAACTCTTATAGGTGTCATGGAGACCTATTCACCCATTTAGCACACCATAAAAAAAAATCATAGGATCACTTTAAAATACATGGGTCCAGTCCTTATGTCCCCTTCGATATCCTCAAATGATCACAGTCATCCTAGCTCACCTCTATGTATGCACAAACAACTCAAAAAGAGACCTTATATATAGGATCACCCTTATCAAATATATAGTCAAAATTTTAACCATTATTCATACTCAGGATAGATTAATCACATCTTCAAAATACTCACATAACATCCTCATAGATTATAAAACAATATCCAATTCACCATGAAACATCAATAAAACATCTACATAAGACCGAATATCCTTCTTGGGTCACTTGAAAAATATATATGAAAAAATAGACAACTTTGGATCTTAATATCTTTCTCTATACACATTTTCAAGTCTTCAAATCCATATTTTTAGATGTGCCTTGGAGTCCTCTACATATTTTATTTTCACTAGATGAGAAATTCATCTTCTACCAAAATATATGGCCCAAAAACTAGACACTAGTATTTCCCTTAGAAAATACAAATATTCAAATGGCAACAGTCATAATTAACCTTCATACACTTTACAATCATCTCATGTCCTCACTACTCAGATCGAATACACACCATCGATATCTTCTAATCTTTAACACATAGAAAACAATGTTAAGTCATTAAACCTCTATCACTTTGACCACATCTCTTAAATCTTTGAAATATTGACTCCATTCACTCCTTTGATCTCTATCGATCAACTAGGTATTTAATGATTAACACTCACTATTCAATCAGTCTACATGAATATTTGTTCATCATTAGATCCTTATCTTGTACCTTTGCTCAATCATGAAACATAGTGCACCTATTATTATCTCACTACTTCCTAAATTCTTGGAGAAACATGCACATTTTATCTTCTTCAAGATTTAACTCTTTTAAAAATGACTATGGGTACCCATTCAATATGCTTTAGTAGCCATTTTTAGACCTTAATAACTTCTTATGTGCTTCGATACATGATTTCAAATTTGGACCAGATGATCTCCTCACATAGATGAATCTAACCATGTGACACACTACTCTTTAAAAACTCACATGTGAAAGATATAATTCCATTAAATTTATTTCTCAAAAACTTTTGTCATAGAGCCAACTATGTCAAAATATGTCTAGGAGACCAATTTTACTACTGTATAGCTTTTGTTGTGCTTCAACGCATGATATAAAATTTAGTAAAAATAAACTATGATAAAAATTGAATAACACCATATTATAAATATTATATTTAAAACTTCACATATTAAAGATATAAAAACATAAAAATGTTCACTTGGTTCTTTTTGCCACATTGCAAAATTGGGTATGGGAAAACATAGTCAAACTGCTGAAGACCAACTTTGCATATGCATATATTTTGATGTGATATATATCATGATATAAAAATTAGTTAAAATAAAATAGGAAATAAAATTAATAATCCCATGTGATCATTTTTTCTTCATACCTCCATGTGTGTTAATGTTGACCTCATCAACATGCTTACTCATCTCTTTCTGGCCACACTACAAATTTGGCTAAGTATGGGTAAACAATGCATTTTGACTGAGAAGACAACTTTTCACCCTTATATATTTAACCAAAATTTGATGAATGAATTGAAATATAGAACATAATAAATATGGACTAATGTTATCACAACCATATGACCATCTACCCTTGACTCATTCCAACATGGCAATGATGATATCATCAAATTGCCTGCTCAGATTTTCTACCACTAAACCCAAACTATCTATATGAAAACTATGGACTACCAGATGAATTAAAATTATATACACAAGATCTCAAAGTATATATAACATCTTAGGGACCTATTTCACATGATCTAATCACCATACTCATTCCTAAACATCTCTAAACATGACAAAATAGAAGATCAACCAAACATACATTAAGCACACTTAGAACAAGCACATTGCACACTTTGTCATTGTCACTTAGGATATCAAATTAATTAATCCACTCAATAAGAAAACTCCATGAAAAAACCTTGAAATCATAATGACAACTCTTCAAGAATCTCCCCCTTTGTCATTGATGTCAATAACCATCATATGTAACAATAAATAACTCACCTTCTCTTTCTTCAAGCACTCCTAGAGTAGGAAAATTCTAACCCTTTGACATAATGACAAAGTGGGAAAAAAATAATATTGAGAACATAAAAAAAACCTTCAAATATGAAAGGACCATCTTAGAAAGATCATAAAAGCTCCCCCTTACCTTGAGCCAACCTCTTCTTGTCTTGAAAACTTCCTCTTGTTCCATGCTAACACTCTCTTCAACTAGGAAATGCAACCAATGAATAAATAACACATAAAACCATATAAGTATGATGGAACAAAACAATAAACATCTAAGAGGGACTCCCCATAAGTACTCTAATCAATATCACCTTCTGAGCATTTTTAGATCTCCACACACCATGAAAAATTAGCACATATGCATACTAGCCTTTTCACCTCAAGACACTTCCATGACCACCAAAAAAGATTCATACAAAACATAAATTTAAAAACATGTTATAAAAAAATTTTATAAATCACCTTGAAACACACATACCTTGATATTTTGGATAAACTAAGCAAAAAACACTCTTCTTCAAACTAGTCTTATCTAGCCTCCTTATAGTCCTACTTGAAACTTGTAGAGCCCACAATTTTTAATAGACACATCTTTAAGATCTAAAACTTTATATATGGATAAATATCATATTCCCCCTCAATCACACCAATTTTCATCACCAATACCATCCTTTGAAACATACTTCCTTTACAAAACTACTAGCCAATTAACCCTCCATATAGACCAAAAATTGAATAATTTGATAACCAAAAACCTTAAATTCTATGTGAATCTTGATTTGACCGTAAATTTATCTCACTAAAGTAATTAATAAGCCTTACACCTCAACTCATAAGGTAAACCACTTTTCTATAATAGCTTAAAACCCTAGAAACTCAAAACAAGCAAGGTCAATAAACCTCCTTCTGGTCAATGTCCACCTCTAAAACTTATTTCACACATATATACCCCCATCATAAAATTATAGACTAGGATTTGAGCATCCACACCTTTGGTAACATATACTTCTTATAACCCATTTTAGGCATGCTTACCTTTAAGCAAAAAATTGAGAAAACCAAGAGCACTAAAAAATCTTCAATTTGCCTTCAACATACCTTTATAACACAAAAGCACCTAGATAACATCACAAATAAATGTCAAAGACTTTATGAGCACAAAAATATCTTTGAAATTCCATAAATCTCATTAATCCACTTGAAACCATCCATTATGATCCTATAGTATAGCTCCGTAAACCTTTGGAACAAACTCATGAACTTGTTGCTCCCTCTTAACCAAAGACCTTATCTAATTGGCATTATCATATTGAGAACCAAATATTGCTTCTCCACATATTATTACTTATGTTCAAATTCTAAGTCCTTTGATCCTAGGACTTGACTAATTACAAATCTCCCCTAACTTCATGCTTCATCAGGAACATGACATCTTTAATAAGTATTCAAATACTTTAAACCATAACATCCAAACCATGATAAAAAAGATAAATCCATATAAATATAGGATCACTAAGATTATTTACAAAATTATTTTCTCCAATAGATAGATATATAAAAATATTACATAAACATACCTTGTTTTCATACCTTTTCATCAAAACAATATCTGATAGCCACCAATCTTCTTCTAACTGACAAGTGTCTCCTTGAAGCGTAAATAGATACACCCCTTTGACATAGAGACACAAAAATTACAAAAAATTTAGAGACTCCCATATCTCCATATCTTTCTCTGACTTGCAGTCCTACTTGACTTTAATTGAATCCTTGACTTCATTCTTTTCTTTAGATTTGTCAATAAATGTTGTCAATAGAAACTCTTGACTCTCCTTCTTTTATGATTCTTTTTCCACCTTGGAAAATAGTCCATCAAGACTCTTGGATTAAAAAGGGTTCATCTTCTTGGTCTTTACTATCTCAAGTCTCCATACCATAGTTTGACTCTTCTTGTCTTCTACAGCCATCTTACCTACTTGATTCTTGAGCTTATCCTGATTTGTAGTATAGCCTTCTAGAGCAATGTTCTTATTATCCTTATGACTAAAATAATTTGTAATGATAAAATTTCATTTCCATACTTGAGTTTATCCTTTATCAACCCTTATAAGAGATTTATATCCTTTGACATACCTTAAAGACCTCTTAACACCATTTGGACAAAATTTAGAAATATATCTATTCTTAAGACAATTGAATCAAATAACATCATTCAACATACTTCTTGATTGATATGAGTTATGATTTATCCAAGACCAATTACTTCTTCTTCCAAGTCTCCATGAGGACACATTCTTGACTAAATTCCTTTTATAGTCCTTAGCTTTATGACCATACTTATTACATGTATAACAATGACCATGAAATAAACTATTATACCTTGAAGCATTTGGTTGTCTAATATACCTTCTTGCATTGATCTTGACCTGATCTGACTTCTTTTGATCTTATTCAATATTGCTTATCTTGAAAGCAAATTTATCATGCTCATCCATCAATGAACCTAGTATTGTTTCAAATTAAATGCTCTCATCCTCTTTAGCTCTTATAATTCAAATTGTGACCATTAATTGACCTATGAGAACTTGGATAGTCTCCTTATCACTCTTAGCTTCTTTATCTATGTCATCCTTTGTTCTACATGCTTATTCTATCATACTTCCCTCAAGATAATTAACTTATGCTTCAAGACCTTTGATCACATACCTCATCTTGTGATTCCTCTTATTTTACTCCTTTAGTTCACCAAGTGTACTCATGAGCTTAAATATTATAGATCAACTTCTTCTTCCTTGATTTCATCTTCTCTACTGCTATGACAAGCTTCTTTATCAAACACGACGTCCATTTATTTTCAACACAAACTTATCTTGGCATCTATTAGCTGAATCTTGAGATCATTGATAATATTCTCATCCTCTTTGGCATATTTATTCAAATTACATATCTTTTATTCAAGTGCCTTGATCACAGCCTTCCACTTTTTATTTTCTTTCTTTAACTACTTAGCCATGTTTATACCAACTTAGAATCTCCTTCAAGTTGTTAAGCTTCCTCTAGAGGAACCACTCTAACACCAATTTTTTGAGGAACAAACATTGAGAGGGGGGCTGAATCAATGAGCGTAGATATTTCAATTTGAATTGCAATCCCTTTCAAACTATTAAACAATCAACATATATCAACTTTATCAAGCAATATTAATAAGAGAGATCATTCATTCAATGAATACACGAGATTAAACACATAACACATAGTTCCTTTGGGATAACCTCATGGGGAATAAAACCCACTATCAATCTTGCAACACAAATGGACTACTATCCTATAATAAATTACAAACAAGAGACTAATCAACTCCTTTAGACTAGTAAACCTTGATCATGTCCTCCTGACCAAAGATATTTAGTGAAACACCTAGCCCTAAGTGACAAAATCCTTTAAACAACTTGCTTTTATTAAAAAACCTATTTTATAAGGAATAAATTCCCCTAAGGAAGACCAACTCCTTTAGACCCTCCTTTGATAAGAATAGTTCCACCTTAGAATTGATGTCATCAACATCTGATGATGGATCTTTAGATATCAATCATCTCACCTTTTATCAAAAAATATGTCACCCAACATAACCTATTATCCAAATCATATTACATAATTGAACCAACATATAAATATCAATTATTTCACATTACATATCCCAACTAACCCCACTCTTCAAATTTGCACACTCAATGCATCCTTCACAATAATAACTCTATCATAGTTTCAAAAACATGACCAAATTATCATACATGCAATCTACACCTTGATATGCCTCTTAGATCAACCACCAAGCTCACATGAATAACAATAATTCTTTACTCATTCTCAAGACATCCTTTTGGATCACTCTAGACCTCTTTGTTCATGTTCAATTTGCAAGAGCACTATTATAACCTCAAAAACATAACCTATAGGTCATACACATCATCCTTAATCTAGTTTTATTCTCAACCCATCCATTGGGTACACTTGACCTCCTTAATTCTTCACTTCAATGCTCACACCACATCCAAGTCATACTAGTCTCAAAATCACCACATTCAATTTCACTATTTATAGAACAATCATGGAAATCAACACCTTAGTTTCCCATTAGGCATACCTCAGTTCTTAATTCATATCTCACATGAAGACAACTTAAAAAAATCTTCATATGGAATACATAACATTTATGGCTCACCCTTTCGTAACTACACCTTTTAATAAGGCCCCTGTAGCTCTTATAGGTCTCATGGAGACCTATTCACCCATTTAGCACAAAATTAAAAAAAGTCACACAAGACCACTTTAAAATACATGGGTCCACTCTTTATATCCCTTTTTATATCATCAAATTATCATAGTCATCTTAGCTCACCTTTACGTATGCACAAACAACTCAAACAAAGACTTTATGCATAACAACACCATTAATAAACATAAAATCAACTTACTGAGCATTATTGATACTCAATATAAATTAATCACCCCTCAAAAATACTCATAAATCACCCTCATAGAGTCCATAACACTCTCCAAAAGACAATTCACCATGAAACATCAAAATAACATCTACATAAGCTTGAATATCCTTCTCGGTCATTTTAAAAATATATATAGAAACATAGAAAACTTTAGAGATTAATATATTTTCCTATTCATACTTTAAGATATTCAAATCCATATTTATAGATGCATCTTGGAGTCCTCTACATATATTCTTTTTATTGCATGATAAAATTCATCTTCTATCAAAATATATGACCCAGAAAATAGACACTGGTATTTCCCTTAGTAAATTCAAATATTCAAGTGGAAACGATCACAGTTTACCTTTGAACACTTTGAAATCATCTCAACTCCTCACTTCTTATATCAAATATGCACCATATATCTCTTCTAATCTTCAACACATAGGTGCCAATTATCAATCATTAAACCTATATCACTTTAACCACATCTCATTCATCCTTGAAATGTTGACTTCAGGTGCTCCGTTGATGTTTGCAGATCAGCTAGGTCTTTAACAATCAATACTCACCTCTCAATCAATTTATATGAATGTCTGTTCACCATTAGAACCTTATCCTATACCTTTACTCAATAATTAAAAATAATTCACCTATCCTCATCTCACTACTTCCTAAATTATTGGAGCAATGTGCACCATTAATCTTCATTGAGCTTTAACTCTTTCAAAAATGACTAAATATGGGGACCCCTTCAATATTCTCGAGTATAAATTTTTGGACCTTAAGAATGTATTCTATTCTTTGATGCATGATCTCAAATTTATACCAGATGATATCCTCACATAGGAGAATCCAACCATGTGACATGCTATTCCTAAAACCCTTGCACGTGTGAGATATAATGCCATTAAAGTGACTTTTGAAAAACTTCTGTCATATAACCAACTATGTCAAAATATGTTTGAGAGACCAACTTTTCTCTTGCATAACTTTTGTCATGGTTCAATGCATGATATCAAAATTATCATAAATCAACTATGTTCAAAACTAAACAAACACATATGATTATATTCTCTTGACACATTCAAATTTGTAAGATATAACACCATCAAAATTCTCACTCAAGTATTTTTGCCACATTTTAAAATTGGCTAAGTATGGGAAAACACAGTCAACCTACCTAGAAGCCCAACTTTACATATGTATATCTTTTGACATGTTATATCACAAGATCTAAAAATTAGCATAAATAAACTAGGAACAAAAATAAACAAAACCATATGATCATTTTATCCTAAAACCTCCATACATGCAAATTCTAACCTCATCAACATGCTTAATCAGCTCTTTCTAGACACACTGCAAATTTGGCTATGGGAAAATAATGAATTTTTACTAAGAAGCCAAATTTTCACCCTTATATATTTGACTACAATTTAATGCATGACATGAAATTTGGTGCATAATAAATAGGGAATAATATAATCATAACCATATGACCAAATCCTCTTGATTCATTTCCACATGGTAATGGTGATGTCATCAAACTTCATAAGATTTTTTTCCATGAGACCCAAAATGTATAGATGGAAACTATGGAATACCAAATGAAATATACTTATGAACATGTAATCGCATAAAAATGCAATTTGTATAACTTGATCATGACTTGTGATACCCAAACCATAAGTTTCTCTTGCTTTTTTGCATAACCCATTAGGCTTATTTTTTACTATTTCTCAATCATGTGAAGCCTTCTAGTTTCATCCCTTAGCTATATTGAACTCCTCTCTTATGCATAAACCTATCCCTTAGGGTCCCTTTCCTCTTGGACACTAGTGACATAACTTGGACTATAGCTCTAGACCCCATGATGTCCAATTTCTGATGCTATTGTCTAAGTCATTCTTATCCTCAAATGGTCAGATTTATTTGGTTTGCTATCTTTTTCCTTGTTAGCCTAATATGAACTCATCTAACCTAAGATCATTAGTTTCCATATAAAATCCTATTAAAGGGTCATTTAGAAGGGTTTTCAATCATTCAAAAGGCACAATATAGAAATACACTAAGCACCTTCAAGCAAATCTTCCTATTCTCTACATATAACCAACCATTGTTATTTCCAGCCTACTCAAGCTCTTGAACAAGTTACGAGTCATCTCAACCTTGCCCAGATTCACATAATAATTTCATTTTATACAAAAAAATTCATAATACACATTCAATTTGGGAGACCTACATTGGTCTTGATCCCGCTTTTGAGTATCGGTATGTAGGCAACATGCCCATGTATGGGGTGTGATCACATGTTTAGTGCATAATACACACTAACCCCTTTTTCTAGTTCATTTAATACCACTATTCAAGCTTAAGGAGGAACTAGGACCGTAGGAGATAAAATAAGTTTCACATGGAGCTCCATAGATGATTGAGACATTCAAATTCATATACAAAGCCTCCAGAAGCATCAAAACAAAACCTAGAAAGCTCAAAGGAAAAAGATCAAAAGGACCATAGAAATAAAAAAAATACTATAGAAATATGCCCCAAAGTGTCCAATTTTTGGTGCTACTATCCAAGTATAAAATAGACTTTTAGGTCCTATTTTTGATAGTCTACCCAGTCAGCTCATCAATTTGTAGTTTTAGATTCCCCCGTCTCAATCTAGAAATCATCTAAGTTCACTTTCTATCCCCTTGCTATTTTTAGTAATTAATTTTTTAAATCTAAATTTATTAATTCAACAGGTTAATTTAGGCATAATATATTACATGTTTTCTAGATTAGTCCAAACCCTTTACTAATTAGAAAATTAAACACTTAGTTTACCAAAAACAATAAAATATTTGGTGAACCTGACTTCAAATTTTCACATAAAAAACCTAGGGCTAATTATTTCTATTTTTTCAATATTTTATTGATTTTTCCAAAATTTAAAATTTTGAAAACTACAAATTTAAGTGCAATATTTTCATTAATTCACTAAAACTCTAGTTTCCATATACTAGGTCCTTTTTGGACGAAACCACTTCCAGGCCACTAGGAAAAATATTTTACTAATTTTAGAAATATTTTTAGATTTTTCCTAATATTTTTCAAGTTAAAATATACAAATTTATAGTAAAATTTTCAAATTATCACATTAATTTTTTTTAAAAATCATTTCAAACCATAGTTACATCACTTAATTTTCAGTTATTTTCCAAAATATTCCTCTAATTTTTTGTAATTTTTTATTGAATATTAAAATCAAAATATCATTTTCAAATTTTAAAGTCCATAGTATTGTCCAAATAATATTCCTAAAAAATCCCTAGGTTCATCCACTAGGTCCTGTTGCAATCTGAGCTATCACCTTACATGTTTGATAGCTTCATATCCTTTCTTGCACAAATTCTAAATTATTAGTTTAGAATTTTGTGTTTCTTTTATCTAGTAATTTATAGTTTTAGCACATTACCTATTACAACTTATTATAAAACATCCAAATATACTTCAAATTATTTTCCTACTTGTACAATGGCCCAATATACTAGTTTTGATGAAACTAATAAAAGAGAGCTTCAATAACTCTTAACCAAACACCTCGATATGTAATATGACATGCTTAGAATTATAACAGAAGAACAACAAAAGGTAAATAATGGTCAATCTTCTCAAACTATAGAAACACCAATTTTACATGACACTACGGGGGAAATTATGCCACAACAACCCTCTATAGCAGCCCAACCTTCTCCAATGCAACCAGATGTAACTAATGCATCCCTATCTCCTAATGTGGAAACCTTGTGAAAGATATTTGATCTCTTCATTCCAAGGTGAAAAATATTGAGCAAGGTACCACTAGATCTACATAGGCATTGAATTATGTTACTTTATTGCATACACCTTTGGTATGACATATAGTTGTTACACCCTTGTCACCTATATTTATACAACCTAAGCTCACTCTTTACGATGGTAAGGGTGATCCATAAAAACATTTGAGATCCTTTCATGCATCATGTTTATATTATGTACCAAATGACTGGGTATTAACTAAGTTATTTCCAAGGATCCTCAAGGATTATGTACTATAATGGTTTTATAGTCTACCAAATTAGTTGGTCAATTTATTCAATCCTCTTGATGATATGTTTCTAGCACACTTCAATATCAACATTGGTGATAAGGTGTCATATTCTCAAATTTCACAATAGAAACAAAATTTAAATGAGCCTCTCACTGAGTATGTTCTCAAATATAAAACCATTTTGGCTAAGAAGACTATCCCTATGGTAGATTAGAAGTTATAGGACCTCTTCAAACAAAGTCTTCTACCAGTTTTGCATGAGATAATCATGTTTAAAAGATTTTATTCTTTCATTTAATTGTGTCACACTTTAAAAAATGAGAAATCAAAGTCATATCAATGGGCAAACTCAAGTACACAAGTGTATCAGATACAACTAATAAGAGTAACAAAAAAGTCCCATATAAGGTCAAGTTCAATGATAGTAAAGGATAAACTCAATAAACAGTCAATGCAGCTTTAGACCCCTCATAGAGAGTCACATTATCAACACCTCCTTGATGACATTTTACAAATCTACCAATTTCCCTAGATAGATTTCTATAATAGCAACTAGAATGTAATATCATTTCTCTACCTCTTATTAGAGAAGTTGATCTAACAAAGCCTCTTACATGAGGATATGATCAAAATGCATTTTGTGACTTTCACAAGGCACCAGGCCATACTACAGATAGATGCATTAGTATTAAGCATAAGATATAGGATTTAATTGATGCCAACCAGATTGATCCAGGCACTTTATTTGAGCCTCCTTGGGAAAAACCAACATAAGATAAGTCACTTAAAATATTTTTAGATCTATTTCCATATCATGGAAAGTTAGATGTATAAGACACATCAGGTGTACATCATGCACATTAGGCACATCCTCTATTAGCTACATATAGGGCACTGGCAACCAATTCACATCTATTGAGCCACATGATTGCTACCTTTCATTCTAGCCTTCTAGTTTGGCCTTCCCTCACATTTTTTGAGAAATAGATTATAGAGGATGACATAGATTATCATGCACTCTTCATTAAATATTATATTCATGATCATCCCATTCATAATGTTATAATTTATGATGGATCCAACATTAACATGTGTACTGTGACACTAATATAGCATTTATGGTATACAAAAAAAGACATCACTCTAATAAATATAGTTATTAGTATATTTAATGGGCATAGTTAAACTACATTAGTTAAGATCCTCATCCCTTTACAGGTTTGTCCTATATGCATGACCACCCCATCCAATATAGTTCCTAGGGTAGGAGCCTTTGACATGTTACTTGGTATACCTTGGATACAACAACTCTAAGCAATTTCATCTATAGTACATCAATGTGTTAAATTCATTCACACTAATTAGGTTTGTTACAATCACTAAAATTCCACATGAGTTGTCACTTATGGATTTAGTGCTAGTTTCAATTTTAGAGCTAGTTTTAGTTCCAACACCAATTCTAGCTCCATCACTAGTACTGAGGATCCATAAACCCCCATAGCTTCAAGATTTTAGACAAATTCTAGCTACAATTTTCCCACACAAAATAGTTTCATTGAGACCTCACACATCTATACATCGAGCACATGTTCAGAGAGCTTCTCCTACTTATAAATGGGTCCCTTAGAGCCTTACAGTTGCCTCTACTTCTCAAAATCATAGAGGATCCCTATAGTTAGTTTTAAATTCATAGATTTTAGAGAATTTATAGCATATCTATCTTTCAGAGCCTCAATCTTAGCACTTTCATCATGGCTCATAATCACACATGATTCCACTTTCTGATACTAGACACCATGATAAGGGATTTCATCTAAGACTCATCAATTAGTATCATTCCTTTGTAGTATTTCCTATACATAGTCTTCTTCTGCTTGATTTTACATAGCTTATTCTAAAAATTCAAAAATAATACAAAAATACAAATATGTCAATTGTATGCATCATCTATGTTCTTACATTGCTAAAACACTATGCTATACTTATATCATGCTATTTTATGATACTTGTTTGTTGATTTATCTATATTACCATGCTTCACTTGATCTTCTTTGATTATGTGTAGTACATCCAAATCTTTCATTGCTTGACTCCACCCATCAAGGGGGCATCTTACTTCTACATTCTAGCTACACATTGATATATCTACCCATTTAGGACACACTCTACATGACTATACCATCTAGGTTATGTCATTCTCACACTCCACACTCTAGACATCTTATGTAGTATGTACCTTACTTGCTTACATAGATATAACATCGACATCTAGTAGCATTTATCACACTTTTTTATTTCATAACATATAGATTAGTCTTGTACCACATATCTTGTATAGTCTTTCTTCTTGGTTTCCATAGTTAGATGCTTGTTTATATTTATAGTATTTTACATGATTCCATTTATGCTTTGATTAGCTACATGTGTTTTCATTTTCCATTTCTTGTTTGCTTCTTTCTTGCATTTTAGGATATTTGCCAATGTCGTTTACTTCTATTTATATTGTGTGTGACTTCTATGTGCTTGTGGACCTTGTTATAATCTTTGCTTGTTTTTATTGTCTGTGTATACAACATTGGAACATGCCTTATATGCCTTGTGTGTCAATTTAGCCCCTTGGCCACCCTTATGTGTTTCTTGATTCTTGATTTATATGCTTGTTGCTTGATTTTTTCTCTTTGTATGTACAATGCCATGATTCCAATCATACAACTACCTTATTTATTGGACGCCATGATGGACATCATGCTCCATCCCTCCATGCTATTAAAAAACTAACAACTAGCACTACACATTCCATCTTTCTTTTTATACACAGTTATTACATTGTTATATCTATCTAGGTATACCCCTATGGATCTAAAAATATCTCTATATAACTCTTGCTATATCTTGAGATCATCAGTATCAATGCTATATTAAAGATTTTTATAGCTTAACACACTTGTAGAGCTTATTATTCTAAGGGTAGTGATTGTAGGGTTTTCATTCCTACCCTCAAAAGAAGGGGAAACAAGCAAGGGTTTTGTCACAAATATTAGAGCTCCTAAATGATCAAATAACTAGTTTCAAAATACATAGTCTAGATTCCAAAATTTATTATAAGTAGGCCATATTAGGTAGACAACAAAGAACATAGTCTAATTTTTAGTTTTGGCTCTGGATAATAGCACCAAACATAGGACTATAGTGTTGCACCCTAAAGTACCTAGTTTTTTTGTGCTAATGTCCAAATAGTAGAATTTCTAGTTTATCTAGTATCAATTAGAGGGGTGAGTTTATTCATGATTTTTACATAATAATACAGTCCATAATATAGAAATTTTTAGTACTTATTTACTTAGAAAATCTAGATATAGGGGGCATCATGCATGGCATGAGGGTTTCCACTTACAGTTCAAACATGGAAATTGATACAACTTTTAGTTCAAAATCTACATTCTAGACACAAGTTATTGGGGGAAATGTGCATGGTACATGAACCTTCTCTTTTCCAAGTTCATTAGATTTTTATTGGATATTCCCAACAATTGCATGCCTTACTCCATCTGTATGTGGTTGGCATCACTTTCAAGTAAACTTTCATACATGTTTCATTCCCATGTACCTGAGTTCATGAGTGGCTTCTTAAGCCTTGATTTCAGTTTTAGATGGGATTTTATACAAGTCCGATCTCCATCTTTTTAAGTGGCCAACATTGGCCTAGTTTCTAGTTACATTTGGCTATTGATGCCAACATTATCATATTATAACATGTTCATAGGATTTATGAGCCATCTCATATGACATTCAGCTTATACTGGTATCTTTATATTCAATTTTACATAATGGGGAAATGATAGATCCAAAGGACTAGCTAGCTTTTTTCATTCTTGACCCACCTATTCAAAGGGATTCGACACATAGTCTAGACATCGATTGGCACATGCATGATTCATTAACTTTGTATAGTTAATAATGATAGAGCCAAAGGGCTTAAATTTACATTCTTGATCCACCTTCTAGGGGATTGAGCACTCAACTCATCCATTTATATAACTCTTGGTTTAAAAATACATCCAGTATCACTCACCATAATCTAGTAGCAGAACAAGTTTTGTATTGGTTCACGTACCTAGTGAGGTGTATTCATTCCTTTCTCTTTATTTCTCTCTCTTTACCCAAATTTGTACATTATTATTTTAGATATAGTATATATAGTAATAAATGATCTACCTTCACTTAAAAATTTACATAGTATAACATGCTCTCACTATGCACAATCCAACATCACACAACTTATTGGGCTTAGCCTCACAGGTAAGTTCAAGTACACTTTTAATTTTCTCCTTTATATTAGTATTTCACTTTGATACATAATTATAATAAAGTGGGGGGAATTTAATCACATAAAAATGCAATTTGTACAACTTGAGCATGACTTATGAGACCTAAACCATAGGTCTCTCATTTCCTTGCACAACCCATTACGCATGTTTTATACTATTTACCAATCATTTGAAGCCTTCTAGATTCAGCCCTAGATATCTTGGACTCCTCTCCTAGGCACAAACCTATCCCCTAGGGTCCTTTTCCCTTTGGACACCAGTGCCATAATTTGGAGTATAGAGTTAGACCCCAAGGTGTCCACTTTTTAGCACTATTATCCAAGTCACTCTTAGCCTCAAATGGTCAGATTTCCTTGGTTTCTTATCTTTTTACATGTCATCCCAACATGATGTCATCTAACCTAGGATCATTATTTTCCATAAAAAATCCTATTCAAGGGTCATTTAGAAGGGTTGGAAATCATTCAAAAGGCATAATCTATAAATAAACTAAGCACCTTCAAGAAAATCTTCCTATTCTCTGCATACAACCAACCATTACTATTTATAGCCTATGTAAGATCTCACACAAGTCAAGAGTCATCTCAATATTTCAAAGATTTGCATAATACTTGTATTGCATACATAGAATTTCATAATACACATTTAATTTGGGAGAAATACATTGGCTTTGATCCCTCTTTAGAGTATTGGTATGTAGGCAACATGCCCGCACATGGGGTGTGATCACATGTTCAATACATAATACACACTAACCCATTTTATAGTTGATTCAAGACCACTTATCAAGCTTAAGGAGGAACTAGGACCCTACTAGACAAAATTAGTTACACATAGAGCTCCATAGATGATCAAGACTTAAAAATTCAAATATAGAGCCTCCAAAAGCATCAGAATATAACCCAAAAATCTTAGAGGAGGTAGATCAAAATGAATATAGTGCCAAAAATAAGACTATAATATTGGACCCCAAAGTGTCTAGTTTCCAATGCTACTATCTAAGCAAAACATAGACTTTTAGGTCCTATTTTTTATAGTCTACCTAGTCAACTCATCAATTTGTAGTTCTAAATTCCTCTATCTCAGTCCAAAAATAAGCTAAGTTCATTTTCTATCCCCTTGCTTGTTATTTTTAGTAATTAATTGTTTAACTCTAGATTTAGTAAATTAGTAGGTTAATTTAGGCATATTGTATTAGATGTTTTCTAGAATAATCCAAACCCTTTACTAATTAGAAAATTAAACACTTGGTTTCCCAAAAATAGTAAAACAACACACAATCTTTCAAAGCATAGATAACATCTTAGGGACCTATTGCACATTTTCCAATCACCATACTCATCCTTAAACATCTATAAACATGCCAAAATAGAAGATCAACCAAGCATACATAAAGAAAATTTAGAAAAAGCACATTCCACACTTTGTCATTGTAACTTATGCTATCAAAGTACTTTATCCACTCAATAGGACACCTCCATGAAAATACCATGACATCATCACGACAACTCTCCAACAATTACATGGATGTCATATAGGGGTATTCAATTTGGATGAGATGATGAAGTGATGACCCAGTATATGTTGATAGAGTGTTATGTGATGGGTTGATGTGATTTGATTATATATAAATATCAATCAGATCATGTATGGTGGAAGTTTAGGTTTATCTAGGATGTTCCAATTATAGAGCACTTGTTTTCATATATTGAGTAGGAGAGGCCATAATGGGGGAGGTTGATAGACAAAGTAGATAGCCACACATATTATGCTAGCATTACACCCATTTAATGGGATTATTATACTCTTATTCTATAACCAAGATTTACAGTGTATTATACATCATGGTGGTATCCTAGGATACTAATTAGATTGATGTGAACTCAGGTGGTGGTTAGGTGAGGTGTTGTTAAGAGGGTGTTATAGCCTTGGGTTTAGTTATAGAGGTAGAGGAGATGAGTGCCAACACAAGATAGGTAGGATGGAGATGATGGGCTTGATACTATGGATATAGATGATGGTAGCTAAAAAATAGTAGCATAGATGGGGCCTTAATCCTAGGCATAAGTAGGGCCACAAGTGTAGGTCAGGGCACATGGACCAATACAACCACAGGTATAGGTTAGTACATAGGTAGTTGGTAGTAGTAGTGTAGGCCCTTCTCAGTAGCTAATGTTAGAGGATGATTAGGATTTATTTACCCAAATGTAGGTTGAGATACAAACTCAAGTGGTAGAGATTTTAGGAGTGACATGAGTGGGATTAGTTACATTCTTACCATCAAAGTATGATGGATCAAAGGGATGGTCAATTATCATAGGTACAGGGATAAGTTACTTATTTATAGGCATAAGTTACATAGAAGGATGGGAAGTTGGCTTAGTTATAAACATAGGCTACTACATTACAGTCATAGGTAATAAAGTGGGATGTGTAACTCACCCATGCACAAACATAGATTACCACATTATATATCTAGGTCATAGGATTTCAAGGGTAGGTGTCTCAGTTGTAGGGATATATCCAGACTTTGATAGGGTAGGTGGAAGTGGATAAAATGGCTAGGGATGTGGTTATTGTAGTGATAGGGGTCAAGGAATGATTGATGTGATGCAGAGTATTATGATACTCATGCACAAGGATAAGTAATATCAAACCCTATATTAGGTAGAAATATTGATAGGTCAACATACAACATTCTTTTGTGTAATTCAATCATCAATTTAGTAGCCTTATTTAGGTGTTTTAGGATCTCTAAGGCTACAAGGGCCAGCATAGCCATGATTTTAGGGATGTGTGTGTGTGTGTGTGTGTGTGTAAGGGGATTTTGTATTACTATCTTATTCTTTCCCCATGGGATCATGTGATTGTACTATATTTTTTGACATGGTTTCCATGTGAATATTGTATATGGGACTTTGATATATATAAGGAGATTTGATTATTGATGGATATGTGGACATTTCTTATTGTTATTATGTTTATGGATATGAAATGCATGTTTATGGATGTGATATTTATTATATATACATGATGTTTTTTAGATTTGGGTGATGTGATTATATTGCTTATGTTATAGATTTTATGATTTCATGATGTATATGATGTAATTTCCATCTCGGTATGTTTTTGGATTTTGGAATTTCATTGATGATGTTATAATGATGGAAAAATATGTTGTAAATGTGTTGATTATCATTGATGATGTTAGATGTAATGTATATGGGATATTTATTTTATTTATGGATGTTATTGCATGATGTGTTTTGAGATGCTTATGGATACAGATTAAATTTCATAGCATGCATGTATAAGATATGATGTGGATAATGATTTGATATGGTTTATATATATGTTATGATGATTATGTGATTTTACCTTGTGGTGTAGATATGTCATAAAGAAATTATTCTCCTATTTGGCTCATTTCATCCTTAGTAAACATGGTATAAATCCTCTTGCACTGTGGATGTAGGGTGGTGATTGGATGGGATAGGTTTAGGATTTTGATAAGGTTAGATGGGAATGGGTAGGATAGGAAGGGGTAATGGTTATATAATCCATTTAAATTTAGGCAATTCTCTTTTCATATTTCATATTTTAGTTATGTGCCAAGGAATTGATGGGTCCAAGGCATGTGAATGCAAATGCATTGGGGAACTCTACTTAAGATATGACCTTTCCCAAAAAAATTATCGAGGATTCCTCATACCATCCTTGTTGCCATGAAAGTTGAAAATATAAATATGCATAAAAATTTAACCCAATAATACATTTGAATATTTACATAGAGATTTAGCATGCATACATATTTCAAAAAACACACACAATCACAAAAAATAATTGAACATAACATAGACTAATAATGGAAATGTTGATAGGGATACTTATAATTTTGAAGAGATGATTAAGGATGATTATATAAAATTGATTTATTGATGATGAAATTACCATATATAGGATAGGTGGTGCCTAAAATTTTGTTCAAGATGGAATTATAACTAGGTTATAAAATGGGGGTCATGATGACCCTTTATGAATTAGTACCATACTATATGCTAAGAAACATGTGAAAATTGTATATGTAGTGACCCTCCATCTTTTTTATTATTAATGAGAAGGTGTGGAACCAATTCTTAGTAATATGAATGGATAAATGGGGATGTGATGTCACTTTGAGGCTAAATAGAGACACACATGTCAAAGGAGATTTATGAAGGCATGATAAGGATGATAAGGAAATGGATGGGACTAGGGGATATGTATACCAAGTTTGGATGAGTGCCTTCAAACATCCTTTCAATTAATATCTTTAACAAGCCATACATTTTCCTTGTGTTGAAGTAGTTATCTTTCATTGTGGTTTAAAAACTATACGATGGATGCCAACTATTGAGGCTAGGGTTAGGGTTATTTTACCATGATGCTAGAGACTAGTTTTAATCATGGTACTTTCCTAAGGTGACAATAATCTAGTTTTCACCATTTGATGGATTATTTTTAGCTATTGGATTAGTGGGTAGGTGTGATGGGTGGATGGACTAGATATGGTATGTCACATATACAAAGGATAATGAGACCTAGTTTAAGTGTATAAGTGATTTAGATGCATGACATTCATGGGATCATCAAATTATTCTCCATCAAGCATGACCAATTTATATGACCCTAACATGAACTTGTCAAAGATGATATAAAGACCTAACTAATTGGATTCAAACTTCCCCTTCTTATCTGTATCTACATAAGTATTTTTATGATTTTCTTTCAAGACCAAATCACCAATTTTGAACTCCCTGGACTAGATCTTCTTATGGTATTAGCCTTTGAGTTTGTTTTGGTATGATTGCATATGATCCAAGCCCTTATGATACTTCTCATCAAGGATTTATAATAGCTATAGACATTATTACCTATGATTATGATCAATGATAATACCCCTTCATGATATTTCAATGGAGGGTAGTTCCTCTTGTACTAGAAAAATTTATTCGATCCCAAAAGCCAAGGAATATAGAGTTGACCCAATAGGTGTGTGGATACTTGTATGATAAGACCATAATGTTTTGTATAGTTATGTGTGTTAATTTATAACTACTTGATTAAATATCTTATTCAAGATTTTAATGAGGGTACTTTTAGTAAATTATGCTTGTCCATTGCCCTGGGGATAATAAGGAGAGGAAAAATGTTATGTGATTTAATATTTTTGGCATAGGGCCTCAAATTATTAATTCCTAAATGATTTATCATTATATATAATGATGTTGGTAGGTATGCCAAAATTACAAATGATATGATTGAGAATAAACTTGGAAATTTGGAGGCCTATTGTATAAGTGGCATTACTTCTACCCATTTGGTAAAATACTCTATTACTATGATAATAAATTTATGACTGTCTGATGATGTTGGATTAATCTTGCTAATTAAGTCAAGGCCCCGTATGTAAAATAGACATAGGATCATAATTATCTAGAATTCTTGTGTAGGATCATGAATGATATTTCCATGGTTTTGATAGGCCATGCATTTTTGCATATAATGGAAAGAATCTTGTTCCATCATTGGCTAGTAATAGCTAGTTCAGAGGAGATTTTTGTCTAGGGCCATTCAATTTATATTCCCTCCAAAAATACCCTCATAAACTTATTTAATTGATTGAGAAGCCTCTACTAATGTAAAAAACCTCACCAAGGTTCCATCATAACCTCTACAATAAATATTTCAACCAAGGATGGTGTATCAGGAAGTGTAATGAATGAAAGATTTATGTTGGTGGTAATTGAGGTCAGGGGGTAGGATGTTGTCATGGAGGTACCTATAAATATCATGGTACCATGAGATACTAGGATCATTAATTACACAAATATGAAATACAACCATTAACTGATGGGATAGAATAATCATATACTCAATCAAAAAAATTCCTTCCAAAACATCTTCGAAGAGGTTGATGAGTGAGCTAATAGTTGCCATTGAATCAACTGCTTTATTGCTTCCTCATAGAATTTGTTTAAATGTTATGGAATGAGAATATTATTTTAACTAATCCACCAACTACTTATGTTTGGAGAGTTGTTAATAATTTCATGATGATGTCATGGAGGTGTCTAGGTGAGTGGATGAACTACCTTGATAGTCTAAGTGACAATGATAATGTGTGTAATGTGCTTATCCTAGTGTGATTGAAGGAGGCTTGGATGATCATTAGTTTTTACATGGTTATATATGTTCAAGGAAAAGTATGATGATTTAAATATGTGCAAGTTGTCCTATTAGAGGTTAAGGATGATTGGAGTGCTTGTGTGCATAAGTGGAATTCATCTAGTTCTTCATTATGTTCATCTAGGCTCTATGATAGATAGATTTAAGGAGGAATTTCTATTTCATTATATATCACATCTATGAGGGTTCAAATAGTAGATTGATATATGGTTAGATTCTCCTATGTGAGGATATAATATGGTTCAAATTTTATATCATGTGATTTAGCACAACAAAAGTTATGTCGGTGCAAAGTTGGTCCCTTAAACAAAAGTGCACTAAGTTTCAACACAACCAAATTTGTAAAGAAGATCTAATGGTCTACATTTCATCACATTGAAGATCAACAATATGAAATTAATCTAATAAAACATAAATTATTTAAGTATAAGAAAGAGCTGAGTAATTAGTTTGGTGATGGCATATCTCACATGTGTGAATGTTTTAGGAGGAAATGGTCATATTGGTTTATTTAGCATTTAGCCTAGCTTCTATGATTCAAATTTGAGAACATGTAAGTGAGAGAGGTAAAAGATATATCTTTGAAAATTTGGCCTTCCAATAAAATTGAAATGGTTCCCATACTTAGTCATTTTTTCATGATGTTAAAGATCAAGACCAGATGGAGATCCAACAGTCTGTGAGAGTTCATACATCTAGATCTATGGTTCGTAGTACGTCAAATTGGTCAAAGTGTTTGATGCTTAAACTAGGAAAACACCAAGATCCTTAAAAAAATATCAATGAAGTGTATTTTTTCCAAGGTGTCAGGAATTAGTGAGATGAGGATAAGTGTTCTATGTTTAACATTGAGCAGAGGTAAATACCAAGCTTATTCTAAAGATCATTGATGAGCATGTATTCATACTAATGAAGATCAATGATGCATATTAGAGATAAGAGTTCAAAATGACAGAGTTTTGACAAGGTAAATTTTGATCTCATTAGAATAATATCTATAGTGCATGATTAATCTAAGTAGCAAGGACACGAGATGATAACATAGTGTCTGAGGTTTATCTGTGACCATTGACATTTGAAAATTAACGAAGGAAAAACTAGTGCTCAATGTTTGTGCCATAAATTTTGATTCAAGTGGAATTTGAAAATGTAGTAAAAATAAAACTTTAAAATTACTCCATGTCACATCTATAAAATTTTATTAGGAGGTTTTTATGTATGTATAGACAAAGGTATTGAGATCCAACATTCATTATGTGATTGATTATGTTCTCCAAGTGACCTGAGAAGGTTGTTCAAGATTGTTTTTGTTATTATTTTGATGTATCATGATAAATTAACTATTGGAAAGTGTTATAAAATCCTTATGGATGATATATGTGATATTTATAAGATTTAAAAATCAATATTTAGTATGAAAAAATCTTAATAAGTTGATTGTGTGTTTGTTAATGGTGTCCTTATGAACAAGGTTATTGTTTGATTTGATTGATCTTGCACAAAAGAGTGAAATTTTGACTATAATATTTTGAGAATGTCAAAAGGGTCACGTGGAGTGGACCTATACTTTTTAAAGTGTTCATGTGTTCTTTTTTATCTTGATGAAGTGATTAATGGGTGAATAGGTCTCCATAAGACCTATAAGGGCTACAAGGGCCTGATTGAAATGTTTAGTTACTTAAGGGTGATCCATGGATTTTATGGCCAACCTTTTGAGAATGGTATTGAGATGTTGCTTCATATGTTAGAATCATTAAGGGTAAAGTAATGTGTAATGGATGACCAAGGTTTTGATATTCATAAAGGATCTATATATACTAAAACAAAAAGAACTAGTTTCTAGGTGTGAAAAATGCATGTACATGTGAGAGTTATGGAGTGAAGGAGAGGAAGTGTGCCTAGTGGATGTCTTAATGAGTGGATAAGATTGAAAAATATGTGTATGAAATGATGTTCATGTTTTTAATGTCATAATAGTGCTCTTGTAGGTTGAGGATGAGTGAAGAGGTGTAGAGTGATCCAAATGGGTGTTTTTTGGATCCTTTATGAATAAGCAAAGGATATGGTATTTGTGTGATCTTGGTGGATGATTGAGATATAGATGAAAGTGTGGACTATGTGTATGAAAATTTTTTCATGTTATTTATGTGGTGATAAAGTTGTTGATGAGGATGAAGAGTGATCTAAAATGTGGCTTTGGATGTATTGAGTGTGTAGAGTTTAAGAGAACTGATATACTTTATATCTCCATTAGATTGGCAGGAAATCAATGTTTAGGAGATTTTATATTTATAGATGTTGTTTTGGCTTCTAAAAATCTAGGGGTTATAGCCTCATTTTAAGGTGAAACTTGATAAAAGTTTGGTTTTTTTGGTTTCTTAGTTAGACAGGTGTTGTAATACCTTGTGGGTTATAGTCTCACTAAATAAGGGATTATAATTACTTTATCAGTTATAGCTAGTCTAAATTGGTTTTTTGTATTATAGGATATTAGTCTAATTATAGGTTCCTATGGGTTTTATCCCCCAAGAGGATTTCCTACATATGTCATGTGTTATGGGCTTAATCTTGCATTGTCTCTCTTGTTGATTTCTATGAATGATATGTATGCTTCATGAAATGATTGTATTAATTGATTAAGATTTTGAAAGGAATGAAATTAAATTTGGATTATCTATGCTTATTAATTCACCCTCCCTTAGTGATTGTACCTTTAATAATTGGTATCAAATTAGGTCCTTTGGTAAAGACTTGATAGCTTGAAGGTGATCCAAGCTACAATATGGGTAGTCATCAAGAAGGTTTCTCTACTAATCAAGAAATGATGTTTAATGGTTCTAGTTATGCTTTTTGGAGTGAAAGCATGAGGAACTACATCATGTCCATATGGTTTGACATTTGAAAATATATTATGGATGTTTAATTTTCACCTATTATTCCTCCATCTAATGTTGTAGATAAGAAGTTGATTGAGAATAATTCTAAGTTAATGAATGCTATCACTTGTGGGTTTCTAATGAATAAATACACCAAGTGAATCTATTTTACATATTCCAAGGAAATGTGGGATAAATTTAAAACTATATATGAAAGAGACTCAAAATTTATTTTAGCAAAGTTATAGACTCACTGAAGATAATTTGAGAGTCTCAAGATGAAGGAAGAATATTCTATGGCATATTTTCCAGAGAGTTGATGAGATTGTGAACATCATTAGAGGTCTTGGAGATAATATTAAAGAGGATATTGTATTTCAAAAGGTTTTAAGGTATTTATATATCAAGTTTGATTCAAAATTGTCTATTTTAAAAGAAACTCATGATCATACTAAGTTAAATATGGATGAATTGCATGGCATCCTTACTACCTATGAGATGAGAATAAATGATGATATACCATTGAAGAAGGAAGAAACATTCATGACAATGATGAAACCTAAGATTAAATTATAGGGTAAGACACACAAGGAGGATGTCATTTTTGATATTGATGAGAATGAACTGATTACTTTGTTTACAAGGAAATTGAAAATAGGTTCAGGCAAGTATAAGGGTAAACTACCCTTTAAGTGGTTCAATTGTGGAGAGATAGGACATTTTACTAAAAATTTCCCTCATAAGCATGATTATGAAGAAAATGGTGAAGATGAAGATGAAAACAAGAAGACATACATGAAAAAAGGATTTAGAAAGTATAACAACAAGAAAAAGTCCTTTAATAACAAGAAGAGTCTCTATATCAATAAAGATTGTAGCTCATTAGATGAGGATGAAGATAGTGACTTAGATTATGACTATGAAGATGATGGCCTCATTAAAGATGAATCCCTTTCCATGTCTAAGGAAGGAGGTTTCTCATTTCAAAATAATTATACTTGGAGTGATGTAGATGTTGATATAGATGAGGTGGAATATGAAACTAAACTGATGGATTCCCTTGAAGAATTGAAGTTTGAGAAGAATATTAACAAAAATATGAATTGACAAATCAAGGAATATGAAGAAAAATTCAATGTGTATGAAGTAAGAATGAATGAAGACACCAAGGATCATGAAGATATGGTCAATCATCTCAGTTGTCAATTGGAAATCCTTTCTACAAGCCTAAAATCTAAATAAAATGAATGTTTAAGGTATGTAATTGAAAATGATTCATTAAAATCTAAGTTAGAGAAGACATATAGCAAGGTGAAGCCATTTATGAGATTTGAAAAGAGCTCAAGTGATCTAACAAATATTTTGAATGATCAAAAGCATACAAGTGATATAAATGGTCTTAGATACAAATAACCAGAGAATGCAACTCAAGATAAGATGAAGACTAATGTGAACAAGAAAAATCTAACTTTTAAGACAAATCATCATATAAGGAATGAAGGTGCTAACAAACTAAAGACAAATTAGATCAGACAACCAAATGCTATGAGGTATGCAAGTTTTAATGGTTACTATTACACATGTAATCAATTTGGGGATAGATCTAGATAATGAAAGAGAACTATTAAAAATGAGTTTATATGGAACTATGATGGTAGTCATCAGTTAAAATGTGTGAATAAAGTTGAGTGCATCAACTATGTTGACAAGGGACACTTTTCTAAGCCATATCCAAATAAGGTAAGGCAAGGTGAGTCTTCTTTAAAATAAAGAGTTTGTTTTAGTTGTTATAACATAGGAAACATTGCAATATTCTATCCATATCAGATAGGTTATGTTGAGTCCACTTCAAAAATAATGGTTTGTTATAACTATGAGAATATTGGTCACATTGTTAGATTCTACAAGAAGAGGCCATCAAGTTAAAATGAGTTCAATAAGGATCCTAGAGTACTAGGAAGAAGGAAAGTTAACTCATGGAAACCAAAGGTGGAAATTATGAGCCATGTTGGGTCTACTGGTCCAAGCAATATATTTACTATGGTGGAGAATTATATAGAAGTTAAAGAGTGTCAATGGTTTGCATTGTTTGCTCATGTTGTGGATAAAGAGATCGAGCTCAACAAGAAGACCAAGGTACTAGTTGAAACTAGTTCTGAGGTCAGTATAAATCCAAGTGAACATCCCACTATTGCTAAGTTTCATGTAAATAACATCAATTGTTAGTGCCTAGTGATGAGGTTTTTAACTATAAGGAATATTATTCATTTGAAAAGGTATGTCATTAATCTTTATTGTCTCCATGTATTATCAATTCAATATTATAAGAAAATGAGAATTTTGTAGTGGTTGAGAATTTTGATTCTCCTAAGCCTAAAAATAAAAAGAATAACTACAAGTATTATATGACCAAGGAAGAGAAGGAATATGAGAATTTGTGAGAAACTCATAGTTTCACATTGTTCTAGGATATTGTGAAGTAGGGTGTCTCTATCTATGCTTCTTAAGAGACTCCTTTAAGTGGATAATAAAAGTTTGTTATGTATGCAATGTATACATGATTAGAATGGGTATTTTTAAGTGACCTAATGAGATTGATTTAATATCAAGAAGAGTTTGATGTTTAGAAAGTTTTAGCTTAACGACAAGCAAGCCTAAAATGGGTTATAGGATGTATGGGTTCCCAAAGATGTGGAAGCTCAAATCTTGGTTTAGAAGTGTGTGATGGTTATCTCCAAGTATGAAATAAGTTTTAGAGGAGGACATTAACTAGAAGGAGGTTTGTTGAATTTGTTTGTTTTAATATTCTGGGGTTTTAGGCTCTAATATAAAAGTGGTTTTTATTATGAATTAAGATATGAGGCTTCTTAATAGGTTTAATGGGCCAAATGGGTTATCAAATCAATCTTCATAGAGATTTGAAGGTTTATGGATTTCAATTTAAAGTTTTTATCAAAATGGAATCCTAATTGGCTATTAGGTTTGTGAAGTAAGTATATCATAGAGGATGAGATAAGTGATTAAATTTGGTGTGATTTAGAGGGCATATGAGAGTGATCCATATATGAAGTTTTAGATCTTGAAATTATGTTTACATAAAGTTGTGAGCTCTATAAGTTCTAGGTAAGGCTACAAGGAGACTAGATAGGCATTATGTGAAGAAGAGTGATTTTTTTTTGCTCACTTTCTCCAAAAGAGCAAGGTATGTATGTTTCAAGGTGAGCTATTAGGTTGGTTTAAGAACATGGTTCCTATTTGGTGAGTGGTATGAAGTTTTTTTAATAATCCTTGAGGTGGCTTAAGGTAGAAAGCTAATAAGCCTATGTGGTGATTCTTCATGGTGTGTGGAGATATTAAGATGATCAATAGGTGTAATGTATTATAGATATTAGGGAGAGTCCCCTTCAAATTTTTCTTGATGAGTTTCATCATATTTAAATATTTTATGGGTTCTTTATTCATTGGTTGTATTGTTTAGCTGAAGAAGATTGTTGGCATGTAGTAAGAGGATGTTCTCAAGGCAAGAAGAGGTAGGCTCAAGGTAAGGGGGATTTTGTATTATATTTATAATATGGTATTATTATATTGGTAGTATTTTCATCTCCTTAGGATTAGTTGGTGCCCACTTTTCCATTGTGTTAACAATGGAGAAATTTCTTATTGTGGAGTGCTTGACAAGAGAGAAGGAAGGTGAGCTATATATTATTATATGATGGTTGTTGACATCAATGTCAAATGGGTATATTTTTAGATAGGTATAAATGATGTCATGATGATGTCATAAAGGTTCAGGTGAGTGGTTGAAGTGACTTGATAGTTTAAGTGACAATGATATAGTGTTCAATGTGTTTATCCTAGTATGTTTGAAGGAGGCTTGGTTGATCTTAAGTTTTGGCATGGTTAGAGTTGTTCAAGGATTATTATGATGATTTGAAGATTTTTAAGGGGTAAATTCAAAATTTAAGGATGATTGGAGTGTTTGTGTACATGATTTGAATTCATCTAGTTCTTCGTTATGTTCATCTAGGTTCTATGATAGATAAATATGAGGATGATTTTTTATGTCATTATATCTGACACATGTGAGGGTTCTAAGATTAGATTGATATATGGTTGGATTATACAATGTGAGATAATATGGTCCAAATTTTAGACCATGAAATTTAGCATAGTAAAAGTTATGTGGGTGAAAACTTGGGCCCTTAGATAGAAGTGCACTAAGTTTCAACACTTAGCCAAATTTTTAAAGAAGATCTAATGATCTACATTTTAGTTCATTGAAGATTGATGACATGAAATGAATATGAAAACAAATATTTTATTTATCTAATTAAAAGATATATTTGGTTAAGAAATTTGGTAATGTCATATCTTGCATGCATGAATTTTTTAGGAGGAAATGGTCATATGGGTTTGTTTAGTATTTTGCCTAGTTTGTATGGTTCAAATTTTAGAACATGCAAGTGAGCAAGGTAAAAGATATATCTATGAAAATTTGGCCTTATAGATAGATTGGAATGGTCTCCATACTTAATCATTTTTGCATTATGTTAAATATTAGGACTAGATGGAGATCTAATAGTTTACAAGAGTTCATACATCTAGATTTATGGTGCGTAATAAGTCAAATGGGTCAAAATGTTTGATGTTTAAAATAGGTAAAGATCGAGATCCTTACAAAAAGATAAATGGAGAATGTTTTTTCTAAGGTTTAAAGAAGAAACAAGATGAGTAAAAGTGTATGATGTTTAACATTGAGTAGAGGTAAAGACCAAGATTCTTCAAAAGATCAATGGTGAGCATGTGTTCATACTAATCAAGATCAATGATGCATATTAAAGATAAGAGGTCAAAGTGATAGAGGTTTAACAAGGTAAGGAAAAATGTACTTAAAATAAGATTGATGGTTCTTGATTAATTTAAGAATTGAGGACATGAGATGATAGCATAGTTTCCAAGGTTTAACTGTGACCATTGGCATTTCAAAATTAACAAAGGAAAAACCAATGCTCAGTGTTTATGCCATAAATTTTGATTCAAGATGAATTAAAATATTAAAGTTTAAGAGGAATCCATAGTGCATCCATAAAATGTTATTAAGAGGTCTAAATGTATGTATAAACAAATATATTAAGCTCCTAAGTTGATTGTGTGATTGACTATGTTTTGCAATTAACCTGAGAAGGTTGTTTGAGCTTATTTTATTGTTGTTTGGATGTCTCATGATGATTTAGCTATTGAAAAGTGTTGTATATTCCTTGTGGATTTTTTTTGTGGTAATTTGAAGATTAAACAATTGATATTTAGTATAAAAAATCTTAATACTGTGTATTCCTTCATGGTGTCCTTTTGAGTAAGGCTATTATTTGAGTTGATTGAGCTTGCATAAAAGAGTGAATTGTTGACTGTAAGAATTTGAGAATTTCAAAGGGGTCATGTGAAGTGGACCTATGCATTTTAAAGAGTTCATGTGTTATTTTTTTTCTCAGTGAAGTGTTAAATGGGTGAATAGGTCTCCATGAGACCTATAAGGGTGATAAGAGCCTAATTGAAAGGTGTAGCTTCTTAAGGGTGACCCATGGATGTTATGGCCAACCTTTTAAGGATGGTATTGATTTATGGCTTCATATGTTAAAATCCTTAAGGGTTAAAGCATGTCTTATGACTAACCAAGATGTTTATATTCATGAAGGCTATATATATAGTGAAATAAAAAGAGATGGTTTGTAGGTGTGAAAAAGGCATGTACATGTGAGAGTTGTGGAACAAAGGAAAGAAAGTGTTCCTAGTTGATGGATTAATGAGGAGAGAAAATTGAGGACTATGTGTATGAGTTAAGGTTCATATTTATGATGTTATAATAGTTCTCTTGTAGGTTAAGGATGAGTGAAGAGGTCTAAAGTGATTTAAATAGGTGTTTTTTGGATGTCTTGTGAATGAACGAAGAATAGATGGTGTTTGTGTGAGATTAATGGATGATTTATGAGATGGATTAGAGTGTTGACTATGTGTATGACCATTTAGTCATGTTATTGATGTGTTGATATAGTTTTTGTTGAGGAGTGAAGAGTGATCCAAAAGGTGGCTTTGGATGCATTAAGTGTGCAAAGTTGAAGAAAGATGATATACTTTGTATCTCCATTAGATTGGTAGGTAGTCAATGCTTAGGAGATGTTATGCTCATAGGTGTTATTATGGCTACTCAACATCTAAGGGATTGTATCCTCTTTGTAAGGTGAATCTTTCTAAAAGTCTAGTTGTTGTGGTTGCTTAGCTTGATAGAAGTTGTAATACCTTGTGGGATTATAGTCTCACTAAATAAGGGATTATAGTTCTTTGATAAGTTATAGATGGTCTAGATTGGTTCTTATTATTATAGCATAGTATTTCAACTTTAGGTTCCATTGGATTTTATCTTCCAAGAGGGTTTCCCACATATGTCATGAGTTATGGCCTTGATTTTGCATTGTCTCTCTTATTTATTGTTATGAATTATATGTATGCTTCATGAAATGCTTGTGGTAATTGATTAAGAGTTTGAAAGGATTGAAATTGAAGTTGGATTGTTTGGGATCACTGAGTCACCCCCTCTCTTAGTGATTGTACCTCTAACACTTATAAGGAATAAATTTTTCATGCTTTGTTTTGAATTCATCATTGACTTATTTGATAATTTTCTATGAGTCACATAATACTTGTAAGTGCTAGATGTTCCACTAAATAACTAGGTGAAGGCCAAATATCAAGGCTTCATATTATGATATGTTGTTTATACATGGGAATACAAGGTATAAATATTTTTGAAATGAGGTCACCTTATGGGGTGATAAGGAGGATGCCTTCCCCTGACCCATGTGTGATGAATGAGCCATCAAAGTATAATTTATAGCTATTTGATTATGAGGTATTCACTATGGACTCATTAGGGAAGTTCATGAGGAGGGGCTCAATCACTTCTAGTGGTACCTCAGCTAATTGATCCATAATAAATTGTCCTTTTATATCCTTTTGATTAACATATTCAATGTCAAATTCACTAACATTATCCATTTTTCCATTCATCTAGTAAGAGCTAATTTGGATAATGAGTATTTTAGGGGATCAACTTTGGTGATGATCTATACTTGATTATTTAGTATGTAGCGCCAAAGCTTCTATGATAAAAATATTATGGATAAACATACATTTTCAATAGGAGTATAGTCTAGCTCATAAGATGTTAATGTGTGACTAATATAGTAAATGGCTTACTCCTTACCATGATCATTATGTTGCGTTAGAAGAGCACCAATTTCACATAGGGTTACTGATATATATAGGAGTAAAGGTTTTCCCAAGATTGGTGATGATAATACAAATATATTATCCAAATATTCTTTAATATTTTCAAAGGCTTGCTGACAATCTAAATTATAGTGAAATTTACTCCCCTTCTTCCATAGATGGGTGAAAGGGTGACATTTATCTTCTAGTTGGGAAACAAAATTCCTTATGGCTTGTAGTTTACCCTTAAGACTATGGATTTGATTAAGATTATGAGGTGGAACATTTTTATTATTGATTTAACCTTGTATGGATCTACTTTGATGCTCCTTATTAAAACTATGAGCCATAATAATTCTATTGAAGTGATACCAAAAACACATTTCTTGGATTCAACTTGATTTTATACTCTCATAGTCATTTAAAAATCTTTCTTAAAACCACATGGTGTTCTAATCTTAGGTAAGACTTCCCCAAAATGTCATCCACATAATTCTTGATGATGTCATGTATCATGTCATGAAAGATGACAATCATAGCATGTTGATAGGTTGTTCTTGCATTTTTAAAACCAGAAAACATGAATTGATAACAAAATGTTCCCCATGGAGTAGTAAAATCCATTTTATTCTAATCTTCAAGGGTGATTTTGATATGATTGGATCCTAAGAATCCATCCATAAGAAAAAAAAATTCATAGCCAATAGTGGAGTCTACAATCATGTTAATATTAGGAAGAAGGAAGTCATCTTTTGGACATGCCTTGTGGATATGTCAAAAATATGTACAAATTATGATTTTACCTTGAGGCTTAGTTATAGGGAAAATATTAGAGATCCAATTTGAGTAGTCTATAGGGTGGATAAAGACAACTTTGAATATTTTTTGTTATTCCTCTTTGACCAAAAAATCCACATTGACATGCATCTTTCATAAATTTTGTTTGATTGGCTTTGTATTCAGATGCACAAGCAAGTGGTGTACTACTAGTGAAATATCCAATCCATATGATTACATCAATAAATTCCTTGAGAAACACTATGATGATTTCACATTCCTCTAGTGTGAGAGATGCCTCTAGTATAACCATTTTGGTATTTTGATCCATCCTAATGTTGAATTATATCACATCCTTAATAGAGGAGGGTGATTATTATTATAAATATGGAGGCAATAATATTTTAGGAATGTCTCAGGTTAAGGAATCTGGGAGATCTATGTCAATATCAAAATGTGCATCTGATTCTAATGAGATATGTGGAAGTTCATTTGGTACTTTGGGAGGCTCATCTTCTTCAATGTGTTCTTCATCACTTTAATCACAGGGTTATTGGTGATCCCCAAAGTATGTAGATTAATAAAGATTGATATAAAATCCCCTTTTATGGTTACTAGATAGCATGAAATCTTTAGATCCCATGTATTCAAAAATAGTCTCATCATTTTCAAACATGTCAAAAGAGGTCTCTTGTTTTGATTCCTAGTATATAAGGGATGGATAATGGAGGGAAATATTGATGGTGGATATGGTGGTGTCTAAGGAAAGGTTAGTAACAATGATCTCCTTGAAGTGACCCATTTCATAGATGGAACCCATTTCAATGTCCTCATCAGGGAGATATACCCCAAGGATCAAAAGAGAATCCACAATGATATTGGTTGGGTTATCATCATATAGTTTGTAACCTAATCTAGAATATTGTAGATGTTATTTAAGAATAACATGCTCAAGTCAGCCTTATTCCTACTTGCCTAATCCATTTCCTTTATAATTCATATTATTAGTCATTCTATGGACCCATAAATATTGGTTTTTAGGAAAAACAAGAGCCTCATCATTTGAAATGACCCATGAATCATCCATGTCTTCAATGTATTAATTAGACAAGAATTTAATGGTTCTAAAAGATATTGATATAAATTGGTATTTCATGGAATTAGCCTTCCTCATGTCTAGGGATCCATATCTACATGGATAGATAGGTAAATCATCAATGTAGAATGTTTTGTACTCATATTCTCCAAAACCTATTGATATGATCTTCAAATGGTTAACATTAGGTAATGGATTGCATGTGTATTCAAGTTAGTTGAGGGAGATGTATTTATCAGCTATTGGATAAAGGATAAAATTATTTGTGCCAAGATTAGGTTATGGTGATGATGATTCATCCATTTGACAACTATGAAGATAGTCTATGACTCCAAGGATGGTGACCTCCATTCTAGAGTGAGGGAAATTTAGGCATTGATGTAAGGTAGATAGAATAACTTGCATCTCATGACTCTATGGTCTTCTAAGTAGCATATTAAATGACAAATCCACATCTACAACATGTAATAGAGTCTGATGAACTATGAGTCCTACAATAATGAGAAGATAAATGGTCTCAATAGATGGAATTTCATTATCATCATAAGTCTTTATCATTATAAAAGTGGGCCCTAATGATGTTTCTAAATATCCTAGTTTATTTAAAAGTCTAAATTACATTAATTAACCATTGATCCTCTATCTATGAGGACATAGGAAACTCGATGATGGGAGATGGTTACGTCAATGTATTGGGGTAATTATGGTGTAGGCCAATGGAAGGCATATCTCGAGCACCAAAAGTGATCTATAGTGAGGGGGATAAGTGTGATACTAGTGCCTAAAATTGACTAGTATCCAAGTCACTAAGAACTTTTAGATCATTTAATACTTGATTTAATATTTCTTGGTGTAAATCAAAAAATTTCAAGAGATTCATTGAAGATATTTGTATTGGAGTCTTCTCAAGTTGTTGACTGATATCATAAGATCTATTAGAAAATCTTGGATATTTTTTAGAGACATTCCCCCTTTGGGTAGTAGATGAAGTGGAAGAGTGTGTATAGGGTGCCATGGGTATTACGATCTTATTGTGCTTGTTAGTAACAATACAATCAATAATGTCTTGATTAATATTTAAAATGGGGGATGAGGATGAAGTGGGATCTTGGATATTTTATATTTTGAAGGTGTTAATGTAATGGTAAGGGATATCATGGTAGTTAGTACAATTAGATGAAGAGGCCTAACCTTAGTCTCTTTGTAGTCTTTAATTCATTTAGTCATGTTTTGGGAGTGGATCTTTGTCAATTCCAAGTTATTATTTGTTGACTAATTTGAATGAGATTCTCCTTCAATTTCAATATCACCTCTCTTAATTAAATATTAGATGTAATTTTTTAATTGCATAAACTATCTTTTATCATGACCCTTAACCCTATATTACTTACACAACTTGTCTTCTTGATACCAGTCTAGCTTTGGTTGGTGATCATCCATAGGTCTAATTTCAAGCAAGGTGATCATGTTGGTGGAAATAAATTAAACTAAGATTGTTTTAATGGGAACTCCTAAGCTTGTGAGAAATATTTTTCCTATATGAGGTTTTGGCTTGCCTCATGACACTCAGATGGAAGAAACATTGGGTTATTATGTGGGACCTTTCTTTTAGATGGTTTGTACATGTTGTTGCTTGGAATCAGTCACCCTATCACCCATGACATTATTGTTCTTATTAAATATTTTATATTTTCCTAAAAAATAATTATATTGATTTTGGGTGTGCTCATTCTAAGAATATAACTTGATATCCCATTTTTTAATAAGTTCCTTCTCTATTTGTACTATTTTCTCTATGATTTCATCTAAGGTCTTGGCACACTATAATTTTAATTGGTACTTGAGTTCAACATTGAGATTATCTAAAAAAATCTTGGCCAATTCTTTCTCATGCATGGTACACCTCAAACAACTTACCAAATTTTTCCATCTTTGTAATAAATATGCTAAACATTCACCACTTCATTATTTAGTATTGTAAATGTAAATAATGGAGATATCATGCTCAGTATTGAATGAGAAGTGTCTAAAAAAATGCTATGTTAATTCTCTAAAACTTGATATTGACCCTTCAAGCAAGTGTATGAACCATTCCAAAGTGGGTTCTATGAGATTTTTGAGAAATAGTCTCAAAAAGTGAGCATATTTATAGGCCACCTCATGTTAATCTAAATAAAAATCTTGGACATGATCTCTAGGGTCTTCCTTTCCTTGATATTTCTCAAATTTGTGCACTTAAAAACGTGAAGGAAAGGGTGTTTGTAAAATGTTCATATCCAATGGTGAGGAGTAAAACTCTTCATATTTATATTTAAGGGCTTGCGATTGTGGGTCTATCTATTGAAGGGACTCTTGCATCACTCTCTATTCTTGGGTAAATGTGGGATCCCCAAGAGGATTGGTAGTTTGATTTTGACTTCCTTGAGGGATATAATTATTATGGGTATTATTGGCATTATGGGTATTAATATTGGTGTTATAATTATTGATTGTTTTGGTATTATTAGCATTATTGATGGAATTTTTATTTATATGATTTTATCTAGGGGATGGTGGGTGTTAATTATGGAGTAGCTAGTTGACTTGTTATGTCAATAGGTCTAAGAGGTCTTTTATGACATCTTGTCTCCAATTAGTCTCGATAAATTATTATGAAGGGTTTATGGGCATTCCTTGTCCACTTCTTATTATTCTTGAGTTATTTGATTAACATGTTATCATGGTGTATTTGGATGTGATTGAGGATAGATTAGGTTATGTAAGAGGGTATGGTCAAAATTCATAGGTAATGTGCCCCCTATTTCTATGACATGGGCTAGCACATGGTCACAGTTATCATATGGATAATGGTCTATTAATTTTTGAACTTCATCATTATGGAGGGGTTAAACCTTTCTTACTCTTCCCTAAGTATGTGTATATCACTATGATTTTTATCATTTTTACAAATTGGGTCAACTATATACCCCAATGGTTGATTGTCTTGGTTAGATGCCTATCCAATCCTAAGTTGGGATCAAGTATGGATAAATATTTTGAAATATAAGTTAATAAATGTGATGGATGAGATGGAATTATTTAAATACTACCTCCATCTAAAGACCAAAACTACTAGTTTTCAAAAGAGAATTATGTAAGAGGATGCGACGACTAAGAATTACCAAGAGACAAAGTCTCTTAAGAGACCAATCTAGCAAGGATGAAGAAATGTGATGTGATAAAATATCTTTATCTAATAACAAAGAGACAATTTTATGGGTGGTAAATGACAAAGGTACCTGAGAAAGACTAGGATTGGTGATGGGTGTTAGATTGGAGTCTTATGAGACTATGTATATTGATAGTCCAAAGGTCCAAGTGATAAATGATAATAATGGAATATGGGTGACCACTAGAATCTTGATTTGAAGATGAATCCTAGTATTTAAAGGGGATATAATAGGTAGAGGAAGAGATATGTGTGATATGTATGAAAAATAGGATGTGGATTAGGTGAATAAGATTATGTGATGAATGTAGGATTGGGTAAGAATATTAACCACTCAAGATGAGTTATTCACAAGTCAATGTTGAAGAAATGAAAATCCAATTATCAAAGATAAATATGGGAGAGAGGATGATATAAAGTGGGAAATATTTAGGTGCTAAGGGAAGATGTTATTGTAATATTAAAGATTTTATATTTTCCTAAAAAACTAATTATTTTGATTTTGGGTTTTATCATTCTAATAATATAACTTGATATCCCATTTTTTAATAAGGACCTTATCTATTTTTACTATTTTCTCTATGATCTCATCTAAGGTCTTGGCACACTATAATTTTAATTGGTACTTGAGTTCAACATTGAGATTGTCTACAAAAATCTTGGCCAATTCTTTCTCATGCATGGTATACCTCAAAAATCTTACCAAATTTTTCCATCTTTATAATAATTATGCTAAAATTTCACCACTTCATTATTTAGTATTTTAAAGGTCAATAATGGAGATATCATTCTCAATATTGAATGAGAAGTGTCTTAAAAAATGCTCTGTTAATTCTCTAAAACTTGATATTGACCCTTCAAGAAAGTGTATGAACCATTCCAAAGTGGGTTATATGAAAATTTTGAGAAATAGTCTCAAAAAATAAGCATATTTATAGGCCACCTCATGGTAATCTACATAAAACTCTTGGACATGATCTCTAGGGTCTCCCTTTCCTTGATATTTCTCAAGTTTGTGTACTTCAAAATGTGAAGGAAAGGGTGTTTGTAAAATGTTCATATCCAATGGTGAGGAGTAAAAGTATTCATATTTATATTTAAGGTCTTGTGATTGTGGGTATATTTGTTGAAGGGTCTCTTTCATCACTCTCTATTCTTGGGTAAAGGTAGAGTCCCCAAGAAGATTGGTAGTTTGATTTTGAATTCTTTGAGGGATATAGGTAATATGGGTATTATTAGCATTATGGGTATTAGTATTGGTGTTAGAATTATTTATGGTTTTAGTATTATTATCATTATTTATGGAATTGTTATTTGTATGATTCTATCTAGGGGATGGTGGGTGTTGATTGTGGAGTAACTAGTTGACTTGTTGTGTCAATAGGTCTAAAAGGTATTTTATGAAATCTTGTCTCTAATTAATCTCAATCAATTATTATGAAGGGGTTATGGGAATTCCTTGTCAACCTATTCTTATTCTTGAGATATTTTATTAACATGTTGTCATGGTGTATTTGGATGTGATGGAGGATAAACTAGGTTATGTAAGAGCGTATGGTCAGAAGTCATAGGTAATGTGCCCCTTATTTATATGAAATGGGATAGCACATGGTCATAGTTATAATATAGATAATGTTCTATTAATTTGTTAAATTAATCATTATGGAGGGGTTAAACCTTTCTTCCTCTTCCCTAGGTGTGTTTATATCACTATGATTTTTATCATTTTTCCAAACTGTGTCAACTATATACCCCAGTGGTTGATTGTCTTGGTTAGATGCCTATACAATCCTAAGTTGGGATCAAGTATGGATAAATATTTTGAAATATATGTGAATAAATTTGATGGATGAGATGGAAGTATTTAAACACTACCTCCATCTAAAGACTGAAACTACTAATTTTCATAAGAGAATTATGTAACATGATGGGATGATTAAGAATTACGAAGAGACAAAGTATCTTAAGAAACCAATCTATCAATGATGAAGAAATGTGATGTGATTAAATATCTTTATCTACTAATAAAGAGACAATTTTATGGGTGATAAATGATAAAGGTACCTGATAAAGACTAGGATTGGTGATGGGTGCTAGATTGGAGTCTTATGAGACTATGTATATTGATAATCCAAAGGTCCAAGTGATAAATGATAATCATGGAATATGGGTGACAACTATGATATTTATTTCAAGATGAATCCTATTATTTAAAGTGGATAGAATATGTGGAGGAAGAGAGATGTGTGATATGTATGAAAAATAGGATGTGTATTAGGTGAATAAGATATGTGATGAATGTAGGATTGGGCAAGAATATTAACCACTCAAGATGATTTATTCACAAGTCAATGTTGAATAAATGAAAAAAAAAATTATCAAAAAGAAATATGGGAGAGGGGATGATATTAAGTGAAGTGGTAAATATTTGGTTGCTAAGGGAAGATTTTATTGTAATATTGTGACTGCAAATGACAAAGTCACAAATTGTAAGACAAAACCACAGGTTCTCAACTTGTATTATTTTTGAGGGACTTAAAATTGCCTAGGTGATGGGGTATATAATGTTGTTTTACCTTCTATTTTCCCCTTTTAAATCCTACGCATAGAAACAAACCCTAGGTCAAACCTTCCTACAGGTATTAATGAAGTTTAAGTCAACATATTTAGATAGAAAAATGGTTAAGATTCTAGATAGAATATAGTTTTATCTTAAATCAAATAACCTTATAACCCTACTTAAAAAACTTACAATGGTCTATATTAATGAAAAAAAAGTAAAGTGGTCATATTTTTACCAATTTTATAAGGGATGATAATATCTTAACTATCAGTGATAAAATCGTGATTACTAGAGCAATATCACAACTTATGGAGTCACAATTTTATCAAAGATAGTCAAAAGGTCAATGTTTTGGATGAATGCCCCCTTTTTTTTCAACCACAAATTCAAAATATATTCCTGAATAGAGAGAAAAATATGAAGGGATATCTATTATTTAAGTGATGACAAGGAATAAACAAAATGATTACCCTAAACTACTACATTTGACTATATTGTAACTAAAATTTACAATATCAAGATTATGGGTTCAATATTACTATTGAGAGAGTTATGGTTTTGTCAAAAATGTATAAATAACTAGGTGTAAAGTGAATACCATTCCTGATATACACACAAAAATAACACAAATAGAAAAGTTACCTATATAAAGGGAGGGTTAGTAGAAACAAGTTATAATCTAGACCCAACTATCAATTTTAGTAATATCACTATTATAACCTTCAATAACATGACTATCAAGACAAAGTCATGACTATAAAATTCATGGTTTTGTAAAAGACTAAAACCCTACAAAAACCTTGATTGTTAGAGGCTTAAATAGTAATATCACTACTAGAGTCTATAAAGTCACAACTATAATACTGTGAATACCAGTGCAAAGTTGTGATTCACTTGTACATGTCAAAAATTTAAAACTTGGGCTTAGATTCACATCCAAATGGTCTTCCAACAAATCAAATCACTTAAGAAAATGCTATTAGACTCGTTAAGGGAGGTTGTCCCACCATGGTCACCAAAATGTGCACTAAATTTTAGATTTTGAGAAATATTACTAAAATTAGAAATAAAAAACCTAAAACCTAATGACACTAATAAGAATGGATAAAAGAGGAAAATTAAAATGAATAGAACAAGTTTACCATCATTTTCACCTCCTTATAACTCTAATCCAATATTTTCACTTAAATGATTTGATGTCCAAAATTTGAATTGTTGGATTGCTTGATGAACTTGACAATGGATTCCAAAGGTTGTATGAAGTGGATAATGCCTTTGGATGAGTGCTTGAAGGTTGTTATTGATGTAATGAGAGTACCAAGATGATGGTTTAATGTATTTATAGTTAGATTATGTTTTTTCATTATCTTGGCCATGGCTCAAGCATAGCCTTTTATATAAAATTAAAGGGAATTTTAGGGGAATTTAAAATTAATTAAAAGTTTCTAGTTTAGAGACTTCTAGAGTCTTCGAGAAGCTTCTCTAGTTCTAGAGGCTTCTCAATAACTTTAGGGGAAATTTTGGGGATTAGATTTGATGTAATGAGGTTTAGGTCAAATAGGGATGTAGGAATGGATAAGATGGTAGGGTGGCTAGGGTGACTAGGGTGTTAGTTGGATAAATATGAATTTTAAATTGGCTAGTTGGTTTAGGGAATAGGTTAGCAGGTAATAGGCTCTATTGGGGGTTTAATGGGGATATTAATTTGTTTTAGGATGGGGTAAATGTTTATAATGGGATGTGGATTTTTTGGTAATTATTTATTTTGGCTATGACATATAGGAATTTGACTAAATTAAAAAAAATAGTATAATTAGCGGGGTGATCATAATCTAGTTCATATAGTGACCATGAACAACACAACCAATAAAATCATCAAGTTCTTTGAAGAAAACATAACAACATGATTTGGTGGCCCAACCTCTTTAGTTTATGATAATGGAGCTACATTTCATTTAGCCAAGATCATTGAATGGGATTATTAAAATGGGCTTATCTTGAGGTTCTCATAAAACTACTACCTAGAAGGTAATGATTTCACGAAGTCAACCAACAAGAATCTGATCGATGCCATCAAAAGGTCAATAGAAAAAAATCCTAGAGATCAATTTTCACTATTGAAATCTGCTCTTTAGATTGAACATACTAGATATAAGTAGAACCTCAAAATATATCCTTTTCTAATAGTATATAGAGTAAATCCCATATTCCTAATGACCATTAATTTGAAAACTTACAAGTTTATGGAAGAGTACATGAAAGATATTGATAAGGCAAAATCAAAGCTATTGGGAATTGTCCAATTAGAATATGCATAATAAGAGGCTCTATATAAATTTAGTGGACATCAAATGATAGTTAAGATATGGTTTGATAAAAAGGAAAAAATTAAATCCTTTCAGATATAAGACTTAATCATGCTATGAGATAAATCACACGAGAAGAAAGGTAAGTAATCCAAACATGAACCACTATAGATTGGCCCATACTAGATCTATAAGTTATTAGGGTGGAAGTAATTTTTATTGAAATACCTTGAATGGAATGACCTCATACTATTGGTGAATAGGTATTTATTGAATCATAAATTCTCAATTTTTCCTTTCAATGTAATTTTAGAATAGTCCCCCAAGTGGACACTAGTGATGTAAATTTTAGATTAGAGATAGCTAGTTTGATTTATTGTTTATTTACTTATGTTGTGTCATGATTTTGATTTCTTGTTCCTGATTTATATTATTTTGTCATACATTTGTTTGATTTTGGGCTTCTTCTAGTTTTCCCCTTATTTTCCCTTGTTAACCTTCAAACAATTTTACCATTTTCACATGATTTACATTGAAAATTAGCTAAGCAAGTTATGATAAGATAGATTCCAATATAAATATTTGTCCCTATTCTCCCATGTTTGATCACTTAAAATTTGATAAGGCACTAAATGCATTGTCTCATATTTGTAAGGAAGGAGGTGAGCCCCCATTATTGAACAATGTGATAAGAAAAGAAACTTATCTTGATATACTAAAATGATTATGAGTCACTAATTCAAAAATAAGTGAATTGAAAAAATACCTAATTTTTTATAGATAATTTATTTTAACTAAAGCTACAAACCTGATCTAGGGCACAATTAGGGGACCCAGTCCTTGAGAACCATTAAACCAACAAAAATGGCCACCAAAGACCACTAAAACCACTAAATCAACACAAACAACCACAACTAGCCTACAAACACTATGTAAGATTAAAAATTGGGTGGGTCTAGGCACAACCAAACCACTTTTCCAACCCTTCTACATCTCATTGGAGAGAAAAACCATATTTTAATAAATGTCATCATAACACTTAAAAGGAACATAGAAATCATAGTCAAATCACTAGGAAAATAAAGGACCTTTTTGGTGTTAATAGTTCATTAAACCATTCCATAACTTGGATATATGAGTCCCCAACCCTCCGAGATTAATTAAAGAAACATCAAAATGAAATAAAGTCTTAATCTCATGAAAATAGTTTCTTCTTAAGAAAGGGTGATCTAGGCAACCTCTATTGTAGGATTTATGGCCCAACTGGTAATAGAGTAAGGCCTTGAGTGGGACCATAGGTATTTTTTTATGGTTATAAACACCTAAATAGTAGTAGATAAATTCCCAAACCTTCCTTTCCTTATCTAAATTCTAAAAATAAATTAACTTTCAAGGAGGTCTAAGTACCTAATGTATGCCTAAGCTTGCCTAGTGGATTCAAAATAACAATAGAATCATTCTTTGCACAAAATGATGTTTTGAAATAATCAAGGCAAAATATGTTATTTGTTGACATGGAATTGAGAAATATCTTTTCCTCTAAGTTAATATAAAGTTATATTTATCTACTTATCTCATATTTGAGTAATGGAGTCTCATATTCTAGACTCTTTACACTAAGGTAGTGTTTTCCCCACAATAGTCACCATTTTTTGTCACCAACACACCTGATTTTCAGAATTTCAAATTAGGACCCTCTTTGAGATTAAATTCCATGTTCAAGTCTTATGAAATAAATTAGTCAAAGTCTAAGTTGGAATTCATTATCTTAAGTCTAATGTATTTATTCATAATGAAGTCTTGATCTGATTCTAAATTGATTGAATGTTTCCATAGTTACTCTAGTAATTATATTTATATCTATGTCTAAAGGTTGAAATGGGCATGTTTATTGAAGTTATTTTATGAATGTAATTTTATTTTAGTGCTATTACATTCATAAAATTTAGATTTTGGATTTATGGACTAACTTAGATAACTTTTTTTTATGCAACATTATTTGTTCTTCTCAGAATTATTCTAGATTCATACAATAACCTTGTCAAATATTACTTGATCTAGCTCAAAAATATCCCTTAGAGTTTGAGTGAATTTTCATATTTAGTAATTTTTTTGAAGTTTCCTTCCATAAACTATCACAACACATCTATTTTAAAATTTAGGTAAATGTAAAATTAATGAATGTCTAAGTATCTATTGTTTAAATTCTAATAGCCAATTCTAGGTCCTTTTCACTTGAACACATGAACATCTAGGATTGTGCTATGTTTCCTCATCCTAGTTACTCACTTATATTGACTCAAATGGAAAATTCAAGGACTTCAACAAGTCTCTAGGTTCACAAGATTGAGACATGTGTCTTCATCTTACTTTAACGTGGATTATGAGGCAATGGTTTTAAAACCTTTTCTCCCAAGCACCCAATCATATAGGATTTTCCACATATCCTTATATCACTTAATCACTTTTATCGAATCAAACATCCAAGGCAAGGACTCTATGAGACCCCAAATTCTAAGACCATACAACATAACATAATCTCACTCAGTTGAATCTTACATTCTAAGTCAAATACTGCAAAGATAGGTGATCATCCAAAAAATGAGGGCCATCCACATGTAAACATCCTTCTAATATGTATCTTAAAGATAGATTAAAGGATAAAATATATCTTATGATCCCCACTAATTAATGGGATCAAGACTCATATCTATATCTTGATAAATCATGATCAAAATGATAGTGATACATTAAGAAAATTGAATACCCAATGAGAGAATCAAGATATATACAAGTTTATCACTAAAAATAGAGAAGATAGGACAATTAAATCAAGTCTTGGATTCATGAAGAATATACATGTGGCAAATCAGATGACTAAGTGAGGCCAATTGAATCCAAAGTTAGTGATATTTTACCATGCATTTACCTTAGGAAAAATTATATCCAAGACACAAAGATCAGTCCCAAGAGCACTATATGTATATATATATGTATATATATGTATATATGTATATATATATATATGTATATATATATGTATATATATATATATATGTATATATATATGTATATATATATATGTATATATATATGTATGTATATATATATATATATATACACACACACATATATATACATACATATATACATATACATATACATATACATATATATATATGTGTGTGTGTGTGTATGTATATATATATATATATTTATATATATAATTTTAAATATGGAATATGATTTTATCCTATGGTATGTATAGGGATATGTGTGGTCAATTTGTGTCATACATACCTCTTTTATATTCTTGTCACATTCATATATGTTATTATAATGTCAGCCCATGGAATAACCATATCTAAGTAGATTATATATAGGATTTATTAGTTAGTCTTACAGGATCATATTATGAATTATGTTCTTATTTTATTATTTTGGAGGTTGCCCCTATTGTTAATTTTTCCCCCATAGGTCAAATTATCACCCCATCATTTAGAACTTAGAATATCATGCTAGTTTGACTTATGAGTCAAGCTAGTCTAAAGAGTCCCTTAAGATGATTTCATGTGTGCCCTAATAATTCCCTACAATTTTGGTTCCTTTGTTAAATCTATATATGCACATATAAGCCTTCAAATATGATCAAAAATTGACTTGAGCAAGCCTAGAAGAGCCAGACTGTCATCAGGACATCATACAAAAATGGACTAGTTAAATCATTTATGAATTTTATAAATATTATTAGAAAGCCTCTCAAGTCAAAAATAAATGCTTGGAAATGATTTTCTTCATACCTTGGACATTATTTTCAAAATTTTTATAATTGATGAGCTTCTTATCTCAAGATATAAAGCTTCAAATTTAATACTGTAGAGTGAAATAGGTGCATGAATGTCAAGTTCAAGCCTCATAAAATAACCATTGGAATTAAAATGATCAAGATCAAAGGTTAGCATTCAATTGTATCAAAGATCTAATGGAGCGATGATCTGATAGATGTTAATGGGTCTTGAAGATCCAAAGGTGCACATTTGGTCATACATTAAAGATTAATGATGAACATCAAGTCAAAAGGTTAACATGAATATGGAGCTAAAATGTGTCAAGATATTACATGGTTTTTCAAAAATATAATGGTGTGCATTGACTGACAAGACTAGTGGGCCTAAAAATATTGATGGTATTTGTTTTATTGTGTAAAGGCAGATCAACAATGAGTAATGAGTCAACAAGTCAATGAATATCAAAGACAAATGAGAAGCTAATAAGTGTCATGAGCACATTAAACTAGAAAAATATTTATGGCTTACATTCATTCATATAGAGAGAAATAAAAGGTGTACATATAAGCCAACAAATTAGATCCAACAATGCACAAGGAAGTTGATCAATGGTCCAGATTAAAAGTTGATGATTAAGTAGAACAAAAATCAATGGCATGCGATCGCTAAGTAGATCAAGATTGATGACCAAGGTTAAAAGTCAAAATCTAGGTTGAACCAAAGCAAATATATTATCTAGTAGCATGACTATGAACATTTTATCCATTCTTGCATGGTAAAAAATAAACTAGCGAGGAGCAATCAATGCTAAAACAAGATTAAAATGGATTGGTTAAGTTATTGTAACTACATCAATGCTAGAAGGTGATTAAAAAAGATTGATCTAGCTATTATAATGGATTGACACTAGAATTTATCTTGAAAATGACTTGATTCCACTATTATAATCATAAGTAGCATCATGTAGGTCAAAAATGGATTGAAAATGACTGATACGGTTGTCATGGCTATTTTGTAAAAGTAGTCTTAGCATGATGATCCTTTCTAATTGAATCAATGTTAGATGATCAAAAATCTTGATCATAATGACCTCTTATCCATCATTCTATGCATTGGTCCCCATATCTTTCATCCCTTCTACTATAAATATAGGATTCTAAGCCTTAAAATAGATCCTGCTCTTTGGCATGACCAGAATCTACCAAGATTTATCCTATAACACCTATTTGATGTAATAAAGATTGAATTCCTCCATTTGCAAGCTGGGTTGAAGTGTGCCTCATAAATTCATGGATGTGTCTAAGTGAATTTATGTTTTTATTACCTCTATATAAGTTTACTCACCTTCACATAGTGTTTTGGTAGTCCTCATAGGTCATTCTAAGTGCACACATAGTATATCGGTCAATTTGAAAGTGGATAATTGCCCTCCCATACTAGGTCAATAGCTAGTCCATGCCTTTCTGTGAAATACTTATATGAGGGCAGATTAGAGAGTGAATTAAGCAACATTATTTAGTCTTGAATGTGTCTTTTAGTGTGTCTTGTGTGATTATAAGGATCAAAACATAAGGTGCATCACCTCCTTTTATATGTTATTATGAATCATTATCAATATCTCCTTTTTCCAAGCAAGAGTCAACTTAGGTCTAGTTTAGGTGATAGATTCAAAGGTAAGCTAGCTTTATCTAGAGGTTTAACCCAAGTTTAAGTGACCCAAAACCTATGGGAAGTCCCATGTTAGAATAGGTTTGAGCAAAAGGAATTGAACAATCCCATTTCTCAACAAGGTGCAATCTAAACCACCAAAAGTTTTGAATAATGTTGTCAATTTTGCCCCCACATGTCAAATTATCACCCCATCATTCAAAACTTAGCATATCATGATAGTTTGTTTTGTGAGTTACGTTTGTCTTAAGAATCCCTTAATATTGTCTTTTGTGCCCTAATGATTCCTTGCAACTTTGGTGCCTTGATGCAATCTCTATCTATAGATATAAGATTTCAAAGATGATCAAAATTTGACTTGAGCAAGCTTAGAATAGCCAAACCATCATTAGGATGTCATGAAAAAATAGAATGGTTAATTCATTTATGCATTTATAAATATGCTTATAAATACTCTCAATTCAAAAATAAATTTATGGACATGAAGTTCTTCATGCCTTAAACATTCTCTACAAAAATTCATATCTTGATGAGATTTCTATCTCCAGATATAAAGATTCAAAGTTAATAATATAGAGTGAAATGGGTACATGGACATCAAGTTCAAGCCTTGTATTATGTTAGAATTCAAATTATCAAGATCCATAGTCGACATTCAATCAAATTAAATATCGAATGGAAAGTGGTGATTTGATAGATGCCAATGGGTCCCAAAGATCCAACAACATGTATTTGATTACGCATCAAAGATCAATTGTGAGCATCAAGTCAAAAGGTTAGTGTGATTATGGGGATGAAAAGTGTCAATATCTTAGGTGCCCAATCAAATATCTAATGGTCCACATTGATTGAAAAGACCAGTGGGCCAAAATAGATCGTTTGTGTGTATTTCATCATGCAATGGTAGAGTAATGGTGAGGAATGAGTTAACAAGTCAATCAATCTAAAATACAAATGAGAAGATGCCAAGTGTCATGAGAGAATTAAACTAGAAGAATAACTATGACTCATATTCATTCATATAGATAAATCAATAGTGCACATATAAGTTGATAGATAAAATCCAATAGTGTTCAAGTAAGTTGATCAATTGTCAAGATTAAAAATTGATGATTAAGCAAAATAAAGATCAATGACATGTGATCATCGAGAAAATCAAGATAAATAGTCAAAGTTAAAAGTTAAAATCTATGTCAAACCATAAAAAATTTCTAATCTATCAGCATTATGATGACCCTTTTCTCCATTGTTACACACCCAAAAATGAACTAGTGAGGAGGAATCAACATTAAACCAAGATCAAAATGGATTGGTTAAGTTATTATAACTATATCAATATCAGAAGGGGGTTGAAAAATATTTATCTAGCTAGTATAAAGGATTTATCATTGAAATTTATCTTGAAAATGACTTGATTCCATCATTATAACCATAAGGAACATCATGCAGGCTAGAAACAGATTGAGAATGACTAATACGATTGTCATGGCCATTTTCCAAAAGTAGTCTTATCATTATGATCCTTTCTAACTGAATAAATACTAGATGATCAAAAATATTGATCATAATGACCCCTTCTCTATCATTTTATGCATTTTCCCCCATATCTTTCATCCTTTTTGTTATAAATATAGGCTTATAAACCTTAAAATAGATCCCTCTTTTTGGCATGACTAGACTCTACCAAGATTTGTACTATAACACCTATGTGATGCAATAAAGACTAAATTCCTCCATTTGAATGTTAGGTTGAAGTGTGCCTCATGAATTCATAGATGTGTCTAAGTGAATGTTTTGTTTCCTTGCCTCTATCTAAGAATTATCACCATCATGTAGTGTTTTGGTAGTCCTCACAGGTCATTCTAAGTGCACACATAGTCTATTAGTCAGTGTGGAAGTGGACAATTTCCCTCCTATTCTAGGTCAATATCTATTTCTTAGATTTGTGTGAAATATGTATGTGAGGGTGGATTAGAGAATGAGTAAAGTGACCTTATACAATATTTAATGTGTCTTGTACTGTGTCTTGTGTAAGTATAAGGATAAGAACATTTTATGCATCACCTCTTTTTATATGATTTTATGAATCATTGTCAATCTCTCTCACTTTTATAAGAAAGAGATATCTTAGGTTTAGTTTAGGTGATAGATAAAAATAATAATTTGGCCTTCTTTGGAGGTTTGACCAGAGTTTAGGTGACCCACAGCCTAGGGTCAGTACCATATTAGACTAGGTTTGAACAAAAGGACCTGAACAATCCCCTTTCTTAGCTAGGGTGCAATCTAGATGAATAATAATTTTGGAAGACCTAGTGGGACACATTATCCTGGAGGAACTAAAATGTAGAGCTAAGGAGTAGAATTTTTAGTATCTAAGAGACATCCACCATTATCAAGAGTTGAAGATTCTTTAAGTTTCTAGACAACATTTTCATGTTAAAGGTTACTACAAGGATAGATAGTAAAGGTGTTCCCCTTGAATATATTGAGATACCTACTATTTCATATAAAAGTGAAAGATTTAAAAGGATACAACCTTATCCTTAAAGTTAATATGCATCCCTCGATCATCCTATTACCTTATGCAGTGCAATCCCCACTACCCAAATGGCCATAAAAAATTAAGTGTTTGTTCCATTTAATATAGGTATTTCATTGAACTTATCCTAGTATGATGATATTATTATTTCTAATCTTAAAAGCATCCCATTATTTTTTGGAGAACACCAAATAATTACGATTGAGCACATTCGAGATGTTTCCAACCTTTTTTCCATTCATAATGTTGTTGAAGATTATATGGCTACCAAATTGCTTATTTCTTCCTTCAAAGGAAAAACATTACACTGGTATATAAATCTCCCCTAAAATTCCATTTCTACCTAGGATGAGTTAGGTGTAGCCTTAGTCATTTAGTTTGAAAATAAATCTAATCACCTATCATTAGTTGAGAAGATGACTACCATTCAAAGATCTCCCCATGAGTTAATGTCTAGTTTTAACTTTAGCTTCCAAAATACATGGACTAGGATTCTTTTAGTGATATACCATCCCCTAAATATGCCTTTTTATATTATTTAAAATCCCTTAATTCTGATATTAGTGTGATGATACAATCCTTGGGTGGTAACACCTTCCCAAATGTTTATGAATTTGTCATAAGATCAAAAAATAGTTTGATACAAGTTGGTAAGCTTTCTCTTATGCCTCCAATTATTATATTCATATATTTTTAATATTTTCCACCCCCTAAATCCCATTAGTCTCCATCATTAGCTCCTATCCCATCTCCTAAATCCCATGTTGTAACCCCTTCTAATTAGGCTAGTGAGATTGGGGAATTGAAAAATCTATTATAGTCTTTTGGGAATTGAATAGTTTAACTCAAAAGTTAACAATACCAATCTAGGACTTAATAATAACATAATCAAACCTCCTATCAATATTTTAGAGATCAAAAGCATCCTTATCAAGGATTCAAATAAAATAGACCACCCTATCAGTCATAAGGAGCCATAATTCTATCTAAACCATATGAATCTCTTGATCCTAACTCATCTTATAGTTCAAAATATATTGTTCCCACACCACCTCAAAATAATTTTATGACTAAGTCAAGCTGGCATCCATCCAATCTCAATGATGCTCAGGGCCAAACCTTGGTAACATAGAACATTATTATGCCACAAATGACATAATAAGAGTATTCTATTTAGGGAGGTAAGTATCAAGAGAAAAATTTGGTACCCAAAGTAGAGGCTCAAAATTTTCAAGGTCAACCTAATGACATTAATGTAAACTAGAAAATGGATTATTATGCTGCTTTCAATCATGGTGGTGAGACTAGCAATTCAAGTGGTCAAGTTGTAGCTATAACTAAAGATAAAAGAAGATCCATTGATGATGCTCATTAGGTGACTAAATCTTAAATTACTCCTAATATTATTTACAAGAGTATTAAAGACCAACCTTATCCCCATATAACATAAAAAAATTATAATTTAGAGGTTGGGAGGGTCCATCAAACACATATAGTTCATGAACAACCAGTGGTTCAAAAGGTGCAGCTAAAGGTTAATAGATATCCAGTCAACATAGTGTATCAAATGAAGAAAACCAATGTCATTATTAGTATGTGGTATTTCATTATTATTCCAAGATAAAAGGACGTGATCATCTAAGAGATTTAATCTCTCAATCTATCCCTAGAACCAGTTGAGAAATAAGGTCTTGTGATAACTAATTTAGACCAGCCAATGAAGCATCAAGTGCAACAAGTACAAAAAATGGAAAAAAGGGACAAATCTAATCTAAATTCAATTAAAAATCCTCCCTTATACCTCTCTTTTATATTTTTTGATTATTTAGTTCATAACTATATGGTGGATAGTGGATCCAATAACACTATCATGCCTAAGCAAATTACATACTAGCTTGGTCTTTTCTATGAACCAAATATTAAAGGAGTATTATAATTGGATGGTTTACCAAAAATGATAGTATGCATCAATAATGATCTAAATTTGACGCCGCATGTTTGTCCCAATGTTACCATCTAGAAAGATGTGGCTGTGGTGCACTTGCCTTCTTACTTTTCCATGTGTTTGTCAAGGGAATTTACTTCAAACATTGGAGGATACTTATTATTTGATTGGATATATTTTATTTTCAATAACAGGTATGGTACCAAGGTAACCATACATTATAGACCTATTGCATAGTTCTATTTGGAACCATACATGTCAAGTGTTGTGAACACCAATTGCCTCATCTAAAGATGAGGTGATAGAAGATAGTGTAGAGGAAATTGAATCACCTTTAGATGGGATTAAAGATTTGTTCCTTGATGACTAGATCTCTATCTCACATTAATATGATCTTTATAAGATAATTTAAGATGAAAGACTTGGTGTTTATTGATTGCATGAAAAAGATGCACCAATTCTAGCCTTGATGAAAGATGATGAGTCTAAGGATGACCTTTTGAAATTATACTTTGATGGGTCAAGGAATAAGCATGGTAACAGGGTTAGAATTATGTTTATTTCTCTATCAAATAAAATTTAATTCTCATATATTAAGTTTCAATTTGATTTTTCAAATAATATTGTAGAATATGAGGCACTAGTTCATGGTTTAGAATGGGATAGGAGGATGAAAGTCAACACTTTACAAGTCTATGGTAATAGTGAAATTGTATTTCACCAAGTGAGAGGTATTAATATATGAGAAAACCCATTGTTTAAATCTTATAATAATATGTTATGGGACTTACTTGAAGATTTTCAAGCCTTCAACATTTAGTTAATACAAAGAGATGAGAAAAAACGTGCAGACAGGTTGGTTTCCATTGGGGCACAATTTAGTATCCCAGCTGATGTATAAATTGAAAAGATCTAGTCACACATTAGGGTGGTTGTAAGGCCTTCAATCCTAGATAACAATGATAATTGGAAAGTGTTTGTTGATGACAATAAAATTATTAGATTTTTACAAGAAAAAGATATGTTTTCCTCAATAATTTATTCAAAATACTTGTAATAGTATGGTGATTAGATTGTGTAGCTGAAAATAAATAATTTACCCAAGGTATTGGTCACACTTGAAAACATATTCATTGGTGATGATGATCTGAGGAAATAAAATTCAACTTTGTCAACAAAGGAAGAACATTATGTGAATGTTGAAGTTACACCTAGTAAAAACCTAAATTTGGGTAAGGTATGCACTTATTTAGATATGGAAGCTTTCATTGAGTTATGTACAAGATTTTTTGATGTATTTTCATGGAAATATAGTGATCTCAAGGGATTTGACCCAAGTTTAGCTCAACACACCATTAAGCTAGAAGATGAAACTAAGAAAATAAGGAAAAGACAAAGGCCTATTAACCCTAAGCTTGAGCCTTTTATGAGAGTTGAGCTTTATAAGATAATTAAGTCAGATATTATAGTCCTAATCAAGCACTCAACTTGGGTGGCAAACCATGTTTCAATGTTATAAAAGAGTGGTAAAATTAGAATATGTGTTGAATTCCATGACTTGAATAAGGATTCCATCAAAAACCACTATCCATTACCATCTATGGAACATATTTTATAGTTGGTTTTAGCTTTATAAATGTTATCCTTATTAGATGGCTATAGTGGCTAAGATCATATTTTGGTCAAGGAAGAAGACCAATCAAGACAACCTTCACCACAAAGTGGGGGACATTTACATATAGAAAGATGACCTTGGGTCTATCCAATGTTGGAGTAAATTTTTAGATAGACATGGATATGGAATTCTAGGGCCTTATTAAAAAGTCTATGCTGGTCTATTTGGATGATATAACATTGTTTTGAAAAAATGCAATGAACACATAGCTCACCTTGAGTAAGTGTTTGAAATGTGTATGAAATTTGGGGTATCCTTGAACCCAAAAAAGTGTGTCTTCTTAGTTCATGAAGGTAATATTATTGGACATATAGTTTAAAAACATGGTTTAATAATAGATCCTAAAAGGATAACTTCAATTCTTACACTTTCCTTACCCAAGCACAAAAGAGCCTTGCAACTTCTTAGGAGAGATCCATTTTATTAGAAGATACATCTTAGATTTTACCACCTTAGCTAAGCCACTTACAACCATGATAAATAATAATCAAATATTTAGTTGGTCCAAGGAAGGAGTTAGGAGTTTTGAGGAGATTAAAAAAGCTATGGCTAGTGCTGCTACACTCATGAACCCAAATTTCTCAAAGGACTTCACCCTATACACCTATGATAACATTGAGACCATTTCAAGCATTATTATACAAAAAAATAATGATGCCTTAGAGAATCCAATATATTTCTTTAGTTAGGACTTCAAATATTATGAAACAAGGTATTCTTTTGTTGAAAACCATGTAATTTTTATTATAAGGTCCCTTAAGAATTTTAGATATTTATTGTCTAATAATAAGATACACATAATGGTTTCACATCCAAGTATCAAGGAGTTTCTCTTGAATAAGGACATAAATGAGAAAAGATCTAGTTGGATAACAAAGGTAATAGAGTATGATGTAGAGATTTAAGTCACAAAGCTAGTTAAATGCAAAGGACTTTATGAGCATTGTTGACCAAATTTAACTTTTAGGTCAGATTTGGACCCCTATAGGTAAAAAACTTTGGTCTAATATATTTTTAGGGGGAAAAAAAATTGTCATATTCTATATTATAGTTAATTTGATGTTATCTAATGTATTTTTAGCCTTAGTCATGGTCTAATAAGTTTATTTGTTATTTTGGGTTAGTTAGTGGGTTTTTTAGGGTCATAAATCCAAGTGTCATGGTTTCCAAGGTGTTTAGGTGTCATTTTTTTTTCAAAACATCCAAGAGGTCATATTATCTATTACAAATGATAGTTAAATCAAAATATTGTAGATTATTTAACTGAAGATTAAGTAATCAATTGAAAAGTGTGAATTTGGCACTTGTACGACCCATGAGGGAAGGTGAAACATGGGATAATGTCATGAAACACCTAATAATATTCATTAAACTCATCTTAATTCTTTATATTCTCTAAAATTTCCATTTTTAAGTCAAAACCATTCTACTCCTTCTTTGTCTTTCTAAACATATAGAAGTGACTATCAAGTTTGTGCTTAGTATGGATAGTTGAAAAGATTCAGGTCAAATAATTTTGGGAGTTGGTATAAAAATTATATAAATCCATTTCCATAATAATAATTCCAAGTTTTTTTGATTATGATTTATGAATCATCCTCTACAAACTAACTATGTTTTTCTACTCATTGTTTCCTACACCCTATAGGTTTTGATCCATTTTGGATATGTCCATATAAACCAGTTGTTTTTGTTGGCTCTAACGGATGTTTTATCTCTTCACATATGATATCCATGCTTATTTTCATGTTTCATTATGTTTTTATGGGTAAGTTATCTCATATTATAGGAAGGTTTCACCATTATGAAGCCTCAGTCAAGTTTCTTCCTTGTTGTAGAATGTTAGTCTTATATAGAGGTATCATGTGATTATAAGATGGTGTTATACATGTATCAATGATAAATTATCCATATCTCAATGTTTATTTTCATTATATCATGGGTTGGGAAACTTTCAACCTTGCCATTTCTTTCAGTCAACTCTTTGCTCAATTGTACTTACATCCATGTTGAAGCATCCATGTATAGAGATTGATTATATTTTTCATGGAATGTTAAACAAAATTGTGCTAGTTTCATAAGTCATAAATATATTATATAAGTTCATTTTTTTCTTAATGAATGTACGTGACTAATTACAAACTCATTCCCCACACCAACCAGTCATTAGAGACCCCTGCCTAATCTACCCCAGATGTATGCAAGAGATTTTCATGTTGGAATAGTGTATGGAGCTTTTATTAAGACCTAATTGATAAAATTCATGAATTTAAAGGTTTTAAATTGAGTTTTATTTCTTATTTAAACCATTCATCCACCTGTGTTGCTCCATTCCATGCTTACTACCTCCATGCAACAAATGCACACCTACATGAACCCTCATTATTGACATCATGTTTAAGGTGAAAATTTGGTAGATGTGAAAAATATTTCAATATTTATAAGTTTAATTTGAATAATTTTTCAGATAATATAAGGTGTTCATAAATATAGTTACCTTTTGTATTGTCCAGTCTACTTTGTTTCTTGTGTGTGAGAATGTCCATCTATAGGTGTATCACATAACTTTGATAATTCTTGTATGGGGATTTAAAACATTGAAGAATCTTTATTTTTTATTATATTATGATAATTTACCATTTAAAACCTATATGAGGTGTTTTATGGATAAATATTAAGGTAAACCATCTTTCAAGATGATGACTATAGCTTTAGGGAAACGTTCCCTAAAATGTGAAAATAGAGGTACAAGGGCTTGTTGTGGATATCTTATAGTAAGTTAAAAAAAATTATAATGAATATAAATATGTAAATATATTATGATCTAATATGTATAATATATATTCCAAATATGGGAGTTATAAATTAAGTTTATGATACAAGTTGAAGGCTTCAAAGTTGCATACAAAATTTTTGAAACCCTGCTTCCTTATCTACAGGTTTTGAGGTGTGAGTGACAATTGACATTGCAAGGGAAAATAAATAATTATGTCATGGTTATAATGATAATAATTATGGAATAATGTTAAAATATTAATTAGTATCATGAACATGATGTTGGTATAAAGTATTTCAATCTTTATGGGCACCTACAGGTGTCCTACAGAAAAATGAGAACCTATAATTGAGTATGGAAATAGAGTTGTAATCTTGGTGCTTTAATTGTTTTTTATCCCATTACAGGTAAATAAAATTATGATAATATTTTAGGTGAATAATTTGGTTAAATTAAGATATTCAAACATCATTTCTAAGGTCTGAATAGGTAATTGCATACCTATATGAATCAAATAAGGTAGGGTTCACAGTCATGACTGAAGAAACTCAGTTTGTGAACTCAAGGTTCTTGTAAATAGTAAATGAAGAGTTAAAATTATAAATTAAACTTATTAAAACCTTAATAAAATACATTATTATATATTTAATCTTTATTATGTGTGAAATAAACCTATACAGACCTTTTAGAGCTATGTAAGCACATGCAACTAAGTGTGTAGTCTTGGACATGAATTGAGGGTAAAGATGTGAAATTGATTAGGAAGAGAGAGATGGTTTAATAAAAAATTAAAATGTTTCAATATTTATTTATAAATTGTTTTAAAAATATCTAGGAACCCCTTTGATATGATCACCTACTCTTCCTATTGGCCAAAGGTAGTAATCCATATAGATGATCTAGGAAACCCATGTTGATCAATAGGTAAGAATGAGGAATCCAAAGAATAAAAGTGTTTTTGGGTGAATTAATTGCTTATTTATCATGAATTTTAGGTGGGTAATTTTTTTAATAAACGTAAGAATCTTTGAGTTAGCATTGAGAGGTCATTCTTAGGAGGAAGTAAAAAATGCAAGAAAATAGCCATTTTAGAGGCCTTTTTAGGAAAATTGAGTTGGTTAGGTGCATAATTGGATGAATATAGATAATAATTTTCGTAAAAAGTTTCAATATTACCTAATAAAACTCATAAAATATTAATTTTTCATTGTGCAAGAGGGATATAGCTCACTATTTTATCTCAGAGGTCAACTAGTCAGAAAAATTAAGGTTTGGCAAAACAAGCAAATCAAGGCCAAGGAGGGTAATAAATTTAATATAAGGATTTTTAAACATAAATAAACATACTTTAATATTTAATAAGGGTAAATATATTATATTAATAACTATTTATGGCTCACACATATCAAAGTGATCAAAACACTCTTGCACACAGTTCCACTAGATAAGATCCAAATAAGCCTGGTTGGTAAATGAAAGGAAGAAAGGTTAAAGGAGTGTTGTGAAAGATGTATGGTTATTTATTGAGTTTTAATTAGGTGTGAAAAAAAATTAGACACCATCACAACCATTAGATATTAGTCCAAATATCCAAAACTAGTAGGGTGCATGCTAAGCCCATTAGGCCTTGAAGAGACATAGAGTGAATTAGGGGTCAAAACTCATTTATAACTCTTTTTGAGATATATAAATTATTATAATATGTTTACGAGATGTATTTATATATGTTTGAGTCTGTTTTATATAGATAAACCTATAGTAAAACTAATTTTAGCTCAGAGACAATCCAAGCATGCCAAAATTATGAAGACAAGCTTGATAGGCTAGTTTCAAATGCTCATATATTTCTTGACACTTTTTATGGAGGAAAAATAAGTTTTGGGAGGTTATAAATTGTCTTGAAGATCATATTTTTGAAATTTTTGGCAGTTATAATGTCAAATATCTATGAACAAAGGTTGAGAGTGAAAACTATCTAAAAGCCTTGCAAACCCTCAATCAAGACCCGATGAAGGAAATGAACTTGGATAGCTGATATAATGACATATTTTGACCATAAAATTTATTTTAACTTGTACTTTACTCTTTTAGGATCCTCCCCACCCTTTTGAGTTGTAAAGAATTCTATGAATAGGGTATAAAATATGGTACTTTTGACTATTTTTTGTGTTTTACAGGTTCTAGAAGAAGTATTAAGATTAAATCAAGTTTGGGAGGAAGATATATAATTTTAATAAATAAATATGTTTATTTAATGCCTTTTAAATATTTATAAGTGTTAAAAAAATAGCTCTCATCTCAACTAATCAAAACTGGCATAGTGAACACAATGGTGAGAAGGGTGAAAACTTTAAGTGTGAGCCTTTTTAATATGTAACTAAGTATTATAAGGACATGGAAAGTCTTTAAAAGTTTATTACACTCCATTCATTTTATTTTAATGTAAAATTGAATCCAATTTTGAAGCTAAGTGTGAGGGGTGACTAAAAGAGGAATTTTTTAGACTGCAAGTAGTGATGGCTTACTTCCAAGAGATTACATATGAGTAGGAATACAAAAAATGCATGAATATGCATGTATGAAATTATTACCTCTAATTATAATAATAATAAATATCCATAGTTATTTTTGGGATATTAAAAAAGGTTCAAATCATGAAGGTAGTTTTCTAAGCTAACACAAGGAATTTCATGCCACTTTTCATAAGTTTCATGACTTTTATGGACACTTGGACTTCCTAAAATTTCATGGTTTAATTAAAATTTATTTCTCATTCATATTTAACCTATTTTATTAACTTTAAAAGTTTCCAATGACCTTTGGACTTCCCTTGTCTCACTTTTATCCTAAATGCTATAAACATTGACCTTTTTGGCTCTTTTGAGTATCTTCCATTGGTTAATGGTGAAAACCTAAAAAAAATTATATTTGAATGGATATTGAAGAAATAAAAAATGTAATTTTCCTAATTACATGCTATATAATTGAGTTATTTTACAATCTTTTTGGTTTTGTCTAGTCGAAGATGATCTTTTCTAGCATGTTATCCTTGATTGTTCACCAAGTATGCAGAAGAGTAATTGTTACAAGTCTTTTTTAGTGTTATATTTTAGTGTATAAGTGTTTTATAATTATTACATTCTCTAAATTATCATTCATCATCCCTCCTAAACATCAATATACCTCTTGAACCTTACATATGAAACATTGATCTAAAAATCTACCTTGTGTTGTGAGTTTTGTGTGAAAGAAGATTTGATTTACTCTAAGTAGTATAAGTTCATTAAATAGGAGTAAATACAATATTGGTGCATCACATTTTAGTTTTATAAGTTTTTATTCTCAACCCTTTTCATGTAAATTTGATAATTGAAAGAGTTTTTTAAAGATTGCATCAAGGGAACTAGCCCTTATAGATATTCATCTCACCGAATTGATCGCCCACAAAAAGTGAGATGTTTCCATTTTAACACTTAGATGAGGAGATCTGAGACATCTACTTAAAGGGTGTAAATACAAGTGATAATATTTTTTAGCATGCCCAGTGGGACACTAAGTCCTACAATATTTTCTAATATTAGTTTTGGTCTTAGCATATTTGTAGTCATAAGAACATCTATATTCAGTACTTAGCATCTCCACTAAGTTTTCAGCTCTTTGGTTGATGATCAATCCTTAATTTCCATGCCAAAGATGACCAATAGGTTTTCTACTAGAGGTATACCTTTTGAGTTTATGAAAATCCCTTTGTATTCTATCAAAGGATTCAAATTTTATGAATACTCATCCTTATTTAAGGGAGTTGGTGTTTAAGAAGTCCAAGTTTCTACTTAGTTCAACCTATAATACACATATTATACATTCCAATATGGATAGAAACTAACCTTTTATATCATTTATTAGATCATATCCTTTGAATCTTTCCCAATATGACCAAATTCTTAGAGCATCCCTTAAGATTTATCCATATTTTAGTGGAGAAGGTCCTATTAATCCCATTGAACACATAAAAAAGATATAAAACATTTACAATATCCATAATATCACTTAAGATAATGTGGCTATTAGGATATTATAATTATCTTTCAAAGGGAAATCTTTAGATTGTTATGGGACTCTACCTCATAATTCTATTGCTTTATGGGATGAACTAGGAGATATAATGTATAAGAGGTTTGAAGAGAAAAGTGATTATCGATCACTAACTGAGCAATTGACCACTATCAAAAGGGCTCCACAAGAGTTCATGGAGGACTTTAACTTTAGACTTAAAAAATCATGGGATACAATCTTAGCCCTTGTCAGACCTACTAAAAATTATGCCTTATTATATTACCTAAAAGTATTGAATAGTGATATAGCCATGATGATCTAATCCATGGGTGGGAATATAGTACCTAGTGCTTATGAGATAGATATCAATAATAATAATTATCTTTTTCAATAAGGGATAATTGTTCCTAGACCATCAATGTCATTGTTCCTTGATTTTAAGCCTTGTAGTCAAGTTACATTACCTACTTTGATTCCTTTACCTAATAGTCAAGAAAATTCTACCGTTGCCCCTACCAATGAGATTCATAAAGTTAAGAGTTTGATTCAAAGTTTTAATAATGACTAGGTTTCTCTTAAAATGCAACAAGCTAAAAATAATAGGCCTTGCCAATCATACTATTAGTTTGGACAAGAAAATAGGCCTCATTTTCAAGGTAATGATCAAAGAAAAGGTCAAATCACTCAAGATAGACCTTACCAAAGTTACAATCCTAATTCCCCATCATCTTCTAAATCTCTTTCTCCCACTCAAAGCAAAAAAATTTAAGAATAACCATGTTAGCCTTCCCATGAACAAAATCAAGACTAAGTTGCATATGCCAATGAAATGCCTAATCAATCCATGACAATACAAGGTAGTCAAGAACCTCAATTTCCCACTTTTGAGGTGCCAATGTAAAATGGAATGGAAAATAGACAAACACAATGTGATTCTACTTTTATAAATCATTTGGAGGGATAATTTAGTGCCATCAATCATTTGGGAAATTTAAGTAATATGAATGCTAGTGTATCCTCTAACACTAGATCTAAGAAGAGGGTTGGTGAAGAGACATAAGGGGAAAACCAAGGACTTTTATTCACTCCTACATCACCTCCAATAGTAGGTGGGTCTAACTCAACTCCTAATGTGTAGGAGAATAAATAATTTTAATGTTCAAAAGTAGCTCCTACAAACCCATCTTCACAAGCTACACCATAAGGTAATAGTGATTCTAAAGAGCCTTTAAAGATGAGTAATCCTTATATAATTTTTTTGGATTATATGAAGAATTCACACATGAATATTTCATTATGAGGTTCATTGATAATACTAGGATAAAAGGATATGCTCTAAAAGGAGTTGCATGGATTAGGCAAACAAGTTGGATCAACTAGCACTGAAAACATTGTCCCGGTGAATGGAAATCAGCCCATTGATGGAAAAGTGAAGAAAACTAATAAAAATACTCTATTTTATCTATCCTTCACTTATGTCCAAGTCAATAGTAGATAAACTAGGCCTTAATTATGAACTAATGGATAAAGGAGTTCTATAATTAGATGGGTCACTAGCGAAGACCTTGGGAGTACTCAAGGATTTGAGATTGATTTTACATCCTTGTCTTACTTTTTCCATCCCTCATGATGTGGTTGTGGTATATTTACCCCCATACTTTGCTCTTTGTTTGTCAAAAGAGTTTATAACCAAGATAGGTGGATACTTGGTAGCCAATTGGTCCTATATGGTTTTTAAGACATAGCATGTTACTAAGGTAAAGATTAAATCAGAGCCTATTCATCACAATCATTTAGATCCCTACATGCCTAAGGTTAAAAATGTCAATTATGTTATTCTTGATGAGGAAGATCTTCACATGGATCAATCTCCATTTTCTTCTCTTGAAGTTGTTTATAATTTGTATTTAGATGAATGGGGAGATGAAAACTATGAGCATGATACTTAAAAATTCATAGACAAAGCTGGTATTAGAGTGTATTGCCTTCATGAGGAGGGCTATTTCATGCCAAATTTGATGAAGAAAAATGAAAACATGGATATTTTATGGAAGTTATTCTTTGATAGATCAAGAAGTAAGGTTGGATCAGGTGGTGGAGTAGTGTTACTTTTGTAATCCAAGGAAAGGTACTACTCTAATTTCATATTTAAACTCACTTATACTTGTAATGTGGTAGAATATGAGGCCCTCAATCATGGTCATGAGTGGGCTAGGAAAAAAGGTATGCAAGAGTTAAAAGTGTATGGTGATAGTGAGTTAGTTGTGAATGAAGTGAGAAGCCAAAATATGACTAAGAACTCTTTGTTTAAGTCCCATAATCATATAATGTGGGATATTTTGTAATATTTTTAAGCCCTCAACATCTAATATATCCCAAGAGAAGACAACAAATATGGTGATAGGTTGGTAGTAATTGAGCTCAGTTTGATGTTCCAAAGGGGATAAGAGAGGATAAGAACCAACCTCATCTCAAATTTATTGTAAGGCCTTCTATACCTAATAATGTCACTAATTGGAATGTTTTTTATAGTAACCAACAAATAGATATTTTTATATAAGAGGAGGTTGAGTTTTCCTTAAAAAATTAGTCCAAACTATAGCAGCAATATGGAGGGTAGATTATATAGATGAAAATAAATAATCTCCCTAAGAGTTTAGTCACACTTTATAGTATCTTAAATGATGATAATTTGAATAAGGAAATGGTAAGCATATCTAATAAGTAAGAAAAATATGAGAGTACAAATCTTCAAGGATTAGTTGTTTTCTCTTGGGAAGGTATGTTCTAGAGAAAAAAGATATGCTTTCATTGAGTTATGCAAGGAATTTTTTGATGTATTTTCATGGGAATATAGTTATTTAAATGGATTTGATATAGACTTAGATCAACATACCATAGAGATATATGATAATTATAAGCCTATCCAGAAAATACAAAGGCTAATCAATCTTAATATTAATCCTATCATAAGAAAAGAGCCTACAAAGTTGATTGAGTCTAAGATCATTTTCCCTATTAAGCATTCATCTTGGTTGGCAAACTTAGTTTTAGTAAGGATGAAGAATGGGGAAATCAGGTTATGTGTTGACTTTATATATTTTAAAAGAGTTTCATTGAAGGAACATTATCCTCTTCCTTCCATGGAGTAGATTTTTTAAGTTGTGCCAGGTAGTGAAATGTTTTCACTCCTCTATGGATACTTAGGGTATAATCAGATTTTGGTAAAGGAAAGTGACCAATATAAGACAAAATTTACTACAAAATAGGGTACATATTATTTTAATAAAATACATTTTGGTTTGTCTAATGCCAGAATAACATTTCAATGTGCAATGGATATGTATTTTCAAGGTCTAATAAATGATATAGTGTTAGTGTATCTTGATGATATCATGATCTTCTCCAAAGATATAAAGTATCATTTGAATCACCTTAGGTAGATTTTTGAGAGATGTAGAGAGTTTGGAATCTCTTTCCATCCAAAGAAGTGTGTGTTTGCTATCCATGAAGGCAAACTTTTGGGAGACATAGTCTTAAAGAAAGCCCTATGTATAGATCATAAAAGTGTGATTGAAATCTTGGCATTGACTTTGTCAAAACATATGAAAGGTTTGGAATGTTTTTTTGGAAAAATCAATTTCCTAAGGAAGTTTATTCCTGATTTTGGTAATTTAGTCAAGCCTCTATCCTCCATGCTAAGGAAATATGAGTTGTTTACTTGGATAAGGAGAAGGAAGGAGAGTTTTAAAGAGATCAAGAAAGTTATTACTTAATCCCCAACTCTTGCAAGTCCTAATTTATCAAAGTATTTAAACTTGTATACATTTGGAAATGAAGAAGTAGTATTTTCCATTCTCACTCAATCAAATGAAGAAAATTTGGAGCAACCCATTATCTTCTTTAGTCAAGGATTGGAAGGCTATGAGGTAAGATACACTTATGTAGAGAAGTAAGTAATTTCAGTTGTTATAATTCTAAATAAGTTTAGGAATATGTTGTCTAACAACATGATTCATATATTTATACCTAATTCTAGTGTCAAATATTTCCTTTTGAGTATAGATTTGAATGAGAAAATGGCTAGTTAGATTACAAAAGTGGAGTATGATGTAGAAATCAAGACAACCAAGCTAGTGAAAGGGAAGGGATTATGTGACCAATTCACTTCAAATTTAAAGGAACAAAAATAAGTTTTTCTATCCCTTCATGATGATCTTATGACAAATACATCTTCATAAACGAGGAGTTGGACATAAGAAATGATCCATTTTATTCAAATTGGTGAGTGTCCATAAGGCCTAGATAGAGCCAAAAGAAGGCACCTAAGATTACAATATATTTCGTATGTTCTTGTTGATGGACTATTGTTTGTTTAGAAAATATTTTTTAGGTTTACTATTTAGATGTGTTAAATAAGATTAGGTTGAGAATATATTTCTTGAGTTTCATGATGGACCAGTTAGTGATCATTTTATTCCTAGAACCATAGCTGATAAGATTATAAGAGTTGGATACTTTTGGCATAGCTTGATTAAAGAAACCCATGCTTGGGTAAGAAAATATCAAAAATATGGTTTCTTTGATTATATGCAAAAGATTTCAGCCTTGCCTCTCCATCCAATATAATTAGACCAACCTTTTATGCAATGGGGTATAGATTTCATAGGCCTAATCAACCCACCTTATAATGCTATCCACAAGTGGGTGTTGACTACTACATATTAATTTACAAGATGGGTGGAGGCTATATCTCTCAATGAATCAAATGAAATTTTAATTTTAGATTTTTATGAAGGCACAGTGACAAGGTTTGGGGCTCTTTCAATAATAATTTTAGACAATGCATTAGATTTCCTTAGAATGAAGACAAGTGAGTGGGATTTGAAAGATGGTATTTATATTAGTAATTCATAAAAATATTATCCACAAGGGAATGGATTAGTTGAGTCCAATAATAAGAATCTAATTAGGTTTATAAAGAGGATAATAGAGGAAAATCAAATAACTTGGCATTCTAATTTTAAGACATCTCATTGGGCTGATAAAATCATGCCTAAAAGATCCATTGGAAACTCACCATATACACTTGTTTATGGGAGAGAATATATACTACCTATTTCACTTGAGTTACCAGCCTTGGATCTCACATACCATCTGGAGTTGATAGAAAATGAAACCATGAAGGTTAGGTTGTGTGAGTTGATGGATCTTGAAGAAATAAGGGATCAAGCTATACAAACTATGAGGGATCATCAAGATCAAACAAATAAATTATTTTATAATAAATCCATTCCAAGAATATTCTAAGAGGGGGACATTATTCTAAATTGGGATGAAGATAGGGCTAAGCCTGGAAAACACACAAAGTCTAATGCTTTATGGAGTGGCCCTTATGTCATTACTCAATACAAGAAAAATAATGCTTTCTAAATTTCAAAGTTAGATAGAGAGGAGAATCATATTTCAGTTAATGGGATATGTATCAAACATTGATACCAAGGTTCTCCTCTCTCCTTGTACATAGATGTTGTTTTCTTGTTTTCCCTAAGTGTTTATGTACATGTGTGAGTCTTGTTGGTGTCTTGATTTGTTTTGTGTTTGCTTGGTGTGTTGTTGTTGTTTTATGTGTGTTTTAAGCAATTCATTTCTATTTATCCTCAATATTTCATTGAAATCCTATCCCATGTATTTATAAGGCTATTGGTCTTTAGTATAGCAAGCATACTACCCCTATCATTCTCTATTTTATTGACCAAATTTGACTTTTAGGTCAAATTTGGACCCCTATAGGTAAAAAAATTGGTTTTTCAAATATTTAGAGGTCAAATAATTTTTCATAAGATGTACTATAGTTCATTTTATGTTATCTAATGTATTTTTAGACTTAGTCATGGTCTAATAAGTTCATTTGTCTTTTTGGGTCATTTAGTGGGGTTTTTAGGGTCATAAATGCAAGTGGCATGGTTCCCAAGGTGTCCAAATATCTTATTTTCATTTCAAACATCCAAAAAGTTAGATTACCTATCATTAATGTAATTTCAATCAAAATATTATAGGTTATCTACCTAAATATAAAGTAATCAACTAAAAAGGGTGAGTTTGGCACTTATATGATTAATGGGGAAAGGTGACACATGGAAGAAGGTCATGTAACACCTATTAAAATTTCTTAAACTAATATAAATTATTGACATACTTTGGAAGTTCAATTTTTAATCCAAAACCATTCTACTCCTTCTTTGCCCTCTTAGACATACAAAAGTAACTATCAAGTTTGTGCTTAGTATAAATAGATGAAGAGGTTTTTTATAAAATGATTTTGGGAGGTGGTATAAAACTTAGATATATACATTTCAATAAAACTATTTCCAATTTTATTTAACCATGATTTATGAACAATTCTCTATAATTTGACTGTGTTTTTCTGCTCATTGTTTCCTGCACCCTATAGGTTTTGCTCTATTTTAGATAACTCTATAAAAATTAGTTTTTTATGTTGGATATATAATATTTTTTTCTATATATTATTATATTATATCCATTCTTAGTTTCATGTTTCATCATGTTTTGATTGCCAATTTGTCTCATGTTGCAAGAAGGTGTCACCATTCTGAAGCCTCAGTCAAGTTTCTTCCTTATTGTAGAATGTTAGTCTTCTAAAGAGGTCTCATGTGATTATAAGATGGTGTTACACATATTTTAATGATAAATTATCCATATATTCATGTTTTTTTCATTATATCATGCTATGGGCAACTTTCAACCTTGTCATTTCTCTTAGTCAATTCTTTGCTCAATTCCACTTATAGCCATGTTGAAGCACCCATGTATGGAGCTTGTTTATCTTATTCATGGAATGGTAATAAGAGAGTATTAATTTTTTAAGTCATCAAGAGATAAGTGTAATTAATTTTTTTGTTAAATAATATACAATACTGATTACAAACTCATTCCCCACACCAACCAGTCATTCGAGACCCTTGCCTACTATGTTCTAGATGTATGCAAGAGATTTTCATGTTGGAATAGTGTTATGGATATTTTAATAAGACCTAATTGATAATAATAATATATTTTAAGGTTTTAAATTTATTTTGAGTTGTTCTTAAGACCATTCATCCACCCTTGTTACTCCATTCCATGTTTACTGCTTCCATATAATAAATACACACCTACCAGAACCCTCATTATTGAAGGCATGCTGAAGGTGAAGAGTTGGTAAATGTTTAAATATTTTAATATTGATAAGGTTAATTTTAATAATTTGTGATGGCATATAAGGTGTTCATAAAGATAAGTACCTTTTCTACTATCTAGTCTACTTTGTTGCCTGTGTGTGAGAATGTCCATCTATAGGTGTATCACATAACTTTGACAATTATTGTATGGGGATTTGAAACATTTAATAATCCTTATTTTGGATTATAGTATGTGAATTGACCATTTAAAACCTATATGATGTGTTTTATGGAAAAATATAAAGTTAAACCATCTTTCAAGATGATAACTATAGATTTAGGGAAACCTTCCCTAAAATCTAAAAATAAAGGTCCAAGGGCTTGTTGTGGATATCTTATAGTAAGATAAATAACAATTATAAAGAATTTAAATATGTAAATCTTGTAGCCTCTAATATGGATAAGAGATATGCCCAAGATGGGAGTCAGAAAGTAAGTGTATGATAGAAGTTAGAGGCCTCAAAGTTGCATAGAAAAACACTAAAACCCTACTTACTTATCTACAAGTTTTGAGGTGTGAGTGAAAATTGACATTATAAGGGAAAAAAAACATTCTCTCATGGTTAGAATGATCCTAATGATGTAATAATGTGCAAATAGGCATTAGGATCATCATCATGATTTTGGTATTTAGTATTTCAAGCCTCATGGACACCTACAAGTGTCCTTATATAGAAAAATGAGAACCTACAGTTGAGTATGATTTTTTTTGTAATGTTGGTGTCCTAATGGTTTTTTTTCCCATTTAAGGTAAATCCAAGTATGATCAAGTATTAGATGATGATGAGGCTTTAAGGTGTAAAGAGTATAGGAATACTAATAGGGAGGGTGGATCAATATTATAATATTTTTTAACTTTTTAAATCAAAAAATTACAAGAGCACACACATAGTCAAATCACATAACACCAGATATACCATGGAAACCCTTTTATGGGAAAACCACCAAAAGTAACTACTTGGAACTACTATCCAAATCCAATACAAAAAGAATTATTACAAAGTGTAAGAACCAACTTACAAAAGATTCCAATACTCAAACCAATCACCCATTCAACCCTTGTATGAAAACATCAATTGACCATGAAATCCATAATTAAAAGACACCAATCCCCACACTGAAGCACCCACTTTAGGATAATTTAGGCACTAACTTGAAAAAATAATACAAAATATTTTTCTATTTTATCCTTCAATTTTTATCTCACTCTCTCATTTACACACACACACACACACACACACACACACACACACACACACACACACACACACACACACACACACACACACACACACACACACACACACACAATAAATTTACATAATACACTCTTTTTATAAGAGAGAAAGAGAGGGAAAAACATTGGTGGTTTTCCAAAACAAGGGGCATAAAACATGGGCTAGAAATGGTGCCAAAACTTCAAATTGGAACCACACCACTAAGAAATTCTCCATATTTGGATGTTCAAATTTCCATACAATTCCACATCACTTGGGAGTTACAAACACATTCAAAAAATTCATCCCAAATATAAATATTCCCTTACATAGTTAAAAGTAACTCATCTTACACATTAAGACACCTCTTACACCCTTGTTAATACTCTAATTTGAAAAATTCACCCAATATAGAATATTCTCTCTTACACCTCAAAATGTAACTCCTTTTACATGTCATAACATCTTTTACATGTCATATGTAACTCCTCTTATGCATTAAGACAAGATTCTATGTTTATAACTCCTCTTACACATTTTTGCACCATTTTTCCAAGTGTCATAATTCCCCAAATTGATATTGAATTATAAAATATTCAATTGCAACTCCTCAAAAATTCCACATGTGATGTAACCTATAAAAACCATGTCCCACTTAGGCCACCTCATCCATCCATTTGTCAAATTGGTCCTACCACAATATTTAATATTAAAATATTCAATTTACACTCTCAAATACAAATTTATCCCTTTGACATCAATGAATAATCCTCAATTATAGTGTTGAATATTTAATAAATATTCAACCCTTTGATATTGTACAAATATAAATTTTAACCCTTTGACATGAATGGCAAAATATGTAACAAACTCCCCTTTTTAATTGATGGTAAACACCTAAATAATCACGTGATTACTTGTTTTCTCTAAAATCCAACTTGATCCTCTTGGCCTCTCACTATATTGCTATAGTGCTCCTGCTTCCTACAATTATCCCCTATCTATTGCAACTCTCCCCCTAGATAGTACAACTCTCCGCCTTTGACATCAATGGAAAAGGGATAATCAAACCTATTAGCACAACCTATTTATAGAGCTGAAAATAATTCATTGTGTAGCTCCACCCATGTTCTCTCTATGATAGTCAATGAGTAAGAGTGAAAGAAATCAATCATAATTTTTACCGTAGTGACTCAAAATTTTCCTTCGGAATGGGATTTCCAAATATATCTACAATATATTCCTTGGTCCTAATGTATTCCATTTTAACTTTTTGATCTACAACTTGCACTCTCAAAGAATGATACTTAATAGGAATGTGCTTTGTTCTGGAATGCATAAATGGATTTTTTGAAATGTTAATAACACTTGTATTATCATATAAAATAGAAATAAGATGATAATACTCTACCTTCATTTCCTTCAATGTTTGTTTCATATAAATCACATATGTACAACATGCCACTACTATAATATACTCAGCCTCTACTATAGATAAATAAACTAAAGCTTGTTTCTTACTGAACTATGATACTAAATTGTCACTAAGATAAAATGATCCCCCACTTGTAATTTTGTTTTCATAAATGCTACCAGCCTAATTTTTATTTGTATATGCTATAAGAGTGAAATAATCACTCATTATATATCACAAACCATAATCCAAAGTGCCCTTAAGATATTTGAATATCCTCCTCACCACTTTCACTTGCATTTCCTTTGGTGCTGCTTAAAACTGTGCAATGATTCCAACAACATTCATGATATCTAACCTTTATGTTGTGGTGTATAATAAAATACCAATCATGGATCTATACAATGTTTGATTAGCATTTGGAGACTCATCATCCTTTCTTAATCTACAACCTATAACCATAGGTGTATTGACTGGATTACAATCTTCCATTTTAAACTTTCGTAGCATTTCTTTGATATACTTGGTTTGCAAAATAAAAATGTTTCAATTAGTCTGATGAATTTATAAACTAATAAAAAATGATAACTCACCAAGAATAAACATCTCAATTTATTTTTGCATTTCCTCTACAAACACTTTACACAAATTGTTGTAACTACTTCCAAAAATGATATCATCCATATAGACCACAACAATTACCTGATGTTCACCCTCTATCTTGATGTAGAGATTAATATCTACAATTCCTTTTTTTTAAAACCTATTTCTATAAATACATGTAAAATATAGAGTACCAATCTCTAGGATCTTGTTTCAACCCATAGAGGTCTTTATTCAACTTGCATACATAATCTGAATTCTCTAATAGAAGGAAACCTTCTAGTTTCTCTATATAAAGCTCTTCCTCTAAATTTCCATTCAAGAATGCTGATTTGACATCCATTTGATAAACTTTAATTTTTTTGAAACAATTAAATGCTAAAAGCATTATTACCACTTCCATGAAAGCAATGGGAGAAAATGTCTCTTTAAAATAAATGCCTTCAACTTGAGAGTATCCTTTGCAAACCAATCTAGCTTTATTTCTGACCACTTCTCCTTCTTCATTCATCTTGTTTCTGAAAACCCACTTGGTGCCAATAACATTTTCATATTTTAGTCTTGAAACTAACTCCTATGTATCATTCTTTTCAATTTGGTTCAATTCTTCTTCCATAGAATTCATCCAAAACTTATCTTTGCTAGCTTCATTGAAATTACATGGTTCAATTTTGGATAATAAATAAAATTTTAGCTCTTGATATGTGTTTACTAGCCTCCTTATTATTTGCACTCTAGCATTTTTGTATCTAATAATCTAATTTTATCCATGATTCTTCTTAACATATCTAGATGGTGTCTTCATGTTTTCCCATTCTAATTCTTCTTCCTCTTCTTCTTCTTTTTCAGATATGCACTTGGTCTCCTTTTCATGTACACTTGGTTATCATATCTTCTTTCTTGGTTTCAAGTCATCCACTTTCACATTTATGCTTTTTAAAATTTTCTATAGCTTCTTATTATAAAATCTATAAGCCTTGGTCTTTGAATAATAACTAATAAAAATACCTTCATCTACTCTTGAATCAAACTTACCCAACTCATCTTCATCATCTCTCTTTATGTAGCATTTGCTTCCAAAAACTTTGAAATACTTTACAGAAGATAATCTTCCCTTCCATAGATCATATGGTGTCTTATTGTTGTTCACTTGAATCTATGCTCTATTAAGAATATAAACCACTATGTAAACTACCTCTCTCCAAAAATTATCTAAAAACTTGGATTCATTCAACATTATCCTTGTCATTTATTGCATTGTTCTATTCTTCCTTTCCACAACACCATTTTGCTATGGTGTCTTTACAGTTGAAAACTATCTTTTAATTCCATGTTCTTCACAAAAGTCATTAAACTCATTTGAAAGAAACCTCTTTTATTTAATCTCAAACACTTGATTCTAGAGTTCGTCTCATTTTCAACCATAGCTTTAAATATTTTAAATTTATTGAAAGATTTTAATTTTTCTTTTTGAAATGCAACCCATGTAATTCTAGTAAAATCATCAATAAAAAACATAGAGTAAGAGTCACATTGTAAAATTTGTGTTCTTGTAGACCCACATAGATCTGTATGAGTAAGATATAATGACTTTGATGTTGAGTGCTCTTTTGTCTTGAAGATTGCCCCTGTTTGCTTTCCATGCTATCTATAGAGAGTACTTGAAAGTTTCATGATCTTAGGCATATCTATTACTACTTGTTTGGAGCTGATTTTAACCATGTTGTCAAAATTTATATGACCCAATCTTCTATGCCACATCCAAATTTCATCAACTTGACTCATGTAACATCTTTCTCCCTTCACTTCACTAAGCATGTAAAAATTGTTTCCTATTATTTTTGCATCTATAACCCATTTCTCTATATCCTTTCTTCTAATTTCACATCCCTTAGCATAAAAAGTGGTTGTATATCCTTGATCACACATTTGATTGACACTTAGAAGATTATGTCTTAACCCTTAAAAAAATAAAACATTTCCAACTTTAGTTTTACCATTCAAAATTATGTTACCTCTTCTTACAATCTTGGCTATAATATTGTCTCCAAACTTTATTATTCATCCACTTGCTTTTTTCAATTTTTGGAACTTAATTTTTTCACCTATAATATCGCTAGAGCATTTGATATCAATGTACCAAGGTTGTTCTTCATCTTGTGCATGGAAGGTTTTTTTCACCAACATAGCCTTTTCCCTTTTTTCCTCATGTTTCCTCTTCCAAACTTTCTCATAATCTAATTTATGATTGATCAGATTATCTTCTTCTTTCTTTTGCTTGGACCTTTCTATATTTTTACTCTTGTAATATTTTGCTTTGTGGCCAACTTGGTTGCATTCATAACACATAATATCATATTCATTGAATTTAGATAATGCAAAAAATGAGTTGTGATTTCTACTTGAATAACCATGAATATTCTTATTCCAACCATTCATCCTCAATCTATAATCCACCGTCTTATGACCAAATTTATTGAAAGAGAAAAAGTAACCATAAAAAATACTTTGATACCTAGACATATAGGGATAAATTTGCTAAAATTAACTCCTATAATTTATTATAGGAACCATTTTCCACTAGTCTTCATCATTCCTTTGGTGATCTTGATTTTCTTACTTCTTGCTACTTTCTCCTTTAATGAATCCCTTGAGGATATCAACTTAGCTAGGTTTCTTTAGTGGATCTTTAGTCTCTTTATTTTGGTCTTCATTGAATCCAAGACCACCTTTGACTAATGTTGGTCTTTGTTCCTTAAGAATATTGCTTAATGTTGTAGAGATTTTTTTGAAATTGAGTCTCTTGTTCAAATTTTCAACTTCTTATCTCAATGAAACAATTTCAAATTATAATCTCTCATAGTCTTCTTCCTTTGACTTCATCTAGGCTCTAACAAATTCCTCTATTCTCTTTGATTATTCAACTTGAGTCTTGAAATCAATGATGATGTTCTCAAATTCTTCATCAACATGCATATTTTCTTTTTCCTCCTCATACTTCTAGATTTGCAACTTTTACTTCATTATCTTTTTATTAAGTCTCTTGATTTCACCGAAAGCACCAACAAGTTATTATTCCAAATTTAATTCACCTTCTTCCTCAGTTGCATTTTCATATTCCACATTGTCATCTTCAATGGCCATGAAAATAAGTTTTTCTTTATCATTCTCTGAACAATCTTCTTCTTTTGAGCTACTTTCTTTTCTAGTGAAAAGACTCTTCTTGTGTCATTTTTAGTTCCATTTATTATCAAACCTTCCTTTCTTGAAATAATGTTTTTAATAAGGGTTTCCCTTATTCACTTTGGTTGTCTCTTATTCATCACTTTAACTTTTGGCATGAAAACACTTAAATACAAAATGTGTAATCTCAACATAGGTAAAACATTAAAATGGAAGCTTACCTTTGTACTTAGTAGATCCTAGTTTAGATTCTTCACTAATAGGGCTTCCTCTTCTTCATCAAATTCATCATCTAATTCATCCTTTTTACATTCTAGTTTCAAAGCTTTGAAATTAGCTTCTCTTTTCACTGGCTTATCATATTTTATTCTCATCTCGTAAGCTATGAGTATTCCATGTAGCTCATCCATTTTGAGTTTATCTAACTCTTTTAATTCTTTAATATCAAATAGTTTTACATCAAATCTAAGAGGGAGAGATCTTAATAACTTTTTAACTATTATCGATTCATCAAAATATTCACCAAGTCCTCTGATGACATTTATGATATTGTCCACATGAAGAAGATATGCTATATTGTTCTCCTCATCTTTCATCTTCAAACTTTTAAAATTTCTTCTATGGGTCTGGAGTTTTACAATCTTTACTTTTGTATCTCCTTCATAAATGGTCTAAAGTTTATCCCACATTTATTTTGTATATTTTAAATGTATGATCTACACAAAATATGAATCTATTAGACCACATAAAATTTCATTCATGGCTTTTGCATTTTTACCTAACACATTTGTTAGTTGATTTAATGGTGTTGTATAACCACTATTAACTATTTGCCAAATATCATGTCCAAGTGCATTCAAATATGTTCACATATTTAACCTCCAAAATGTATAAATTTTCCATAAAAAAATGGAGTTTTATTTGTGGATAATCCTTCTTAAATGACCATTCATGCTTTCTGATCTACCTTCATCGGTTAAGCTACACCTAAAGGAATTAGTTCTGATACCAATTGTTAGAAGCACATGAATACTGAGAGGGGGGCTAAATCAGTATTCTAAGATTTTTAAACTTTTTAAATCAAAAACTTATGATATCACACACACAATAAAATTGCATAACACCAAATATACCATGGAAACCCTTTTAGGAGAAAACCACTAAAAGGAACTACTTGGAGCTACTATCCTAATCTAGTCCAAAAAGAATGTTTAATAAGTGTAAGCACCCACTTACATACAACACCAATCCTTAAAATAAGCACCCACTCATCCCTTGTTTGAAAAAATAAATGGACCATGCAATCCTTGCTTATAATACACCAATCTCTTGGAGACACCAATCCCCACACTAAAACACCCACTTCAAAATAATTTAGGCACCAACCTACAAAAAACAATACATAATATTTTTATCTCTTTTATCCTTCAATTTTCATCTCTCTCTCATTAAAATACACACAACATGCTTCTAAACATGTGATAAATGTACACAATACACTCTTTTTATAAGAGAGAAAGAGAGGTAAAAACATTTTTGGTTTTCCAAAATAAGGGGCATAAACCATGGGCTAGAAATGCTGCCAAAACTTCAAATTTGAACCACACCACTAAGAAATTATCCATATTTATATGTTCAAAGGTCAAGGAAATGAAACATCACCTAGGAGTTACAAACAAATTCAAAAAATTCATCCCAAATAGCAATATTCCCTTACACAATGAAAAGTAACTCATCTTATACATTATGACACCTCTTACACCATTTTTAATGCTCTAATTTGAAAAATTCACCCCATATGGAATATTCCATCTTAAATCTAAAAATTTAACTCCTCTTACATGTAATAACATCTCTTAGATGTCATATGTAACTCCTCTTACACATTATCATAATATTATATGTTCATAACTCCTCTTACAGATTCTTGCACCATATTGCCAAGTGTCGAAATGCTCCAAATTAATATTGAGTAATAAAATATTCAAATGTAAATCCTCCAAAATTCCAAATGTTATGTAACCTCTAAAACACACATCCCACTTAGGCTACCTCATCTATCCATATGTAAAACTAGTCCTACCATAATATTGAATATTAAAAGATTCAATTTATACTCTCAAACACAAATTTAACCCTTTAACATCAATGAATAATCCTTAATTATAGTGTTGAATATTTAATAAATATTAAACCCTTTGATATTTCACCAATATTAATTTCAACCCTTTGACATCAATGAAAAATAATTCAACATAAGGAAGGTATTAAAACATCATGGATAAGATCCAAATAGGTAAATGCATACCTATAGGAATCAAATCAAATAAGGTAGGGTTCACAATCATGATAAAATAAACTCAATTTGTGAACTCAAGGTGATTGTAAAGAGTATATGAGGAGTTGAAATGATGAATTGAAGATATTAACAACCTATTAAAATGCATGATGATATCCATACGATTTTTTATGTGTGAAACAAGTATATATAGACATTTTAGAGCCCTGTATGCACCTGCAACTGAGTGTGAAGTCTTGGGCATGAATTGAGGGTAAAGAGGTGAAATTTATTAAGAAGAGGGAGAGGGTTTACTAAAAAATTTAAATTTTTAATTATTTATTGATAATTTTTTTTCACAAGCTCCAGGTTCCCCTTAAATATGATCACCTAGTCTTCCTATTTGCCAAAGGTAGTAGTTCGTACAAATGAGCTAGGAAACCCATGTTGCTCAATAGGTCAAAATGAGGAATCCAAAGAATAAAAGTGTTTTTTGGTGAATTAAAATATTATTTATAATTATATTTAGGTGATTATTTTTAATAAACCTAAGCATATTATAGTTATCATTGAGAGGTTATTCTTAGGAGGAAGTAAAAAATGCAAAAAAGTAGTCCTTTTGAAGGCATTTTTTGGGAAAATTGACTTGATTAGGTGCCTAATTGGATGACTATAGATAAAAAAATTCATAAAAAAAATCATTAGGACCTAATAAAACTCTTAAAATATTCATTTTTCCTTGGGGAATATGGATATACCTCACTATTTTTTCTCAAAAGTTAGCTAGTCAAGAAAAATTAGGGTTTGGCAAAACAGGCAAATCAAAGCCAAGGAGGGTGAGAAACTTAATATAAGGATTTGGAAACCTAAATAAAAATAATTTAATTTATATTAAGGGTAAATATTTGATAATAATAACTAATTCATTCTCAAACCTCTAAAAGTGATCAAAACACTTCTACACACAATTCAACTAGACAAGCTCCAAGTAAGCCTAGTTGGTGAATGAAAGAAAGAAAGGTTAAAGGAATGTTGGGAAAGTTGTATGATGAATTTTTGAGTTTTAATAAGGTTTTAAAAAACATGAGACACCATTCCATCCATGAGATATCAGTCTAAATATCCAAAACTAACAGGGTGTATGCTAAGCCCATTAGGCCTTAAAGAGACCTAGAGCCAATTGGGAGTCAAATCTCATTTATAATTCTTGGTGATATATATATATATATATATATATATATATATATATATATATATATATATATAATTTTAACATGTTTATAAGATATATTTAGACTTTTTTTACGTTTTTTTATACATATAGACCCATAATAAAACTAATTTTATCTTAGAGATAGTCCAAACATTAAGGAATTGTGATGACAAGCTCAATAGGCTAGTTTAAAATGCTCATATCATTCTTGAATATTTACATAGAGAGAAAAGGAGTTTTGGGAGGTTATAAAGGGTATTTAAGATAATATTTGTGAATATTTTTTTGTAGTTCCAATGTCAGAGCTTTATGAATAAACCTTAAGAGTGAAAACTACCTAAAACCCTTGCAAACCCTAAGTCAAGACCTGATGAAGGAAATGAATTTTTATATCTGATATAATGACATATTTTTACCATTAAAGTTATTTTAAATTGTAATGGACTCTCCCATTCTCCTCCCCACCATTTTGAGTTTTATAGAATTGTATGAATAGTGTATAAAATAGGGTACTTTTGACTATTTTATGTGTTTTTTAGGTTTTAAAAGGATTTTAAAGATGAAATAAAGTTTGGGATGAATATATAGACTTTAATAACTAAATAAATTAATTTAATTCCTTTTAAAAAATTATAAGTTTTCAAAAACTAGCTCACATCTTAGCCAATCAAAACTGGCTTAGTGAACACAATGGCGAGAAGGGTGAAAACTTCAAGTGTGAGACTTTTTAAGGTGTACCTAAGTATTTTAAGGCCATGTATATTTTTTACATGTTTCATCCACTCAATAAAATGTATTTTCATGGAAAATTTAAGCCAATTTTCAAGCCAAGTGTGAGGGGTGACTGAAAGAGGAGTTTTTTAGACTACAGGCAGTGATGGCTTACTTCTAAGATATTATAGATGATTATGAATTAAAAAAATGCATAGAGATACATGTATTAAATCCTTAAATATCATTCCAATCATCATACCTATCCCTAGTAAGTTTGGGAGGTTTAAATCGGTCTAAATCATGAAGGTAATTTTTTTAACCAAGACAAGGAGTTTCATGACACTTTTCATAAGTTTCATGACTTTTATGGACACTTGGACTTCCTAAAATTACATGGTTCATTTAACATATATTTACCATGCATATGTAACCTCTTTTATTAGCTTTATATGTGTCTAAGTGAGCTTTAGACTTCCCTTGTCTCACATCTCTCCCAAATGCTATAAATATTGACCTGTTTGTCTCTTTTGAGCAACCTCCATTGGTTAATGGTGAAACCCTGGCAAATTTTATATTTTAATGAATATTGAAGAAATATAAAAGTTAATTTTCCTACTTACATGTTTTATAATTGAGTTTTTTTTCAATCTTGTTCATTTTTTCTAGTAAAAGATGATCTTTTCTAGCATTTTATCCTTGATTATCTACCAAGTGTGTAGAAGAAATTTTTTTATAGGTATTTGTTAGTGTTGTATTTTAGTTTATAAGTTTTTTATAATTGTTTTGTAATTTCATTCTCTAAATTATCATTCATCATCCCTCCTACACAATAATATACCTCTTGAACCTAGCATATGAAACATTGATGAAACAATCTCCCTTATGTTGTGTATTTTGTGTGAAAGAAGATTTGATTTGCTCTAAGTAGTTTAATTTTAGTAAATAAGAGGAAATTAAATATTGTTACATCACCTTTTAGCTTTATAAGTTTATCTTCTTATCCATTTTCATGCAAAGTAGATAAATGGAAGAGTGTTTCAAAGAGTGCATGAAGGGAACTATCCCTTCTAGAGATTCATCTCACCAAATTGATCACCCATAGCAAGTGAAATGTTTAAATTGTGAAACTTGGATGTGGAGAGATGATACATATCCCAAAGGGGTGAAAATCCAAGTGAAAACAAGCATCTATCCCAAGACTTACAAGAAGCCAATGAGGTGGTTATGGTGTCAACTAATGAAGAAGTTGTATTTGATCATACCTCACCTTCTAGCTAGCATCATGATTTTGGAAAGTATATTTAGTATTTTATTTATCCCTTTCATATCAATCCTTTGAAAATAATATATTTCATATTGAAATCCATTCCATTTCTTCTTGTTGATGGTGTTTTGTTTAAGAGAGATAACAATGCCATGTTGTTAAGATGCATTGAACAACATCAAAAGGAAAGGCTTCTTGAAGAGTTCCATGATGGACATGGTGGAGGTCATTACTCAATACGGAATACACCCCACAAGATCATGAGAGGTGGGTATTACTGTCCAAGTCTACTTGGTGATTGTCATGCATGGGTTAGGAAATACATATAATGTGTTATGTTTGTAGAGAAGGTGAAGATCGTAGCCTTACCTCTATAACCATTTGTAGTGGATTAGAATTTTATCCAATGGGGATTGGAATTTATTGGTCTCATTAACCCCTCTTCAAGTTAAAATTATATATGGATACTGAATTCCATAAATTACTTTACTCGATGGATAGAAGTAGTGGCATTGAAGGAGGCAAATGAGATTAATGTTCTAGATTTCTTTGAAGGTCTGCTTACTAGGTTTGGAGTCCCTTAAACCATTATTTATGATAATTTTATAGCCTTTATAGGATCTAAAATTAGCTAATGGGCAGTTTAATATAGTGTCTTTCTCAACACTTCATCAAACTACTATCCCCAATGAAATGGCCTTGTTGATTTCACCAATAAGAACATATTGAATATCCTAAGAAGGACCATTAAAGATAATTAAAGGTCATGGCATCTCAAATTGAAATAAAATTTGTGGGCTAATAGGATCACCTATAAGAAGTAAATAGCCAACTGTGATGTCCCCAACCAATAGGGATATATGAAAGACACAAAACTCTGATACCAAAGACAAAAGCTCTGATACCACTGTGATGTCCCTTACTTAAGGGCTCTTTTTTCTGCACAAAAGCTCTGATACCACTATGATATCCCCAACCAATAGGGATATATGAAAGACACAAAACTCTGATACCAAAGATAAAAGCTCTGATACCACTGTGATGTCCCTTACTTAGGGGCTCTCTTATCTGCACAAAAACTCTGATACCACTGTAATATCCCCTTCAAACAGGGAATATATAAACTCATAAAACTCGGATCACAGATACAAACTTGCAGAATAGATTCAAATAAGCATACACAAATCACAGTATAATCTCTCAATAGCAAATCAATATCTCATTACTTGTTCTTCTGGACAATTACACAATTGAGTCTCTGTTATACACAATAAAGAATATTAAAATCTGATCTTAAGAACCCTGACTTATCAAACTGGAAGTGAAAACTGGATCTGGAAGAGTCTCGGCCTTTCTGTGTCGACGCACAGATGCCGTCGTCAGACGATCCCTCGCCGACGTCGGTCTCTGTCGGTCAGCTTTCTGCCGACATCGGTCTTCAATCGACCGATGTCGGTCACTGGAAGCCCTATATCTGTCGATGTCGGTGCCTGAACAGCTCTGAATAGATTTGTATAGACGTGGTACGGCCGCCAACCTATCTCTTCTTAACCCCTGATTGCTGAATAGCCTGATCTCACGAATATAGATTCTAACACAAGATCTATCTCTGTATAACTTATTGGATCAAAAACTAAATAAAGAAAATACCTGGAAAGATCTGTGATAAACTTCTGTGTGAAGTTATCTCTCAAACCTGGAATTCTATGATAACTCCTGAATGAAGCTATCTCTCAATTTGGCGATAAATCAGCTGATATCTCACAGCCTCTAAATCACACACAATGAAGAGGGAACGTTCTCCACTGCAATGGAATCCTGGAACCCTTGGCTCAGTCTTCACAGAAGAATTTCTTCAATTTTCAATAATCAATAATCTATGCATAATCAACAATGGCCTCCTTGTGAAACCCTTATACCCTCAAAAGATATGCTTGCCGTAATTAGGGTTTTCTTAAATTAGCATTAGGGTTTCTAATTTAAAATTAGATCAAATAATTAATAATTAATAATTAATTATTAATGAGACCAAATAATTAATATTTGATTAAATCAATCAAATATTAATATCTCCCTCAATATACATCGGATCCTCAAACCGATCGAAGCAGGTGAATCAGGGAGTGATTCCGCATATGACCATACCAAAATAAAGGTGCTCCACTACATATCAAATATCCCTAAAAAGTAGGAGCCCTAGCCAAATATGTCTGAAATAACCTGAATGAAAATCAAATGTAGAAACCCTGTGAATCAAAGTCAATCCAAGCTCCATTATGACCCTCTATCCATCCTATTAGCCTACGAAGGTCGTGTAATAGGCTAATCATCAAGACTATCAATGTCCCAGAAAAAGGGGACATGACAATCCGCCCCTCCGGAAATTACTTATCCCCAAGCAATCTCGGAACAATGAACTACTCAATCCACCTGGATCCCAAGGAAAAAATTGTGTAACATCCATCATGTCACCAATCAACCTGTGTGAATAAATCATCAACATCAACAACATCAACAGTATCAAAATCAGTAACTGAAAAACTACACTCGGCACCCAAACAACTAACTGAAGACCAACTGTAGATGCCGGTAGAAGAAACCAGTCTATGGGACTCAAGCCAACTAAAAAATCAACCCTGTCAAAATTCAAGTCCCTATCTAACTGATACTCACACCCAATTGGACCGTGGATATGACAATCATTGGTCCCTGAGTCACTGACACCAAAACTAATCTCTAGATGCAAAGAAAAATAAGGAGCATACCTCACCGTATGATGTTGGTAAGAATCCCCAAACTCTGCTACTGGCACACTATTGCCAAACTGGGACTCAATGGATGGCTCCAATCTCGGCTCAACAAACATCACCTCAACATCCCTGTAAGGTAATATAGTGGAAAGGGTTCGTAAAATCTCCTCACCCAATCTGTTAATAGCACTAGAACCTCAGACAAGAATACCGTCTGTCATCTTATGTGAGTCCAGACGAACACCTGCACTATCCAGCAAATACTCCATGAATGGTTCAGTGCAGTAGAAATTATATGTGGAAGCATCAACATACTCCCCCACACACCCCAACTGATCTCTCTGTAAAGGTGGCACAACCAACTGTACCACACTGTCATCTGTGTGAGAATAATGAATCTGGAGACTCGACTCCATTGGTATCTCAAACTCCTCAGAATCAGGTACTGCCAAATCCTGAACATGTGTATCAGCCTCATCAACGTGCTCCTCAGCAACAACTGTAGGAATGTACTCATCACCAACCACCTCAATATACAAATGATCATCCATACTCTGTAAATCAATGCCAAAGCTCATATCAACAGACAGAGTATCAACAACTGTAGCATCACTGTCTAATTCTTCCATATGAAAAGAAACAACCAGTGAAACTAAGTCCTCAAAATTGTCCACTGCAATCTCCTGAGTATCATCTGCAATAATCGGATCCTGGGACTCTTCTACCATCTTTGTCATAACTGAGAGATCATCAACCCTCAGTGCACTAACATCTGAGCACCCCTGTACACTCTGAGTGCAAGCATCAAACTCATCCTCATCTTCACTATCTCCTATCTCATAATCATAATAATCATGGGACATGCTACTCTTTTGTCGAAGTGATCTGTAGTGCTCTCTCCTATGCTTAACAAAGCGATCAAAAGGCAACAACTTCTAAATTCGAGGTGGTACTAACTCCCACTCCTCCTTCGCTGTCATATACCGTGCGGGTTTGTTTTTGGATGTAGGATATGAAAGAATTGCATTCATCCTCTTCTGGGTTTCATCCAACTGCTTTAAACTGTGTTCCAGCTTCTTCATATCATTGTCCCACTGTTTTTGAGTATATGAAGGCATCATGATCCTTCGCTGATTCAATCTACCCAAACTACCCAACAGGATGGCAAAACATTAGCTCTGATGTGCCCAACAGGATGGCAGGAATTTGGCTCTGATACCACTGTGATGTCCCCAACCAATAGGGATATATGAAAGACACAAAACTCTGATACCAAAGACAAAATCTCTGATACCACTGTGATGTCCCTTACTTAGGGGCTCTTTTTTTTGCACAAAAGCTCTGATACCACTGTGATATCCCCAACCAATAGGGATATATGAAAGACACAAAACTCTGATACCAAAGATAAAAGCTCTGATACCACTGTGATGTCCCTTACTTAGGGGCTCTCTTATTTGCACAAAAACTCTGATACCACTGTAATATCCCCTTCAAACAGGGAATATATAAACTCATAAAACTCGGATCACAGATACAAACTTGCAAAATAGATTCAAATAAGCATACACAAATCACAGTATAATCTCTCAATAGCAAATCAATATCTCATTACTTGTTCTTCTGGACAATTACATAATTGAGTCTCTGTTATACACAATAAAGAATATTAAAATCTGATCTTAAGAACCCTGACTTATCAAACTGGAAGTGAAAATTAGATCTGGAAGAGTCTCGGCCTTTCTGTGTCGACGCACAGACACCGTCGTCGGACGATCCCTCGCCGACGTCGGTCTCTATCGGTCGGCTTTCTGCCGACATCGGTCTTCAGTCGACCGATGTCGATCACTGGAAGCCCTATATCTGCTGATGTCGGTGCCTGAACAGCTCTGAATGGATTTGTACGGACGTGGTACGGCCGCCAACCTGTCTCTTCTTAACCCCTGATTGTTGAACAGCTTGATCTCACGAATATAGATTCTAACACAAGATCTATCTCTATATAAATTATTGGATCAAAAACTAAATAAAGAAAATACCTGGAAAGATCTGTGATAAACTTCTGTGTGAAGTTATCTCTCAAACCTGGAATTCTGTGATAACTCCTGAATGAAGCTATCTCTCAATTTGGCGATAAATCAGCTGATATCTCACAGCCTCTAAATCACACACAATGAAGAGGGAACGTTCTCCACTGCAATGGAATCCTGGAACCCTTGGCTCAGTCTTCACAAAAGAATTTTTTCAATTTTCAATAATCAATAATCTATGCATAATCAACAATGGCCTCCTTGTGAAACCCTTATACCCTCAAAAGATATGCTTGCCCTAATTAGGGTTTTCTTAAATTAGCATTAGGGTTTCTAATTTAAAATTAGAGCAAATAATTAATAATTAATAATTAATTATTAATGAGACCAAATAATTAATATTTGATTAAATCAATCAAATATTAATATCTCCCTCAATATACATCGGATCCTCAAACCGATCGAAGCAGGTGAATCAGGGAGTGATTCCGCATATGACCATACCAAAATAAAGGTGCTCCACTGCATATCAAATATCCCTAAAAAGTAGGAGCCCTGGCCAAATATGTCTGAAATAACCTGAATGAAAATCAAATGTAGAAACCCTGTGAATCAAAGTCAATCCAAGCTCCATTATGACCCTCTATCCATCCTATTAGCCTACGAAGGTCGTGTAATAGGCTAATCATCAAGACTGTCAATGTCCCAGAAAAAGGGGACATGACACCAACTCCCCCTACAAGTTGGTATATGGTAAGGAAGCAAAAATACCTATCTCTCTTGAATTTCCTACCCTATAACTGATGCATCAACATGAGTTGGTGGAGAATGAACCTATGGAGATTAGGTATGATAATCTTATGGAGTTGGAAGAGATAAGACATTAGTCGATTCTATACATGGAAAGCCATCAAGTAAAATTAAAGATAGACATTTATAAAGGAGCTTCTTCACAAAGCTTCAAATAAGGAGATTTGGTCTTCAAATGGGATGAGGACAGAGCTAAGCCAAGAAGGCATGAAAATTTTTAATCTCTTTAGAGTGGTCTATATACAATCTCCATATACAAATCCCACAATGCCTTCCAACTTGAAAAGATGGATGGTGAAGATCTTCATATCCCAATCAATGACATACACTTTAAACACTATTATTAAGAAAGCTAAGTTCCTTGTACATAGTTAGTTGTTTTAGACTTCCTCCAAGTTTTGTCCTAGAACATTAGTTTTTTTGCTTTTACTTTATTTGTTTTCTTCCTTGTCTTGTTTATTCCAATCCCTATTCTATTAGAATTCATTGTCTTTGCAAGTCAAAGGGTTTTTTTACAATCATGAATCAAACTTGCCATTATTTATGAGTCCAAAAGTCATGAAAATGGTCTAGTTCTCAAGCACAATAGGCATGCATCATAGCTGAGTAATTAGAATGTTGTCAATTTTAACCCCATAGGTCAAATTATCACCCCATCATTTGAAACTTTAGCATATCATAGTATTTTTCCTTATGAATTAGGTTAGTATTAAGAGTCCCTTAAGATGATGTCTTTTGTGCCCTAATGATTCCATTAAAGTTTGGTGCCTTGGTGTAATCTGTATCTACATATATAATTCTTCAACTATGATAAAAAATTGAGTTGAAAAAGCCTAGAAGAGCTAGACCATCATCAAGATGTCACACAAAAATGGACTGGTTAACTCATTTTTGCATTCTATAAATATGCTTAAAAAGCCTTTCAGGTAAAAAATAAATGCATCTACATGAATTTTTTCATGCCTTGAACATTCTCTACAAAATTTTATCTTGATAAGCTTGTTATCTCAAGATATAAAGCTTCAAACTTAATACTATAGGGTGAAATGGGTACACAAACATCAAGTTCAAGCCTCATAAAATTAAAATTGGAATTCAAATGATCAATATCAATGATTATTTATTAATAATATCAAAGATCCAATGGTGAGAGATGATCTAACAAAAGTTAGAGGGTCTTAAATATCTAATGCCACACATTTGATCATGCATTAATGATCAATAGTGAGCCTCAAGTCAAAAGGTTAGTGTGAATGTGAATCTAACAAGTGTCAAGATATTAGGTGCTCGATCTAAGATCTAATGGTGTGTGTAAAATTACAATACTAATAGGTATAAATAGAATGATGGTATGTGTTTCATCATACAAAGGTAGATTAACAGTGAGAGATGAGGTAACAAGTTAGTGGATCTCAAAGACGAATAAAAAGCTACCAAGTGTCATGAGTACATTAAACTAGATAAAGATCTATGGTTCACATTCATTATTATAGAGAGATCAATGGTGTGCATATAATATGATAAAGTAAATATAATGGTGTGAAAGTAAGTTGATCAATGATCAAGATTAAAATTCAATGATTAAGTAAAACAAAGGTCAATGGAATGAGATCACTGAGCATATCAAGATTGATGGTTAAGGTTAAAATTCTAAATCCAAGTCAAACTAGAGAAAATATATAAGCTAATAACATGATTATGACCCGTTTCTCCATTTTTACATGCCAAAAAACAAATCAGTGAGGAGTAATCGATGAAAAAACAAGGTCAAAATGGATTGGTTAAACTATTGTAACTTCATCAACATTGAAAGGGAATTATAAAAGATTGATCCAGTTGTTATAACATCTTAGATGCTAGAATTAAGCTTGAAAATGACTTTATTATACCATTGTAATCATAAGGAGAATCATGTAGGTCAGAAATGGATTGAAAAGGATTGATACAATTGTCATGGTCATTTTCCAAAAGTAGTCTTAGCATGATGATCCTTTCTAACTAAACCATTGTCAGATGATCAAAAATATTAATCATAATGACCCCGTCTCCATAATTCTATGAATTGGTTCCCATATATTTCATAAAGTTACTTATAAATACAAGATTTTAAGACTTAAAATGGGCCCCTCTCTTTGGCATGACTAGACTCTACCATTATTTGTATTATAAAACCTATTTGATCTAATAAAGAGTGAATTCCTCCATTTACAAATTAGGTTGAAGTGTTCCTCATGAATTCATAGATGTGGCTAAGTGAATGTATATTTTTATTTCCTTTATCTAAGTTTTATCACCTTCATCTAATGTTTTGGTAGTCCTCACAAATCATTCTAAGTGCACACATAGTCAGTCAGTCAGTTTGGAAGTGGATAATTTCCCTCCCATGTGAGGTTTAATAGCTAGTCCATGCCTTTGTGGTAAATACTTATGTGAGGGTAGATCAGAGAGTGAGTGAAGTGACATTTTGTAGTCTTGAATTTATCTTATAGTGTGTCTTGTGAAAGTATAAGGTTTGAAACATTTGGTGTATCACCTCCTTTTATATGTGTTTATGAATCATTGTCAATCTCTCTCCCTTTTCCAAGTAAGAGTTATCTTAAGTCTAGTTTAGGTGATAGATACAAAAATAATTTATCCTTCTCTAGAGGTCTAACCCAATTTTAGGTGACGTATAGCCTATGGTTAATCCCATGTTGGACTAGGTTTGAGCAAGAGGACCTGAACAACCCCTTTCTTAGCTAGGGTACAATATAGACCACCAATAACCCCTTTAAAGTGGATTAGTAATAATATTAAATAGTTATGCTCTTTTGCCAAATATTTTGTGGATTTACTTATTTTTTTTAATTCAATAATATATTATTTTATTGTTGTGAATAAACCAAGTAATTTCATTACAAGTGGTATCAAAGATTCGATTTGGGCAAGTTGATGTAGTGCTATTTTTTTGGATTGTGCATCATAATCATTAGAAGGTCAAAATATCATAACATGTGATCTAAGAAGAATTTAATTTTTTGTCACACATTTTTTTCATGGATTTTTAAAAAAAAAAGTAAATAAATAAATAAATAAATTTTGTAAAAAATAAAATTCTAGAAAAATTTTAACCTTGTGCAATTTACTAATCATTTGATTCACCTCTATGAGATGATTTCAATGGTATATTATACTAGTTTACTTTTTTAGGATAAAATTTTTCACCCATGCACACATTATAAGTCATTGGATTTATTTTGGTGAGGTAAGTAGAATGATATCATATATCAATACATTTTTTACGTGTTGTAACTCTCCTATAGTTTGTGCATGGATGGGACTAATACTCATGGATGTGAGAAAGGGAATGAAATGTCTAAAACACCTCACTAGGATGACATGGAGTTTGAAACTTTAGATCAAAAAATTCTAGTGGAGGTTCAACACCTTCAATTAGAATTACATGGCATGGTGCAAAAAGATAATCTCCATGCATTTCAAGGGGAATTCATGGGGATGATAGGGGATAATGAATGGCTTGAGGTATAAATTGAAATAAATAACTTCAAAATTGGAACGCCTTGTAGCTTAACCTTTGTAAAATAAATCTCCACCACTCTAGTTTGGGTATCCCAATCTAAAAAATCCTAGTTCCAATATGGGGCTAAATCCAATGTTTCTAAAAGTGAACTTGAAAAAATTTGATGGTAAGGATACACTCACATGGTTCACTCAAATTAAAAATTTATTTGATCTACACTAGAAAGAATATTCTCAAAATGTGGTCATATTCTCTCTGTATCTTGAACTCGAGTAGTTCATTTTGTATCATTGGTTGTATGCTCAAAATAAAAAGAAGGGTATCCTAGTTTCATGATCGAGATTTTATGAGAAGTTACAGTTCCACTATCACAACAATGTCTCTAAAAACTAATTTAGTAAGCTAGCTAAGCTATGCTAAACTAGGAATATAAAGGATTACATTCATTAATTATAAAATCTCTCCTTATATATGATGGAAATCATTATGAAAAATCTGTCTAACTTATTTTTGTGTGGCCTTAAACGTAACATCAAATTAGAGGTTCACATGTTTCATCCCAGTAATATATCTGAATTCATACCAAAGGCATGTATGGATGAGAATAAAGATTTTATTAGACTAAGATATTTCACTAATGTTCATAAATGTACTTTCCTAGCATTATCATTTTTGCAACCTACTATATTGACCCCTCAATAAATTGAATAAAATTATGCTAGAGGTTTATGTTTTGGATAGTTAGCAAATGGATTAATGTACATCAATGTGTTGAAAATAAGTTGATTTATGTTGAAGGTGCCAATGAGGAGAAAGATGATGATGAGGCTTCAAGGGTATGTTTTCAATAACTTGATGAATATAAAGATTATCAACCTACTATTTCTTGTTATGCACTTTTAGGTATTAATATTCCTTAAACTTTTAAGTTGGTGGGTTTATTAAAGAAATAAAATATGATTATGTTAATTGACTTTGGGAGTACAAAAAAATTGATCAAAAATAATTTGGATACTTGTTTGAACTATTTCATTTACCCATCCCTATAATTTTTGGTCATGATTTTGGATGGTGGTACTATCAACTAATATGAAAATTTTCATATAATTAAGCTTGATATGGAAGACTAATTTTTAGATTCACCTATGTTTATTATTACAATGGTAGGAGGTGACCTTATTTTGGGAGTGTAGTGTTTCACCACTTTAGGAACTATTTAAATGAATTTATAGGAACTATTCATGAGGTTCCATTTAGAATGTAGGACATTTGAACTATGTGGATTATTGGTTAAATATCCAAAATTTGTTAGCTTCCATCAGATACTAAAGATTATCAAAAAAGTTATTGATTTATTTATGGCATGTTTATTTCCCATATAGGTTCAACCAACCTAGGAGTCTACACATACTAATTTTTAAAGGGTGATGGATAATAATTCAATTATTTTTAGTGACATGCCAAAATGACATCTTCCAATCCATGTGAATGATCATGCCATCATGATCATTATGATAGGTACACTAGTGAACATCATACCCTATAGGTAACCCTATGTCTAAAAGAGTGAAATTTAAAAAATGGTACATGAAATGTTAGAGGAAGGAATCATTCAACATAGTTAATGTGAATATTCCCCCACTGTGGTCATGGTGCAGAAGAAGGATGAAACTTTGAAGATGTACCTAAACTAGAGAAAACTCAATAAGTACACCATCAAAGATAAGTCTCCTATTTCACTAATTTGATTATTTGATAGATGAATTACATGGTTTTTTTAATTTTAACAAGTTATACCTTCACTCTAAGTATCATTAGATTATAATATACAATGAGGATATACTTAAAAATGCTTTTAGAACTCATGAATGCCATTATCAATTTATGGTCATGCATTTTGGAATAAAAAGTGCATCATATATATTTTAGAGTTTGATGAATACTATTTTTATGTAATTTTTATTGGTTGTTTTGTTATGATATCCTAATCTAGAAAAAAAATTGGGAAGATCATTTGAAACATGTGAAACATCCACTTTTAGTTTGGGAACAACAAATTTAATAAAAACCTTCCAATTTTTTTTGGTGTCCAAGAGGTGGAGTAATTGGGTCATATTATTTGAAATGAATGATTTAAATATTATCCTAAAAAATGTAAACAATCATGTAGTGGTTTGTTCTCAAGGTCCTCAAGAACCTTCAAAGATGTGGAGGCTAAGTAGTTACTATCATAGGTTTCTAAAAAATTATGGTAGTTTTATAGCCCCACTAATCTCTTTGTTGAATAAATACTCCTTCTAGTTGAGTGATTTATATATCAATTCATTTGAATAATTGATAATGGATATGTGTACAACTCCAATTTTGGATTCTCCTCAATTTTCAAAAACATTTGTTGTGGAGTGTGACACATCAAGATATGGTATGGGGGATATACTCATGAAATAAGTTAGATAAATGGTGTTTGAAAGTTTCTAATTGAAGGGAGAAAATATGATCAAAACAATCCATGAGAAAGAGATGATGTATTTTTTACATGTAAGAAATCAATGGAGACCTTATCTAATGGATCATCACCTTCAAGTAAAGACTGATCATGATATCCTCAAATATTATTTATGACAATAATTATCATCTAAAGAACAAAAAAAGGTGACTAAAGTGTTAAGATATGATTTTTAAATAGTGTATAATAAAGGAAAAGATAAAGTGGTGGTATATTCCATATTTTGATAGGATGAATTAGTTGAGTAATTGTTATATGTCATGACCATGTGCTAGGCAAAATGGATAGAGAAAGTAAGATTAGAAAGGCATAATGATAATGATACCAAAGATTTGATTTTAAATATTTAGTAGGGTTTTGATGAAATTTAAAAATTAGATGGAAGGGGAACACATTATGGTATAAAGATATATTATACATATATACAATTTCACTCCTCAAACATGAAATTATATAGGAACTTTATGCCTCTCCACTTAGAGGTGACTCTAGATTTTTGAAAACATATCATAGTATCAAGAAATATTTATTTTGGGAAGTACTTAAGAGATATGTCCAAAAATATGTATAAGAATTCATGATATGTTAATATAAAAAAGGGTAAACCATTAAGACACCATGTGTTTTACTTCCTGTATCCATCCCCAACAAGCATTGGGAAGAGGTTTCCATGGATTTCATTACTGGGTTACCATGGTCTAAGAGAAAAAATGTTTTCTAGGGAGTTGTGGATTGACTCACCAAGGATTCTCATTTTTGTTCCCTATTTAAAACTTTTGTTACCAGTGCATTAGCTTCTAATTTTTTCAATACCTTCCATAAATTACATGGTACTCCAAGAATCATTGTAAGCAACCAAGATCCCATATTTACTAGTAATTTTTGGTCTAATTTTTTTGCATATTTGGCTACATAGTTGTATCATATTTATTAATATAATACTCAATGTAATGGAGAATCATAGGTATTAAAAAAATGTCTATAAGGGTATCTCCATTTTTTTGTTTCTTATAAATATAAAAATGTGTTTATAGGATTCCATTTGATAAGTGGTGGTATAATACTTATATTTACAATTCATCCAAAATGTCTCCCTTTATTAGATTTTATGGATATCACACCTTGTCAATCACTTAAACTTTGAAGGTCCATCCCAAGGTTTTATCTATTAAATAACACATTCACCATCAATACAACATCTTCACTAGTTTATAATAAAATTTAGCCATGGCTCAAAATCACATAAAACAAGAATTGGATCAACAACATAGTGAGAATAAATTTGACATAGGTCTTAGAGGTACAATCATTGAGAAGGGGGGGTGAATCAATGAGCCCAAATATTTTAATTATAATTTTATCCCTTTAGAACTATTAAACAATCAACATATATCAACTTGATCAAGCAACATTAACAAGAGAACTCATTCATTCAATGCATACACAAGATCAAACACATAACACATATTTCCTATAGAAAACCCTCATGGGGAATAAAACCCACTCTAAAGCCTTCAACACATGGAATAATATCCTATAATAAATAACAAAAAAGAGATTGATCAACTACTTTAGACTAGAAAACCTTAATCATATCCTCCTGACCAAAGGTATTTAGTGAAACACCTATTTCACAAGGAGCAACTACCCCTAAGGAAGACCAAGTCCTTTAGATCCTCATTTCAACACTTAACCATTAGTAATGATGTATTAAACACTTTATTATGGATAATTAAATATATAAACCCTACAAAAATTCTCTCTATCTCATACAAGCCTCTCACATAGACATGCCATAATCTCTCTCCTTCACTCAAACTATCCTCATATACACACTCAGACCTTTTCGCATATCCTCAAACTATAAGAGCACTATTTGGAAATCATAAATATTTCCTAAAGGTCATACACATAGTCCTTAATATAATATACTCATCAACTCATACATTGGGCATAGCTACACTTCTCTATCCTTCTCTTCAATGCTCACTATCCACTCAAGCCTTACCCAAGTCCTCTCACTAGTATCACTTCAAAGTCTAGAAACCAACATATTTAGTTTCACCATATATAGAGAAATAATGAATTAACAAGTTCAAAATATTTCTATGTTTCCCAAAAAACATGTCTTCACCCTTAAGGCATCTCACATGGGTCACACTTAAGCACAACATACTTTCAAATAGGCCTAAGTCACTTTTAGGTCCTATGGAGACCATTCATCTCTTTATCACTTCTCCAATAAAACTGAAATATATGAACAATTTAAAAATGTATGGACCCATTCTGAATTATCTATATGTCCTTCTTAATTTCTAACAATCATCGTAGTACCCTTCTACTTAAGCACAATTCACTCAAATAAAATTATGTGCACACAGTCACTATGAACAAACACATAATCACCTTATAAACCTTTTTTCATAATTAAAATAACTTATCAAACCTTCATAATGCACATAAATCATAATTATGAAGTCTAAAACATTATTCCATATCTAATTCATCATCAAACATCAAAATAACATTAGAACAAGCTCAATTACCCTTCTCGGGTTACTTACAAAATATATACAAACATGTTGGGTGAATATTTTTTTGTCAACTAACTAAAGGCAAAATGGATATATCAACCATAGCATAATGAGATAAATCTCTCCTCTCAGCAAGGGGTGGTTCCCTATAAACTATAATATACTAATATAAATTGAAAATAGACTCAGGGGTGAAATCATACCATCCATCTCTCTTTTTTCAGAGATGATTTTCACAAAGTAAAGGAAAATTCTTGTGTAATAACTAAAAGCATTTCTCTTATTTTAGAAATGATGTTCAGTAAATAGCAAGAACTTCCCAGGTAGTAACTAGCTATTTACTAAACATCATTTCTGAAATAAGAGAAATGCTTTCAATTATTACACAAGAATTTTCCTTTACTTTGTGAACATCTCTAAAAAAAGAGAGATGGATGGTATGATTTCACCCTTGAGTCTATTTTTAGTTTATATTAGTATATCATAGTTTATAGGGAGCCTCACCTTGTTGAGAGGAGATATTTATCTCATTATGTTGTGGTTGATATACCCATTTTGCCTTCAGTTAGTTGATGACAAAATATTTACCCAATAGTTTTTGGTGACTCTACTGGGGAAAGAATGCATGATTTAAAGCCTCAAGCTTCAAATTGAAGCATTTCTATTTATTTTTCCATTCTACACTCTGGCAGATCCATCATACACATGAAGCTAGAGAGCTCAAGATATTGTTGATCCTTTATTAGAGTTGGTACAACAAAATAATTTTGAGATTTCTCCTCCACCATCTCGCCTTCAATGAACCAGGAGTTTTCCTCTTACCAACATCATATCCCTAATACTAGGTGAAGCTTCTAGTTTTAGTGCTAGTAGAGTTTTGTCTATACTTACTCCATAAAAGTTTTTTATCCTTCCTTTTAGTCATCACATGATAGCAGCCCATGGTCCTTGGGGTAACACTTTTGGGCCTCTCAATCTAACCCCATCTTTACATAAACTACCTCATAGTTCAAGAAAGAATTTTCCCAAATTCTATGGTGATGGAAAAGTTCATCCTAATGAACATATTTATGCTTTCTACATAGCATGTGGTGTGATAGGTATGGAATATGAAGATATAGCGGTGAGATTGTTTGTAGAAACTTTGCAAGGCATTGTTGTGGACTGGTTTTACCATCTTCAAGCTCAAACTATAACTGATTGGAATACTCTCAAAGCCAAGTTTGAGGCTAGGTTCAAACCTATAAAAGATGCACATGCCTTGTTGGCTCAGCTTACGCAAATGAAGAAGGAGCCTCATGAGCCTATGTGAGGCTCCATTTCTAAATTCAATAAGCTGAGGAACAAAATTCCTATAATTGCTCAGCCAACACCAAAAAATCTTAAGTGCTTTTTCATTAACTCTCAACTTCCTGAAGTGAGTTTTCTATTAAGGTAGGCTAGCCCTATGGATCTTTTTACTGCTCAGAGTTTGGATACTGAGGTTAAAGATGATCTTATCCTAGTAGGTAAGATTAGAAAATATTTTAATAAAAATAAATTTTCTTCATCTATTGAAAGTTCTTCCACGAGAACCACTGATCCTATGGTGCAAAAGTTAGCAAATGAATTACTAGCTATGATAAAGAAAAAGGCCCAAGGTATGTCTACTTCTCCTTCTTATCAAGATATACCAAGGAGGACATTTCTCAACCAGTCATATCAAGGCAATGCTACCAGAAATTAAGGGCAACCAAATCATCTATCTCCCCTAGGGGAAGCTTGCCATTGAAGTAGCACCATCTAACCCAATAGTTGGTTATTTTGAAGCTGAACATCCAAGAAGATGATGCTAATCTCTTTCCATAAGGAGAATAAGAATTAGCTGGTGACTCTAATATTGGTTTCTTGAATTACCAGGATGAAGCTAGAAGCGAGGGAGAAGGGTTTGATGGATCATATGTTATTTTTACTAGGTCCCAGAACCAATCAACTCAACAAGCTAATAAGGGAAAAGTAAGAAAAAAAACTCAACTATTAGTCTCAATTGCTAAACAGGGGACTTCACTACCTTTCCAGTCAAAAGATCCAGTGACCAATAAGAAAGTAAATACCTCAAACCATCCTCTACCTTCTACTTATATTTCTTAGACTAGTGCCCCACCAAATAAAGACTAGGATGATGGACCTCCTTCCTCTATTTCTAATTCATTTCAATTATTTGACATAATTGATCATGTCAAAAAGACAAAGATTCAAATGATTGAAGTTGAGTACTTATGATCCAATCCTGAATAGTTTGATAGGTTGGCTAAATACATAAAAACAAAACCATCCCTACAAGAGAATATTTTCCAAAGATGACTCATGACCCCTCGAAGAACAAATCCACCCAGAATAATATTGTCACTACTCCTCTTGTTGCCCCTAGAAAAATAGAACCTTCTAGGTTTCTCTTTTAATAAATGGTCATAAGTTGAGCAACTATATAATAAAATCTAGAGATTTTGATAATGTTATGCCCGCTAAGGTAGCAAATGCTCTCGGTCTTACTTTAACTAAGACTTTTGGGAGATGTTTCTCCATGGAAAATAAGTAAGTACAACTCCTGGGTCAAATCAAAGATGCCCAATTTGCATTTGTGACTTTCCTAGATAAGAAGATTAAAATGATAGTCTTGGTGGTTGATGTTCCAGCCTCCTACAACATTCTGCTTGGATGTAATTTTTGCAAGGATGTAGGTGGAGAGTTGAATATGGATCTATCTAAAGCAAGGATACCTATTAAAGGCATCATGTAAAAGTTACTTCCTAAGAAAGAGTCAAAATATATTGTCACCCAAACATTAGACCCCAAAGCTCAAATTTTATTTGAATCATCAGGAATGGGTAATTATTTTTTTACCACTGAAGGTGTTTTTATCTCATCAGACAAAAGCTCTTTAAGTGACAATTCAAAAAATTTAGATATAAAATCAGAAGAATTGGTAGAGCAAAGTTTAGGTGAAAAATAATATTCTCTCATTAACGAATAAAAATCCTCAAGAAAATTAGATTCTAATGAGGTTTGGATTCTAGAATTCGATGGCAGCTATTCTTCTACTAGTTCTAGAGCTGGAATTATTTTGATATCCCCACAAGGAGGAAATTTTTCTTATTCATATAAGTTTTAGTTTAACAATACCAACAACACCGCTAAGTATGAATCTTTGTTGCTTGGATTGAAAGCTACTCATGCTAAAGGTATTAAGATTCTTCATGTTCGAGGAGATGCTGAACTAGTGGTTTGTCAGGTAAGAAATCTATACCAAACCAAAAATGAAAGATTGTGACATTATAACAATCTTGTATGGGATTATATTGAAAATTTTTATGCTTTCAATATTTTTTCTATGCTGAGAGAATTTAATGATCATGTATATTCATTAGCTATCTCCACCACCCTCATGGTTCCCCATAAGGATTTCAAAAGGAACAAGTACACTATTGAGTTGGTCTTTTGACCAAGTGTACCTGATAATGCCAATCATTGGCAAGTGTTTAATGATGACAATCAAATCATTGCTTTTTTGGAAAAGGTGAACAGCTTTGAGGAGCTTTATTTTGAAGGTAATGAATCTCCACCACAAGAATCAGTTCTTGAAATAGATTCAAAAACTAGTGAAGAGTTTCTTCAACTCAAGGGGGATAAAATTCCAAAAGGTTTGGTTTCTCTTGAGAAGTTATTTGATAAGCATGATAGGTATGTTAAGCAGTGACAAATAGATTCAAGTTCCTCTACGGAGTTTGATCAAGTAAATTTGAGTACGAAAGAAAATACCAAAATGGTCAACATTGGGAATTTTTGCACTTCCAGTGAAAAGCTCAAATTTGTTGATCTTCTTTGCCATTATATAGATGTTTTGGTGTATTCCTATGATTATTTCAAATCTCTTGGGCCTGAAGAAATTTGGCATGAAATTCCTCTTAAAGTTGGGTCATTACCTCACATGTAGAAGCAAAGGCAATACAACCCCAAAATATCAGGTACTATCCTTTTTGAAATCTAGAAGATGTTGAATGCAAGAATTATTTTTCCAATTCACCACTCCACTTGGATTGCGAACACAGTTTTGGTTAGAAAAAAGAATGAAGAAATTTGTATCTATGTTGATTTTAGAAAATTAAATCAATATTCTCTAAAAGATAACTACCCCTTACCCATCATGGATCAAGTGTTGCAAATAGTGACTAGTTCAGAAATGTTATCAATGTTATATGGTTATTTTAGGTATAATCAAGTGGAAGTCAATGAAGCAGACCAACATAAAACTACTTTCACTACACTGTGGGGCACTTTTACATATCATAGAATGCCTTTTGGCCTGATCAATGCTGGTGCCACCTTCCAAAGAGCAATGGATCTTGCCTTCAGAGATGAAATGGGAAAGTTTATTGTGGTATATCTTGATGACTTGACTATTTTTTCCAAACATCATCCTGATCACATGCATTATTTGTAACAAGTGTTGGAATGCTATCGGCAAAATTATATTTCTCTTAATCCCAAGAAGTCAAATTTTAGGGTTACAGAAGGTAAACTTCTTGGTCACACTATTTCCTGAGAAGGAACAAAAATTGACTCAAAAAGAGTCAAATCTATCCAAAATCTTACTCTTTAATCTAGTAAGACTGTAGTTCATTTTTTCTTTGGAAAGGTGAATTTTCTATGAAGATTCATTCCAAAATTCATAGAAAAGACTCGCCACATCATTGATATGATGAAGGTTAAAGCTAATTTCCATTTGACTATAGAAGGAAAGTCAACATTTGAAGACATCAAGAAAGTGATAGCCCATGCCCCAATTCTAGTTTACCTAAATTATACTAAAGACTTCATAGTATATAGCTATGCATCTAAACACACACTTTCAGCCATTTTAGTCTAGTAAAACAAAGAAGGTGTGGAATCTCTCATATCATTAATGATTTGTCCTCTCAAATCTCATGAATTGAAATATTCAAACATGGAGAAGCATGTTTATGCTGTGGTTAAGGCGGTAAAGCAATTCAGATTTTATATCCTAAATTCACATACCATTATTCTGGTACCTGATACGACAGTGAAGTCCATTCTAACTCAACAAGAGTTTGGTACTAAAAGGGGAAATTAGATTGCTTAAATATAGGATTTTGATCTTGATATCAATACTACCAAGCTTGTGCAAGGAAAAAGCCTCTACCAATTAATTGTTGATAACATACCAAAGGAAATAGGGCATGAAGAAATAGAAGTCGAAGACGTGCCTACAGTTCTCTTCATCACTACTAATGATGAGTGTTATTCCAATAACACTTATTTTCTTACCTATGGTGAGTGTCCCATCCATCTATCCTACAAAGATAATAGGAATGTTAAGTTAAAGGCTACCAACTATGTCTTGTGGGACAATAGTTTATACAAAATAAGCCTTGATGGTGTATTTCTTCGTTGAGTCAATAAGGTGCAACATAGTAAAATTTTGGAGTCCTTCCATGATTTGGCTTGTGGAGGACATTTTTTTGCACCAGTGACATCTCACAATATTCTATGAGCAAGATATTATTGGCCTACACTATTTTAAGATGCATACATTTGGGTACGTAGGTGCGAGTTGTGTCAATAGTTCATCAGGAAACCTAAATTGGATGCATTACCTCTCAAGCTAGTAGTGATTGAAGAACATTTTCAAAAATGGGGTATTAATTTCATTAGTGCCATGAACCCATCCTCAAGTGTTGGACATGACTATGTTCTCACTAAGATGGACTATTTTACCAAGTGGGTGGAGGCCATTCCAACTAAGCATGCTACTTCAGAAGTGGTATGTAATTTCCTTAAAGAAAATATCATCTCCCGATTCGGGGTCCCAACTAATATTGTAACAGATAATGATGCTTGTTTCACTTCTCAAGAGGTTACTAAGTTTTGCTACAATTACGAGATTATTTTTCCCACTCCTCTAACTATTATCCATAAGGAAATGGTCAAGCAGAATCAAGCAACAAGAATTTGGTTACTATTATTAGGAAGCTGGTAGATGATAATCAGAGGACTTGGCATAAAGTATTGTTTGATGCCTTGTGGTAGATAGAATTACACCAAAGAGGGAAATAGGTATGTCACCATTTCAACTTCTATATGGTTTGAATGCAGAGATACCAATCACCTAGGAACTACCAACATTGAAGTTGGCAAAGGCAGTCGAAGATAACACTTTTGAAAATTCTATTGATAATAAGATCATGTGCCGAATAGAACTAGATGAGTAAGGAACCATGGTAGTGGACCAGATTATTGCACATCAAAATTAGGTAAAGAAACTCTTTGAAAAGAGAGTAAGGATTCATGACTTTTAGATCAGAGATCAAGTCTTGTTGTGGGACAAGAGGAGAGAACCAAAAGGAATGCATGGCAAATTTGATTCCTTCTGGAGAGGTTCATTTACCATTCATTAGATCTGTGGTGAAAATAGCTTCTTTCTAGAATATCAAGATGGCCATAGAGCTTTCCAAGGAGTGATTTCATAGAAGAAGTTGGTGACCTGATCACTCTTCTCAGTAGGGTAAGAGGTCTACCTTCTTCCTCTTAGTTTTAGGAATGGATGTACCCCTTTATTAATATAATTATCCAAGGCAAATAAGTCATTTTCTAGGGAGAACAAATCAAAAATACTCTACATGATCAATTGATGAAGGTATCCACTACCTCCAAATTCTACATGACTTCATACCTGGTATAAATTATAGCTTCGATGAGAACCTTTCCAAGTTTGACATCAGAAGGGGATAGGAGAGTAACCCCAGTGTACCAATATTACCCTCAGTTGACATTAAAGGTCTCTATCAATCATTTTAGGAGAGTGAATGATGCTTTCTTTGTGGTCTTTTTATGTCTCTTTGATCTTCAATTAGAGCAAAAGAGAATATGAGATGAAGCCTAGGTGGTTTTAAATGACTTTAGATGTATGTTCTTGTAATTCCCTACCTTTTGTTATGTACGGATTAGATTTTTCCAAGGTCATCCTTATATGCTTCCAAGATTCTATTTAGACAAATTGGTCTTGATAGAGCTATGCAGATAAATTATTATCATACACAATAAGTAGATGGAACTCAAGAAACTTGGTTTTAGGTTCCTAATTGAAACTGGCAGGTTCTTAGTATTGATTGCTAGAAAAGCAAGAGCTATGGAGACTAAAATACAACTCATAACCATGAAGCATTTCAAAAAGAGACCAAACTTTAACTATAGAGGAATAAAGGATATAATCAGGAGGAAGACCCAGTTTCATAAGCCTATGATCAAAGATGTTTGGGTCAATTTGAGGACAACAGAAGACATAAAAAAGATGGACTATAGTAGATTGTCCCTTGAGCAGATAAAATATATAGGACTCACTAATATCCATAAAATTCTATTAGATAATGGTGATTTGATCAATAATATATACCATGTTAAATAGGTTTCCAATGCCCCTCTCCCTCCAATCCAATGGTCACAAAAGGAATTGACTTCCTTAAGAAGAAGATTTGAACCAATATTGGCAAATACCAATGATTGGTTAGCAAATAAGGGAATCATCTTGAAAGAGTTCATCACAGGGTTAAAAGCTAAATTTTAAGAGGAAATAAGGAGAATAGTGGAAAATAGAATGAAGAATAAAGATGATGTCCCTTCTTCTTCTAGACTGCATAAACCTAGAATCATCTTTGTGACAAAAAAATTGAAAGTTATGGAAGAAGAGACAAAATCAGTAGGAATGGAAGTTGAGAAGTAGAGCATCAAAGAACCAATAGAAAAATAGATGGAAACTAATGATAGGCCTGTAGATTAATAAAAAAAGGAAACTCTATCTCTGTGAAAGGGTGTGTAGCCATAAATAGGAATTTCTTCTTCCCCACCTAACACACCTATTGTAACTCCACCTATTTCTCCAATCAGTGTTCCCTCTTCTAGAGCAACCTCTCCTTCCAAATTTATTTTTGATGACCCTCAAGGCACTTTTGGAGATATTCTTCATTCCTCAGGGTCAATCCATAGTTTATCATCTCCATCTTTTGATATTAGAGATAGTTTTGCTTTTGATCATTCAGTAGAAGGTGCAATTCTTATTGATACTCCACTGATTGTTTCCACTACCAGTGCAAGTGCAACTCTAGTAATGCCAACGATGGATATTTCTCTTAATGTAAGTTCTTTTGTGCTCCCACCTTGGTTTTCAGCTTATATGGCCAAGAGGAAGAAACAAGCCATCTCTCTAGATGACTCTGATTTCAATAAAATGGTGCCAGTAAAAGTCAGGGCTCTTAAAAAGCTAAAAATTCTTTCAAAGATGATTGGGGATAAGGGGCACAAATTTAAAATAAATATCAAAGCCTGCATAAGATGCAACTCTTGAAAATTTTGATATAAATGACTACTCTATCTCTTGAGTCGAGTTAGGTAAGATAACCCATGAAAGTGCTAAGAGTGATTTGCAATCGGCCGTGGATATTATGATTCAAAAATTTGACAGAGAGAAAGAGATGAAAGATCACTATAAATCAATGGTGGAACAATTGATTGCAGTGATAAGGAGGATTACTTTCACTCCAAAAATAGTAACTCTAGAGGCTATCTCCATAGATGACCATGTGATTTAGAAAGTAGAAAGGACCTATCTCAAGGGCAAAGTACTTGAAGAGTATGTAGACAAGATGCATACACAAGGAATTTCCTTGATCACAAAGTTGTCTAAGAAAATGGGTAATATGAGGAAAGTAATAAATGAACTAGATGATCTTATCAAAATCATTTCTCAAGAATTTGGGAGCATATAAAAATATCTTGGTAAATAGACGAATATGAAGAAGCTAAAAATGAGAACCCTAATATCAATTGGCATCATTGTCGATAGAGACTCTTACATTGAAACTAAAGAAGCATTGATATATAGGATTTGTGTGCTTAAGGAAATGATCGATGACCTTGAATCTTCAAGAGACCTTAATGAACAAAGTGATATTAGTTTGTTGCATAAGTTGAAGGAGTTGCCTTGCAAACTTACCACACAAGACAACCAGTTCATTTTATAATAATAAATGATTCAAGAATTTGGAGGTATTTTCTAAAAATAATTTTAGGAGAAATAATTTTCAATGACCTGTATGAACAATGTTGTGGATAATCAATTAACTCTAGATAATCCAAAAACTAGGTTAACTAGTCATGTGAAATCAGTCATAGTAGTGAGAGACGCCACAATCAAGGCTAAGGTGATCTTCAAGAGTACCGTTACTCTAGACAGTATCAGGATACAAATAGCTATCACCATGTATGATGCTCACATGAATAAAAATGGGGATACAAACTGAAAGTGTCCTTGGTTCAATTTCCATTTTTCAAATGCACTTTTGTAAATACTTTGGACATTTACACATGTACGTTTGTCATATGTAATTACATGTAAAAATATGGAAAGTCCAAAATCAACAAAGACTTCTAATTTTGACTAGGTCAAAGTATTTAAATCTTTTTTAAATCCTCGAGGCTCCTCCCTATAAACAAAGAGATACTCTTTTGTAATGGGGCTTCTTTTTTGGTAATAAAAAGCAAAAAACTCTACCCAAATTGAGATGCCTTTTGAGACTTTGAGCTCAGATTGTAAATCATATTTTCTTGAATGAATGAGAAAGCAGGTGAATTTACAAACTTTGTGTTGGAATAATTTGTATGTTTAGGAAATTGTTCTTATGTCCTTTTCCTAATAATATCTCATCTATTTGATTAAATAAGCAGAGTGTGTGGAAATTATCTGAGTGATGTCCTAAAGTTAATTATGAAGATTTTGTGCTACTTTAATTACCTTTAGTTTTTTTTTCATGTTTTAGTGAGAAGGGTGTTATAAAGTCTTTGAACTACATTTATCCTTTGCAATCTTATACTCTATTGTAGTTTTAGGTGGAGAGATTGGGCTGCACTTCATTCTACTATGTTTTCATCCTAAATCAGTGAGAGAAGCAATGAAAGACTTTGTGCTTTTGTGGGTTTCTTTTGGATCGAGTTACTACCTAAGAATTTTTTCTAGTTGTTTACTAAACATCATTTCTAAAAGAAGAGAAATGCTTTCAGTTATTACACAAGAATTTTCCTTTACTTTGTGAACATCATCTCTTAAAAAAGAGATATGGATGGTATGATTCCACCCCTAAGTATATTTTTAGTTTATATTAGTATATTATAGTTTATAGGGAGCCTCCTCTTGTTGAGAGGAGATATTTATCTCATTATGTTGTGGTTGATATACCCATTTTGCCTTCAATTAGTTGATGACAAAATATTCACCCAACAAAACACAGTCAAATTTTGAGCTCAATATCTTTTTTTTTACACACTTTGAAAAATTAAAATTCATATAGTCATATGTGCCTTGGATTCCTATACCAATTTTTTTTACATCATCAAAAAATTCATCCTTGGTCAACAGATATGGTCCAAACACCATAAACTAGTTTTTCCCTTTGTTAAGTTCAAATATTCAAATGTAAATGGTTATAGTTAAACCTAAAACACCATGTCTTCATCTCATGTCCTTTCATGTTATATCAATCATGCACCATTGATCTTGTTTGATCTTTAATTCATAGTGTGCTAATTCTTAAATGTTAAACATCTAAGAATTGACCTCATCTTGTGTAATCTTGAAACTTTAACCCATGCACTTTGTCAATATCCTATGCATAGCTCAATCTTTAACAATGCTAAGTATGTATCACTTTGACCTCTTGAATTTAATATGCACTATTGATCTCTATCTATATGATTTCTCACTCACCATTGATCCTTGAAAGAATCTTAATCTTTATCTCTGCTTAGTGTTAAACATTGGACACTTACCACCATCTCACCACTTCCTAAATTATTCGAGCAATGCATTCCATTGATTTTTCTCAAACTTTAACTTGTGTAAAAATGACTAAGTATGATAACCTTGCTTATCTACCTAGAAGGCCAAATTTTAATAGTCATATCTTTTACCTTGCTCACTAACACGATCTCAAATTTACACCATATGATCTCCTCATATAAGATAATCCAACCATGTGTAAAAATTATCCTGAATCCTTCTCATGTGTGATATGTAATTCCATTAATTTTCTCACTTATATTTTTCTACCACAACCAATAATGTCAAGAAATGTCTAGAAGGCCAACTTTGTACATGCATAACTTTTGACATGCTTGGGTACTTGACCTAAAAGTTAGCATAAACAAACTAGGCTCAAAAATAAATAAAATAATATGGTCATCTTATTCTAAAACATCCAAAAATATGATATATGCCATCACCAAAATTCTTACTCGTCTTTTTTTTGCCTCATGCAAATTTGTCTAAGTATGGGAACACAATGTCAAACTACTTGAAGTCCCATCTTTGCACTTGCATATATTTTATCATATTTAGGTGCATGAATTAATATTTAATACATAAGAACTAGGAACATTAATAAACAAACCCATGTGAGAATTTACTCTTTAAGCATCTATGTGTGTGAATTTTTACATCATCAACATGCTTACTTAGCTCTATTTGAACATAGAAAACATTATTAAAAAGTCTAAGAGCCCAACTTTGCACCCATATATCTTTAACTTTGATTATGTGCATGAATTAATACTTAGTTCATAGAATCTAGGGACTAATGTGATCAAAACCATATGACCAAATCCTCTCTAATTATCTACATGTGATAATGGTGGTATCAACAAACTACCTATTTATATTTTCTACCATTAAACCCAAAAAGTCTAGATGAAAATAATAATGATTTGGGTGAATTCAAATCATGCATACAAGATATCCAGTCATCCTTGAATACTTATAGGACACCTTTCACATTCTAAATACTTCAAACTCATCCTTAAACAACTCTAGCCATGCCAAAACTAAATATCAACTAAACTAACTTCAAGCACACCCGAACAAACACATTACACACTTTGTCATTGTCACTTAGGATATCAAAGGACTTAATCCACTCACCAAAACATCCTCATGAAATCTCTATGACATCATTTACAATTCTCAAATAATTTCCCCCTTTGTCATTGATGTCAATAAACATTATTCATCTCACTTTCTCTCTCTTCAAGCACTCTCACAATAGGACTTTTCTCCCCCTTTGACATAATGACAAAGTGGGCACCAAATAATCATGAGGAAATGAAAATACTACCAATATTAGGTTACCATATTATAAATATGATACAATCTCCCCCTTACCTTGATCCTTCCTCTTCTTGTCTTGATAATATCATTCTTTCTATATGTCGACATTCTTCTTCAAGCAATCACTGTAACTAATGAAGATAGAACACAAAAAAGAACTAAAATTTGATATAAATCACCAAGAATAATTTGAGATAGACTCCCCATAATATTTTTTTATCCATTTCACCTTTTGAGCATCTTCATATCTCCATACACCATGAGAAATGACCATATAGGTTTAATAGCCTTCTCTCTTAAGCCACCTTGAGGATCGTCAAGATAACTTCATGCCACTCAAAAAAAAGTAAATATGCAATAAATAAATCTAATAATTCTCCTTGAAACATACATACCTTGATATTTTGGAGAAACTCATCAAAAAACACTCTTCTTCACACTAGGCCTATATAGTCTCCTTGTAGCCTTACCTAAAACTTGTAGAGCCCACAAATTTTAGTAGACATAACTTAAAGACCTAAAATTTCATATATAGAGAAATCTAATATGCTTCCTATAGTAAATTTTTTTTTAAAAACTATAACATCCTCTGTAATATACTTCCTTTACAAACTAACTTGCTAATTAGGCCTCCATCTTGACAAAAACATGAATAACTTGAAAACCACAAATCTTCAAATATTTTTGAAGCTTGATTTGACAACTGATCTAGCTAATTCAACATATTATGAATACTTAGACCTCAAATCATAAGGCATACCACTTTCTTATCATATCCCAAAACTCTAGAATCTTAAAATAAATAGAGTCAACAAACCTCCTTCTAGTCAACGTCCACCACTAAAACTCCTTGTACACCTAGAGAAAACCATTACACACTTATGAACAAAGATTTAGATTCCACATATTTTGTAATCTTAAATTACTATAACCTATTTTAGGACTTATATATTCTTAAGCACAAACTGGGAAACCTGAGAGTAAACAAAAATATCCAATTTGACTTCAACATACCTTCAAACAAAAAAAAAACACTTGAAACGCATTACAAAGAAGTGCACAGACCTTTCTAATCACCAAAATATTCTTGATATTTTATGTAGAGGAATGGGGAAAATACTCCAAAGTTCATCATTATCTAATCCTCTCCCCGATTAGTCACATGTAATTGATGTTTTACCATTCAAAATTCCATGTCTAGCTCAATATTTCACTGTCCTTAGGTTTAGGAATATTTTTTTGTAAGTATATATTTATTTTAACCTTAAAAACATCTCTTATTGGAATTAATACTCCTTAATGACATCCACAATCATTGATAATCCTACTCTATTCATTACTCTTATAAACTTATCCTTATGCTTTCATTAAACAATCATCTCTTGGGTCTCAAAGACCAAATCCTAGATTAGGTTTCAACAGATCAATCGTTTAGAATGGATAGTCTTGGAATAACATTACACATTTGATATGGACTCTTTCAAACACTTAGACCCACTCTAATATTCATTCACACCTTACAAGCTTTCAATGGCCTTAATAGGCTTATAACCTTTTTCTAGAGGTTTTCACTTGAATCATCATATCCAATAATTTTTCCCAAGGTGTAATAAATTTTATTGTATTAATATATCCTCATTTATATGTTTTAAAATTTTTGTGGCTTATCTCTTTCCCTAGATATGACTTCCTTTAAAAACTACCTCTCTTTGAGGCCTATTTAGCCTTATTTTCTTGACATAGTTCTAAAATACATGCAATCCATACCCTATCAGACTGTTAGGTTGTGGAGCTAAAAGCTTCACCCAGATGCAAACATGGAGGGTTGCTGAGTGTCACAGTCACCAGCATCGATCAGGACAATCAACATCGATCAGGTGTAGACAGGAAGCTGTCAACATTGATCAGAGATCGGTTGACGTCGGTCATCTCCAGGTAGACAGGGACTGACATCAGTCACCTATGCAATTTTAGAACTGCTAGTTCATGAACAATTAGTTAACAAACCAATTGTTTGCATGTTGAAAGGCTAATTTTAGTCTTGAGTTATGGATCTAATTATTGTAATTAGATGTATAATTATTGTTTACATGAGATCTATATAATAGACTCATAGGCTATATTGTAAAGTGTGCTAGTTGATTAAGAGCAAGGTTAGCTCCTTCAGAGTGAAGAGAACAAGGTGTGTTCCTCCTAGTTACACAGGGGTGTCGAGTGTGTATGATTAGATAGATATATGAGATAGTAAGATTTGGTAGAAGATCCACAAGGGTGCTGGTTTGGAGCATCAGAAGGGTTCTTCATGTGTGTAGGATCTTGGTTGGTAGGTGTGCAAGGCCACATTTGGAGATCTAAATGGTAAGTAAGATCAGTTAATCTACAGGTGTGTGTATGTGTGCGAGATCTAGGTTTACAGGTGTGCAGAACCAGGGTGATTTATAAGTGTGCAAGATTAGGGAGGTCAGCAACACAATAGGTAGCAAGATCAGGGGAGATCTACTTGGAGTACATTGTGTACTTGGAGTATGGTGTATACTCAGTGATGGTGTATGTGGAGTAATTATGTACTGGTAGTAGTGATATTGATTGGTGGTACTTGCAGTAGTGATACTGACTGGTTAAAGGTGAACACCAACTTTGTATTTGAGTTGTTTGTTAGGACCATAATTGAGAGAGTGAGCTCTTGAAGAGATTTAATATTTATGCCCTAGAGGTGTGGGAGCCCTAGAGGTGTGTAAGGAAGAAGACTGTGGCATCTTCTTTGTTGTATTTCCTTTTGGAAGAGTATTAATACAATTGGGTATTGTCTCTCATATTCTATGTTATTTTGAATTCTAGTTACTTGTTACTTCTGGTTAAATTCTACATTTAATTGCTTGGTAATCAATTGTGCTCCTTGGGTTCCTAACAAGTGGTATCAGAGCCAAGTTGTAGGGAGCAGGTTTGTGTTTGATTATAGGTCACTCTCAAGGGTTTATGATTGAGTGGGAGTATAGCAATTGTAAAAGAAAGTACACTAAGAATGGAGGAATTGAAAAGTATGAATGGTCAATTATGGTGTTTTGGAAAGAAAGAGCAAGTAAATAAATATTGTTGGTTGGTAGAAGATCAGCATGAAGGAACTGAAGAAGCAGATGTTGTAGGTGTTGTTGCACAGGATGCTCTGGGATGTTCCTTGGATAAAGTAGAATCTTGGCTTATAGATTCTATTGACTCTTTCCATGTAGCCCCAAATAGAGTATTTTTCCATGTTAAGGTCCATGGAGACTTTGGAAAGATCTATTTAGGGGTTGGTGAGCCTTGTCAAAGTATTGGCAAAGGGGAAGTGTGGCTGAAATTGTAGATGGCCAACACATGGGTGTTGAAGAAGGTCATGCAGGTCCCAGTCCTGAAGATGCAACTAATTTCTTCAATAAAGTTGGGTGATGAGAGATGCATAGGAACTCTCATAGTGGATTCTTAGAATGTTACCAAGGATGCACTTGAATTAGCATGTGGTAAGAAAGCAGGTACTCTTTATCTACTTGCTTGTATTAATGATTCTTCTTCTATTGTGAAGATGTGGCTTTGTAGGCTTGGTCACATGAGCAAGAAGGAGATGCATGTTCTTAAGAGGAAGTCAGATGTATTTGAAAAACTTAAGAACTAGAAAGCCTTGGTGTTCATGGAGAAGATGACAGATAGAGATCAATGGATGGGGATGGATACTTCTGAGCAGGGTAGTTTGGACAAGGTTTTGATCCAAAGAGAGCTCGTGGGTAAGAATTCATCACTCACAGGCAAACATAGGTACCAACATCAGTTAAGGGAAACTGGCATCGAATAGATAGGTATCGACATCGGTCATGTGTAGACCAGAGGAGTTAGTGGTGTTAGGAAGGTGGAGACTGACATCGATAGGATAACTGGCGTCAGCAACCAGGATAGTCACATGGAATCAATGTCGGTCAGATGTAGATTGTGTGGTGATCGAGGTCAGTCACTGGAATGGATTGTGGGTGGACATCAAGCTGTCAAGGAGTCTCAAACACCCATGGGGAGGACTGAAAGTGTAAGTAAGCCTCAAATTCATTATTCCTCTTCATTATACTCATTGCTCATTGCATAGCAGGAAGGATCCAAGAAATAGTGGGAGCATGGCATGAATGAGGAATTTGATTCCTAGGATGTAGAACCAAATGGGAGATTTGGTAGGGTTACCAGCCAGTATAAAAGCACTAAAAGATGAATGGATACTTGAGATGGAAGGCCAGGTTATATGGTCTTGAGGAAGCTGCAGGATAGTGGTACAGGTTTGATAGGTGGATGACAAAGTAGGGCTTTAGTCAATGTCAGTGTAACCATTGTGTTTGTCTTACCATGTTGGATGATGGTCATGACATTATCCTATTATTGTATGTGGAGGATGAGCTTGTTGCAAGTTCAGACATACAGGGTTTTGCTAAGCTAAAGGTAAGGTTAGTTCAGTGGTTTGCCATGAAGGATTTGGGTGAAAAAAAATTCTTTGGCATGAGTAATCCTAGAGATAGGGAAGATCACAAGTTGATGTTGTCACATGATGATTGTGTGAAGGTAGTGTAGGATGCAGAACTAGGAAACACACCTATGGATGGACAGTTCACAAAATAGGGTCCCCAATCACATGATGAGGTTGAGTACATGTGTACTCCCTGAGTTTGCCCAAAGAGTGGGTGTTTTTAGTAGGTTTGTGGCCAATTCAGGAAGGAAGCACTAGAAAGTAGTTCAGTGGGTTCTCAGGTATCTGAGAGGGACCAGGAATAGGAATTCATGGCATGAAGCCTCAGTCACTTCAGATATGGCAAGTTACTTGGATGACAGGTGTTGCACCATAGGATGTGTGGTGGTTGGTCTTCAAGATTGAGCTTGAAGAGGGATACAGCTAGGAAACAAATTAGATGGTGTATAGGTATAGGTATAGGTGCAGCTATTTATCTCCAAGTGGGAGATTGTTAGGTTATGGAGCTAAAAGCTTCACCCAGATGCAAACATGGAGGGTTACTGAGTGTCAACGTCACTAGCATCAGTCAAGCCAATCGACATCGGTCAAGTGTAGATAGGAAGTTGCCAACATTAGTCAGAGATTAGCTAACATCGGTCATCTCTAGGTAGACAGGGACTGATGTTAGTCACTTGTGTGTTTCCAGAACTGCTAGTTCACGAACTGTTAGTTAATGAACTGATTGTTTGCATGTTGAAAGGCTAATTTTAGTCTTGAGCTATAGATCTAATTATTGTAATTGGATGTCTAATTATTATTTGCATGAGATCTATATAATAGACTCATAGGCTATATTGTAAAGTGTCCTAGTTGAGTAAGGGCAAGGTTAGCTCCTTCAGAGTGAAGAGAACAAGGTGTGTTCCTCCTAGTTCCACAGGGGTGCTGAGTATGTATGATCAGATAGATCTACAAGATAGCAAGATCTGGTAGAAGATCCATAGGGGTGCTGGTTTGGATAATTAAAAGGGTTCTTCATGTGTGTAGGATCTTGGTTGGCAGGTATGCAAGGCCACATTTGGAGATCTACATGGTAAGTAAGATTAGTTGATCTATAGTTGTGTGTGTGTGCAAGATCTAGGTTTGTAGGTGTGTAGAACTAGGGTGATTTGTAGGTGTGCAAGATTAGGGAGGTCAGCAACACAATAGGTAGCAAGATCAGGGGAGATCTACTTGGAGTATGTTGTGTACTTGGAGTACGGTGTGTACTCAGTCATGGAGTACGTGGAGTACTTGTGTATTAGCAGTAGTGATACTAGATGGTGGTACTGGCAGTAGTGATATTGACTGGTTGGAGGTGAAAACCAACTCTATGTTTGAGTTGTGTTTTGGGACCATAATTGAGAGAGTGAGCTCTTGAAGACATTTATTGTTTATGCCCTAGAGGTGAGGGAGCCCTAGAGGTGTGTAAGGAAGAAGACTGTGGCATCTTCTTTGTTGTATTTCCTTCTGGAAGAGTATTAATACAATTGGGTATTGTCTCTCATATTCTATGTTATTTCTGAATTCTAGTTACTTGTTACTTCTAGTTAAATTTTGCATTTAATTGCTTGGTAATCAATTGTGCTCCTTTGGTTCGTAACACAGACCCAAAACAATTTTTTTTCTTTATATATGATAAAGCATGTCAAATTACAAAATTATAGGATTTTATGTGACTAGTGTCATTCAAAAGCCTCCAAATGACCTTGAAAACATGAATGGACCTTTAAAGGTCTCTTAACACACATTAACACCCAAAACTTGACCAATTTTGAATCATTATGACCAAGAACACAAAATTGACAACTTTTAAGCTTGATGCTCCTGCATCAACATTCCATCAATCTCATTAAGCCACCTAGAACCACCCATTTTGACTCTATACTATAGCTCCTTCATAAACCTCTAAAACAAACTCATGAGCTTATTTCTCCCCCTTAACTAATGGAATTATAATATCAACACAAGTATCAATATATATTGGTATTATGATCTTGAGCACATAAAATTGCTTCTCCATAAGAAATATGTCTCGTAAGAAGCATAGGCAAAGACACCCTATTTCAAAATATCCTAAAACAATGAGAAACTAGTAGTTTCCCACAACTACTCATATTACTTCTCCTCTTTGGTCATCTAATGTTTATATTTATTCTCCTTCTCAGTCTTGAGATAAGTAACATTCTCATCCACTTCAACATTATCCTTCTTTTTATCATTAGATTTACATTACATGGAGACAACATAGATTCATGACATACCTTTTCATTTATACGATCTTCCTTTTAGCTTAGAACCTCATAAATAAGTAATAATAATGGATGTCTTCTTCATGAATCTTTATCAACAATAACAATATGTTCACTTGGATCCATACTCAATTCAAAACTAGCCTAAATGAGTACCTCAATCTTCTCCTTGAGCTTCATCTCTTCATTCTCAACATGAGCAAACAATGAGATTCATTGGCACTCTTCACCTTCTAAGGTATTATCCACCATAAAAAATAGATTACTTAGACTTGTAGTCTCATCATGACTCATACTTACCACTTTTGGCTTCCATGATTTGACTTGCCTTCTACCTTATATTCTAGGAGCATGATTGAGCCTATTCTAACTTGTAGGCCTTCGATTTCATAATCTATCAATGTGACCTTTATTTTTATAGTTGAATCACATCATACCTTTTTCAATAAGCTCATTATATCTTACCATATTTAGACACAATCTTGGAATGTGTCCTAGTTCATAACAACTGTAGCACTCAATATCTTTTGAAGGAAACTCAACATACCTTACCTTAAATGGACAATGTTTTACAAAGTGTCCCACATCATGATATTTTAAACACTCAACCTTGATCACACCTTTTGAGTGATGACTCCCATCATATTTCCATGCAAATTAATTTTTAACATGTCTCTTACATTCTCTAGCTCTATGTCTAAATTGATTACAAGTATAGTAGTAACCATTGAAATTTTCATACCTCATGGGATTTGGTTGTCTGATCTAATTTGTATTCAATGTATTTGCACCATCATTCTCTATTTGATGATTTGAATTAAAAATCTAATTGTCCTTGTTCACATTATTCTTCATCTTCTCTTGAGTTTCATTCTCTAGTTCTTTTTTGTATCCAAGACTAGTCTTATCACATACATGTTTTTGATCATTTATAATGTTGTCTATATCACTTGAGCTCTTCTCAAATCTCATAAATGAAATTAAATTACTAGATATATTCTCTAACTCAGATTTCAATGTCTCATTTTCAATTACATACCTTGCACATTCATCTTATTTAGTCTTTAGGATTGTAGATAGGATTTCCAATTGACAACTAAGATACTTGACCATATCTTCATGATCCTTGGTGTCTTCATCCATTATTTCCTCAAACACACTAGATTTGTCTTCAAATTCCTTAAGTTTATATTTCATCTTGTTATTGATCTTCTTCTCAATCTTCAGTTCTTCATGAGCATTTGTCAATGTAGTCTCATAGTCTACTTTATCTTCATCATTATCTAAATTGACTCCTTTTGATGTGAGCAACTACCTTCCTCAACCATGAATAGGTCTTCATATTCAATAGGATCAACATATTTATGATCATACTCTGAGTCACTAAGTTCACTCTCATCTGATGAGCTAAAATATTCTTTGGTGTTGAGACTCTTCTTGTCCTTAAAGTAATTCTTATTTTCAAACCTTCTAAATCCCTTCTTGTTTTTATTATACTTAAAATATCTCTTTCTATGATCATGACCTTGATCATTCTCTTCATCATCATCCTTCTTATACTTATGAGGGCAATTGTTATCAAAATGTCTTATCTCATGACAATTGAAGCATTTGAGGGGTAGTTTACATTTATACTTGCCTAAAACTATTCTCAATTTCTTTCAAATCAAATAAATTAGTTCATCCACATCTATATCAAAAATGTCATCCTCTTTGTGTTTATTACCTTGAAATTTATTCTTTGGATATTCAGTCTTAAAAGGTACTTCCTTCTTATGTGGTATATCATCATCATTATTCATCTCATAGGAAGTAAGGGTGCCATGTAATTGATCCATCTTTAACTAATTAACATCATGAATTTATTCTATAAAACTCAATTTTGGATAAAAAATTATGGATAGAGACCTTAATACCTTTTAAACCATAGTAGCCTCTTCAAGGTTCTCTCTACAACCTCTGATGATGTTCATAATCTCATCAACTCTCTAAAGAAAGGATGCCAAAAAATATTCTTCCTTCATCTTCAGACTTTAAAATTGCCTTATGTTAGTCTTCAACTTAGCAAGTTTGACCATTGAATCTCCTTCAAAAATGATTTTCATTTTTTCCCATATCTCTTTAGCAAATTTATAATGTATTACCTTGACATATTAATTCTCTGAAAGACCATAATTGATAGCATTCATTTCCTTAGAAATATTTTTAAACAACATCTTGTCTATATCACTAGATGGAAGATTAGTAGGAACAACATAACCATCTAGAACATATTTCCAAACATCAAACCCTAGGGACATAATGTATGTCCTCATCCTTGCACTCTAAAAATCATAATTGGATCCATTAAACATTAGTGCTTTATTAGTAGAGAAACATCCTTGATGACTACCTATATTGTACCTTGGATCACCTTCAAGCTATCAAGCCTTTACCAAAGGACCCAATCTAATACCAATTGTTAGAGGTAAAATCACTAAGATGGGGGTGAATCAGTGAGCCCAAATATTTGAATTATAATTTCAACCTTATAAAAGTACTAAACAATCAACATATATCAACTTTATCAAGTAACATTCGCAAGAGAGCTCATTCATTCAATGCATACACAAGATCAAACACATAACGCATAGTTCATATGGGAAACCCTCATCGAAAATAAGACCCAATCTCAAAACTAAAAAACATGGACTACTATCTTATAATAAACTATAATAAATATAATTATCAACTCCTTTATACTATAAAACCTTGATATATCCTCTTGACCAAAGGTATTTAGTGAAACACTTATTTCACAAGGAATAATTACCCCTAAAGAAGACCAAGTCCTTTAGACCCTCCTTTGAATAATTCCATCTTAGTACTAATTTATTCAACAACTAATGATGGATTTAGGATTATCTAAACCCTTCAAAAACTCTCTCTATCTCATACATGCCTCTTACATAGGCATGCCACAATCTCTCTCCTTCACTCAAACTATCCTCACATGCACACTCAGACCTCTTTGCATATCCTCAAACTACAAGAACACTATTTAAACATAAAAAATATGACCTATAGGTGATATACACATCCTCAATCTAATCTACTCATTAACCAATCCACTATGCATAATTACACTTCTTTGTCCTTCACTTCAACACTCCCTATCTACTCAAGCCTTACACAAGTCTTCTCACTAGTCTCACTTCAAAGTCTAAAAACCAACACATTTAGTTTCACCATACATAGAGAAATAATTAATTAAAAATTGAAAAATATTTAAATTTTGGCCATAAAAGATGCCTTCAACCTCAAGGCATCTCACATGGGTCACACTTAAGCACAACATACTTTCAAATAGGCCTAAGTCACTTTTAGGTCCTTTGGATACCCATTAAACTCTTTGTCCCTTCTCTAAGAAAAATAAAACACAAGAAAACTTTAAAAACATATGGAACCATTGAGAATGATCTATAGGTTCTCCTTAAGTGCCAAAAACCATCACAGTACCCTTTTGCTTAAGCATAATTCACTCAAACAACATTTTGTGCACATAGTCACTATAGATGAACACACAGTCACCTTATAAACCATTATTCATACTACTTATGATTTATAAAATATTTATAATGTACACATAACATACTTATTAAATATATAACATGACCCAATATCTAGTTCATCATTAAACATCAAAATAACATCAGAACAAGGTCAATTACCCTTCTTAGGTTACTTATAGAACATAGTCAAACACAGTCAACTTTAGAGATAAATATATTTTACTTTACACACTTTTATATATATATATATATATATATATATATATATATATATATATATATATATATATGATCCAAAAACCATAGATTGGTTTTTCCCTTTGTTAAATTCAAATATTCAAATGTAAATGAGCAAAATTAAACCTCAAAAACCATGTACTCATGGAATGTCCTCATATATTAGATCAATCAGATACCATTGATTTTTTTTATCTTTAATTCATATTGCACCAATACCCAAATGTTGAACATCTAAAAGTTGACCTCATCTCATGTAACCTTTCAAATTTGACCTCATGCACTCTATCAATCTCCTATACATAGATCTATCTTTAAAAATGCTAAATAACTATCACTTTGACCTCTTGAATTTAATATTCATCATTAATCTCTATTTTTATGATTTCTCAGTCATAATAGATCCTTGGAAGAAGCTTGATCCTTATCTCTAGTTAGCATTAAATATTGAACACTTGACACCATCTCACTACTTCCTAACTTCTTGGAGAAACATGCTCCATTGATGTTCCTCAAACTTTAACTTGTGAAAAAATGACTAAGTATGAGAACCTTTCTTATCTTCTTAGAAGGCTAACTTTGCATAGTCATATATTTTACCTCGCTTGCTCGCATGTTCTCAAATTTGGACCATATGATCTCCTCACATAGGAGAATCCAACCATGTGTAAAATTACTCTTGAAACCTTCACATGTGTGAGATATAATTCCATTAATTTTTTCATCAAATTTTTCTACCACAGAGCCAATAGTGTTAAAAATTTATTAGAAGGCCAAATTTTTACATTCATAACTTTTGACGTGCTTTGGTGCTTGAACTATAAGTTAACACAAGTAAACTAGGATAAAAATGAAGAAAAACATATGATAATCTTATTTTAAAACATCCACATGTGTGATATATGCCATCACCAAACTGATTACTCATCTCTTTCTTACCTCATGCAAATTTGTCTAAGTATGGGAAAATAATGTTAAACTACCTAGGAACCCAAATTTTCACTTGCATATCTTTTATCTCATATATGTGCATGACCTAGGATTTAGTGAATAAGAATTAGGCATAATACTAAACAAACATCTATGTGTAGAAATTCTTACATCATCAACATGCTTACTTGGCTTTATTTAAACATAAAAAACATTGTCAAAAAGTTTAAGAGCCCAAATTTGTACCAACATATCTTTGACTTTACTAAGGTGCATGACCTAAGACTTAGCACAGATTAACTAGGTATTAATTTGATCACAAACATATGACTAACTCCCTCTAACTCATCCACATGTGTTAATGGCGACATCAGAAAACTACCTACTTAGATTTTTTACCATTGGACCCAAAAAGTCTAGATGAGAACAATGATGAACTGGGTGAATTCCACTCATGCAAACAAGCTCTTAAATCATCCTTGAGCATTGATAAGACCCCTTACACATGATAAATACTTTAGACTCATCCCTAAACATCTCTAACCATGCCAGAATTGAATATCAACTAGACCAACTTCAAGCACACTAGGATAAACACATTGCAGACCTTATCATTATCATTGAGGCTATCAAAGCATTTCATCCACTCACCAAGACACCTCTCTGACATCACCATGACATGAATTAAAACTCTCCAACAATAGATAATTATTTGTTTGTGTGATTAAAACTATACAGTAATATTTATTTTAAGTATTATAAAAAAGATAACAAGTTATCCCCTAAGTATTATGGCCCTTATTAGATCTTGCAAAAAACTGGTAGTGTGGCCTAAAAGATAAAATTCACCTAGTCCAATCATATACATAAATTATTCCATTTATATTTCTTGAAGGAAGGTATTTGGTCATAGAGTTACTACTCGTATCAAGTTTATTGAATTTTATAAGGAATTTTAATTTATTTTAGAGCTTGAAGTGATCCTTCAAACATGCAATAAGAAACTACAAACTAGAATAACTCAAGAATATTTGATCAAATGGAAGAATATGGATTATGAAGGTGCAACATGGGAGGATGAATATTTCTTGAATAAACACCCAGTGTTAAGTCGACATTGAGGAAAATATTGTTTGGAAGGGGAGGGGAATGTTAAACCCTTATCCTATGGCTTGTCTAGGGATATGTGTGGTTGACTTGTGGCATACATACCTATTTTATATTATCATCACATTCCTCTATGTATTTATTAAGTAAGACTATATAATATCTATGGCTAGGTACATTATATATATGAGGTATTAGTTAGTCTTAGAGGGTCATATTATGAACTCTATTCTTAATGTATTTTTGTGAATGTTACCCCCTCAAAATGACTCAATCATAATATTCAAGTATTTTATTCTCTTATTGATTCTATGATATATTGTTATATTTTTATGAATAACCTAAGTAATTTCATTATAATGAATTGACATTCGGATAAATTTTTATCCATAGACTATAGGTAAAGTCGACATAGGTCTTAATCAAGTGGAAAATTTAGAAGTGTTACAATCCCATGAAGCTTGACTTGATAATATTTTTGGATCCAATACATAAGTAAAATACATAAAGGTGGGTCCCAAAATAATTATATTGATACACTTATCATTAATTAAATGAATTATTAGTCAAATACATTGGCAAAGTGCCATGTGGTATATCCCTCAATCATTTATAGTGCCATATAGGGAAAAGTAACATGTGCTTCCCACACTTCATGCACATAATATCTCTAGAAAATAATCTCCTCTATGAGTCTTTTTTTGACTTTCATAGGTTTGACCTTATAATATAATCATTGGAAGCTCAATGGAGCCTACTAAAAATGTTAGGATGTAGTCCACATTAGACCTCTCCTTAATGCTCCTTAATGGGACATGGAATTAATTTTTATCTTATTTATTAAGAAATGAATAATCTTATGATATAATTTTATTTTACCATTTCAAGCCATGATTAACAATAATGGGATATCGTACCTATTGGAGGAAATACCCATCTATCCCTTATATATATTATTACCTAGTATGTTAGAAGGGTTACTTGTATCTGTAAATAAATTATATTAAAATAATGCAAAATTGATTTTCTATGTAAATGCATCTAGTTGACCTGAAGTTCTTCCACTTTGTTTCTAATTTATTTGATTAACACTAATGTTATTGGACTATAAATTTTATGCATTAACAAATATGTGATTTTAATTTTAATTAGGTTTTTTTATTCCTTTCTATTTATTTAAAGTTTATAAGGATATATGTATAATTAAATACAAACATGTTTATAGTTAATTCATTAAAGGAGTCTTAAAATTAATAATTTTTTGTTTCTTAGACTCCCTCCTTGTGTGATTAAATCCTAAACTATCATAAAACTTAACATACATTGGTGCAATTGTATTTAGACATGTTTTGGTCTAGGAAGTGTTTATATTACCCATTTAAGTAGAAGAATTTATTTCATCCTTACCCTCCCTCTTTTATGATGTTTATTTTTGAATAATTCATCTTTCCCTTTCTTTAAAATTAGTGAAGTGAATCAAAGTAGGGCTCTGATTTTCAATATGTTTTAATTTATCTATTTATAAGTGTATAAGTTTTGAGTCAGTGAGAAAACTAGTTCTAGACCTCTAGTGGTAGCACTACATCTCTTAGAGATATATTCAAAGAAACATATTTAATGTAGTCAAATACTTACAATTCTTACCCTAGATTGTCTTAGAAATAATCCTAAAATGAGAGTAAAATGAGAGGATGCAAGTCCCCTGATTGTTCATTAAGATTTCTTAGTGCATCTAATACAATAGGTGTAGTTAGGATAAATATATTGGATTGAACAATAATTCCCCCATCATGACCTATGTTAACAAGTGTGAAGTATAATTCCAACCAATTTTCATTTATCTTGTAAAGTGGAATTTTGTGCATGTGCATGACCTAGTATAATTCCTAATGAATATGAAACTATGTGTATGCATATGAGATAGTATTATGCCCCATGAATCTATATAAATTGATATAACATGTTATTTATATATATTATAAATTTTATAACCTAAACATCAAATCTATGTGTATTTGGAAACCTATAATTTATCTTCCTATTATATATGTACATATTTTTAGACATATGCACTCAAGTGTGTGTGAATATATTTCAAGTCTCTATAAATCAAGTGAATACACATGTTCTATTCCTCCATACTATATATTAATGTGTTAATATATGTCATGTAAGTGAAACATATTATATTTGAACCATTATAAATCTCTATAATATATAATATTATCAAATTTTATGTTCATGCAGTCTAATGTCATATGAAAATCCTGCTATAATTTATCAGTTTTAGACAAGTGACCTACCCTATAGGTTACTCATCTAAAAATAATAGTTATTTATATCATTTCATGTATAAATATTACATTATTTATAATTGTGTCAACATGTGGAGATCTTTTCATCATAACAATGCATATGCCAATCAAGGAATGTATGCAACATATGCATTTCAAGTAATATAAGTGTCATGTATATATAAGTGTATCAATGAATCACATATTAATAACCACAAAATAACCAAACAAGACTACGTATTAAAACTACATGATATGAATTTGGCACCACTCAATGTTATCAAGTGTAATAAACTCAAAAATCTCAAGAATTAGTATTACATATAAGGCCAAAGGGACATGAATATGTCACAACATAAAATTCAAATGACCACACATAATGGGCATAAATATGTTTCATTAATCAATTCCAAGGGCCACACACTAGGGACATAAATTTTTCACAAATATGAGACATAAAAATGTTACATTAGAAAAGGCCAAAGGTAAACAAACATAAACTAGTCTATTTTTAAAGAGAGAAAAAACATCAATGAAGGATATAAAATGTAAATACTAGTCTACACCTTTCATATGTTTGAATGTCACATCATAGTATAATAACATATCCATGTAGCATATTTTAAGATATGAATAACTATAAATATATCTAATCAATCTAGTTAACTTAACTTGGTATAAGGTTATAAAAAGATATAACCTATGATAGTGAAACCTATAAATTAATATTCCCCTAGTATTGGCATGGCCACTTGGTAGAGAAATGCATAATATATATTTGTCCATGTGTAATTTATATGTCTACCAGCACACTCATATATCTTGAGATTCATTCGTGTATGAAAATAATAATATGTCTACCAATCATGTGATAAATAACATATGTAAAAAGTGTAATCTAGTAATAAGTCATGCTTGATCTTGATTTTGTATATTTTGAATAATTTGAATGTTTTCATATTTTATTGAGCATTTGATTTTTTATATTTATAAATATTTGAATGTAGTGATCATAAATTAGTGAATAATTAATACTAATTAGGATTAAGGTAGATATATCCTAACTTATCTTTTATATTATGTAATTGCATTACTTCATCTTGTACTATATATGATTGTTAATATTATGTAATCATTATTATATTTGAATTTTTTCTCTTTGGAGAGTACCATTTCCATTATGTTTAATAATGATTATATTGTTTCTCTATGTAAATGAAATAAATTGATCTATGATATTCACTCTAGCCTACATTAGGTATAATCATTCTAATCAAAATTTGAGTTTCAACTAGGTGGTATAAGGTGTCACCCAAATGCTTGTATCGACCACCTTTGGATTGCATGTAATTGGTATGGTAATATGTCCAATAAATTTAACATAATGAGTGTTTAAAATTTCTTTAATATTGTGCCCCAAGTGTCATAGGAATGTGACAATACATACATTTGGGAATTGGTATTTATCAGCGTACATTTGTTATCAATAATCACATTTTATATTTGTTATAATGGTCAAATATTCCTCTTGAGGACATTTTATGCTTGTTGTATTAGAAGATGATTTCTTAAGAATATTGATTAAAGTGGATATTTTTAACATTATATTAACTTAATAATGCCTTTATTATTATATATTTGAATATACTTTTTTAAGGCATCTCAATTATTTTTATCATGTCCTAATATTATATGGTAATCTAAATATGGTATTCCTTCTTGATGTGAGATATGTCCCTCAACTTGATGTGTATTTTATGGTAATGTGATGTGATTATGATCAAGTAATATTTTCAATATTATTCTTGGTTTATCCTAGAGACATGTTACTTGCAATGGTTTTAGAGCTTTGATATTTATCATTTCCACATTATTTAATTAAATAAGTGATTTCTTATGTTTATAAGTGATGTTTGATTTTAATTTTCCCTATACATGGTGTAGGATAATATTGTAGTTATTATTTAAGTTTAAAATTTACTCATGATTTATCACTATTATATTTCCTTTGTCCCCAATATATTGTTCAAGAATATGGTATTTATGATTTGTCCCATTTTTGTACATGAATAATCTATATTTTATCCAACTCTAATAAGTTTGAATAGAGTTTTAAATAAATATTCATCTTTAGGATTTAATTTTAACTTAGATAGTTGATCATATATCATATATTTCATATTGGTATATGTATGCAATCATAAATGCATCATGTCTATGAATTAATCCTATATCAGATAAGATAGATCATAACTACACTTCTAATTTGGATACACTTGTTAAGAAGGAACATGACCAATATGGGGATTTGCTAGACCCGATTATGGGATCACTTGTATCACTTATCACAACACATCATTTTAGGAATGGTTCCAAAGCCTACAGTCTAACATAATTATACAAAAACCTTAATAGATTCCTAAGGTTTAAAACATTCAATGTTATTCTAATATCAAGAAAGAAAAATATAATGTAGTGCACACTAAAGCTTGTGGTACAAAGTGGGGGTTAGAAGCAATAAAATAAACAACTAAAATAAACATGTATTAGAAGACATATACTCACGTCAATGTATATGGGATCCTAATACATGGAGATAAGAATACAAATGCATTATCTATCTACTATTACAAAGGAGAAATAAATTTAGGAATACTTACCTTTGAAGATGAACCCGTCAAGCCTCAATATCTCCCTTGGCCAAGGTGCTTCATAAAAAAATTATTATGTTATGCAAGGATAACTAAAATAAATCACCTCAGGGATACACGACCTAGCTAACCATATAAAAGTCTTCTCCACAAGATAATATCTATATCTCCAAAGAAGGTATGGAACCCTAAGATTTATTCCTCAAGTATAATGGTCAATAAGCAAATGTTTTCTCTCACTTCTTTGTTAATAATATTATCTTATGAAATGGTAGGAAATGAACTTATATGTATAGGAAGATTTTTCCCTAAATCCTCTTGGGAATGTCAACTGTATAGGGTAAACCTAGTCGACACGGTTTGTTTTTAAGGATAATTCACTAAGTCTATCATAGGTTGCTCGAAAGGCTAACAAACCAAAAATGTGAAAAATACCCCTAAACTATACTAGGTCAACCAAATCAACCCAGTAAAATTGACAAACAAAAAGGATGTTAAGGCAAGAAAAGTGGATGGAAAGAGGAAAAAGACTAGAGGAGGTAAGACTGAGAAGAATAAGCTTAGGGTAAATGGTTTTTAGGAAACAAGTGTGTAGATGAAAAGTGTCAAAAGGGACAACAATGTTATGAATAATTGATGGTCTTCCCACCCATTTCCCTAGTGCACCCCTTAAGGCATGCACTCAAATATATTGAGACATGATAGGTTCTTGCAAGATACAAAGTGTCAGTAATCAGTAAAAGTTTGAAAATATTATGTGTATATAATATCCACATAAACACTTTCATAATAATATATGATCAATCCATTTTAGTAGTTTAGATTCACTACTAAAGGGATATTCACAATAGGTTTTTGATTTTCTATAGTTTCTTATGGCTCATGATGTGAAGTTTATTTGTATGTTATGATTAGTTACTTTTCATTTTCAACACTTTATTATACCAAATCCTATGTATGCATCTAAGCTAATGGAATTGGTTTTGATGGAGAATGATAGTATGATATTCCAACTATGATTATGGATGGCTTACATTAGTAGATGGGTGGTCTTAAGATATGTTAAAGTGTCATCATCTACTAGTTTCATATAATAATAACCTTTATGAATAAATTTTATACATCTATGTGAATTTTATGGTATTTCTTCCAAATCATGTATCTAATTCCACCCAAAAACAAATTGTGATGAAATTAATTAGGCATAATGCGAAAGGGAGTAGGTACCATTTTGGGACTTGGTTTTAAATTTAATGACATGGTCCCAAATATCAAATACAAAGTGTTGTTAAATCTTTTTATACTTAGATATGATTTTTTAGTAGTAGCCATGTTAATCACCAATTTTTGAGAAAGTAATGTTACATATATTCAATAAAAAATAATTATCCAATAACATAAATTTGGCCATTTAATTTTGCACTTGAACTTGAGAGAATAATGGATTTATTTTATCTATTTTTTGTTATGTATTTAAGTATTATTTGTCCAATGTGGTGAATTTTTGATATCCTTGAATGCATTAATGATATAGGTAAATGATGTAAGTTGTCTATCACTACGGATTGTTGTTTACTGTAGTGCCTTATACAAGATGTATTTATACACCATTGATTTCTTGATAAACTCCAAGTTATAAATTTTTTTCATAGGTATTATTTAGTTGATCAATGATTTCATACCATTTAGGTTTATTATTTTTCCTCACAATAGGTGGAATGGGTTTAGGAGGAAGATACTGAATAACTTCATTTTTTCATTCATAGAAAGTAACCCTACCTTATCTAGTTTTGAAAGCATGGACCATAAAATATAAAATAATTCAAGAGTAAATAATAGGAATAGGATTATAGTTAGTAAAATATTGAGGTCTACATGGAGGATGAATAAAAGGATCAATGCATTCCCTTTGGTGTATAATGGTGACGAAAATAACTCAGATTTGATTTTGTAGTAATATGATTTTAGAAAGGCTTGATATTTATCATTATTCATTTTATCCATATTAATGATCTTAGATTTTATCCATTTGACCCAATTTCATACATAATTGATTCAAATAAGATAAACTATCTATGTAGAGAAATATGAAAATATTACTTGTATGACTTCCATGAACCAATAATGTTCTTTAATTATAGAAATGAATAATGTTTATTGATAGATAATAATAATTTTTTTACGTACACAAAGAGAAACCCTATTACTTAAATATGAAACCCTATAAGGAATATACCTTAAGGATAATGTAGGGTTTGACATGGTTTAATATTATATGAGTTCAAAAATATTTTTATGCTAAATTTGTTTTAGAAACCTGAATAGGATAGAAACTAGTATAATAGTTAAGATTACTAAATATGAAATTTAAGGATGCCTCTAAATCTAAATGGCTAAAAGATATTATAATTATTTGAAACGTGGCATATGTTAAATATAGTAAGTAAAAAAAGAGTTGAATACTTATATTTTTTTATTGACATTATGATTATGATTGTGTATCTAGAAATAAAAAATAAAATAAACTAAGCCTGTGATATGTCTATCTTAGTATTTAGGTTTCCATCAATGTAGACTGGTTTGGTTGGACCTTGGTTAGTATTGATCATCTATAATGTTCTATGGTTAGTAGTGATCTATGTTTAAATATGGTTTGTGACCTTACAATCACCTTTACATATCTTTAAAATATTTGTATGTGTGACTTTAAACCTTGATGATGCATGAAGCTACATAAAACAACATTATTCACCTTGAAATATTATTTGTGCATTTGATCGATAGAAACCTAAAAATATATATGAAAGAGTAATGGGATAAGTTTACCCCAATAAAAAATGTTTGATGATTGACCACTTCCTATGATTATGATACTCTTACGAGGGGAATCAATCCACCTGTATTTCTCCCACATAATGTAATTTTTAAAGTGTGATCCTTCTCTATATGATTGTAAATAAGTATTTATATTTGAAAATGCTTTATTTGACTTGGATTAATTGTTCCTAAGACTTGTATTTTGATTAATCCTAGTGATTGATTCATAATTTGGGAGGAATAAGGTAGATTTTATAAATGTGTAATATTGTATATAAGTGTACTAGATAAATGTCAAATCCCCTATCAAGTGAGACCTTGGTTTATATATAGATGAGTCTAGTTGGGTAATTTATTATTCCATTGACATTCTAGGCATATGGGTCAACCCTAAGGAAATATTTAATTTTTAAAAGTTTAATTGTTGGAATGGGTTGGTACCATCATGCCTAGGTAAATATCAATTGATGATACTCAACCAATCTAACATTACCAACCCATATACATGTGAACTAAAATAAGAATATAGGCATATCTATGTAAGATAACATGCTTGTTTGAAATAGATAGTGAGGTTACTATAGGTGTTTAACAATAGAATGAAAGGATCAAAACAATAAGGTATCATGTGGGTTCCATAGAATGATGGGTTAGGATCATAACTATGTGTGGTATCCATGAATCATAAATATATTTCAATCTTTTCATTGTCAATTGGTTAATATCATATATTAGTATGTACACTAATATTACTCATTTTTTAGGTGAGATATGAATCTATTTAAACCTAAATTTAGATATATGTGGTAATGAGGGTTAATAATATTCATTAGATTTTGTACAAGGGTGGTGAAATAACCTATTAACTAGGCCAATTAATTTTTTTTTAAAAAAAAAGTATAATAAATTTATACAAGTGAAATTGTAAAAAATAATAAAGCATAGATTTTGATATATATTACAATAAAAGTATAGCATGGAGTACTAAATAGGAACCAGATAAAAGTGGACTAGATAATGATCTTAGAACAATCATTAGACTATAAAAATATCTATTTTATGGCCTTATACACTTGAATTATATCTTCATAGTTGCATCAGCATAAGTGTGTATGTCATAGTTGTCCTATATGGAGTACTGACTAGATCTATATGTGACTAACTAGATATATTTGGGTTTTATATCATATTTATTTTATGTCTTCATATCATGCACATACGATTTCATTATTTTTTCAAATTATCAAACCCTATCTCTTCACCTTTGAAGTGGCTATGGGAAAAATGGGTTAGTGGGATCACAATGTCATGCTAAGCCCAAACACCCCTTTGTCATTTATTGATACATACATAGCTAGGTATCTAAAAAGGTAATTAGAATGATATAGTTATCCCCTACGTGTTGGATTATGTGTGCACAAGGGTGAAATTTGTTATAATCAAAGACATGTAATGAACTATCTTGTAACTTGGGAAATATGACTTATGGGTATCTCTTTGAATTATTTCATTCTTATAGAAAGACTCTTCCTACAATTGATATGGAAATATGGACAAACAGGGCATACTTTCTCACTTAAATTATTTATTGAGTGCTTATTAGTATATTGCCTTGTGAATTTTATGATATTTATAGGTGAATAATGAATTATGGTTGATCTTATATATACCAATCCCATTTATAAATATCTCACATTAAATATCTTAGGCTAACCTTTTGGATAAGTCACATTTATAAATTGGATGTAGTCACTTTATAGGAAAAGTGGACAATTACATCGATGTAAGTGTTTATATGAGATGAAAATGTATAGAGAGATAGAAAACAATTACATGTAAAAAACTAGTAGTGAAGGATAAATATCAAGTTTAGATAAATTTTCACAACATATATGATCTAGGTCATTAGAATAATAATGTTCAGTCTAAGTTATAAGTAATTAGGAATAAAAACATAATTAATGTGATCCTTTAGATAAAAGGAATGCCTATAACTCAAAGGTAGAACCATGATATGTATTATCTAACTATATAAGACTAGGGTACTTTATAAATACTTTTTTAATATTTATAGAATCATACAAATCTCTCATCTCAAAATAAAAGAGTTATACCCATCATGTTATATATAAAAATTTAGTCATGTAAACCATGTGTGTTGAAATGATAAGGTTTTGTCATCATAAATATTTCTTCATTAGTGCACATAAGAAACATGTAACCCAAGGAAAAAAGTGACATGTATAGTGTATATAACAATTAGTCACGTAATAATAATCATTGTAATAATCATGATATTTATAATCACCAAGAATATGTGTGATATAAATAATGTAATTTAACATAAGTATAATAATGCATGATGATAATAAAAAAATGCCTTCTCAAAAACAATCATAAAATCACTCAGATATGCATACATTATTATGATCATGATGCAAAAAATCACTCAAGACATGACTAGCCTCTAACCCAACATGGAAAATATTTCCATGACATATTATAGTTTCCTCAATAAAAATGACACATAATGTGAGAGACCATAGTAAATTCACTAATATAATCATGAAAGATAGAACTCAATGAAACACACATAAATGGTCACATGATGTAACAATAATCAATAGTTACTCATAAGGCACACAATGTAACACAAAATGGTCACAAATATAATATGAAATTTCATATATATAAAGAATCAAATAATTTAATGCATAATAAATGATCACACCATCTAATATTATTAGAATAAAACATGCATAAAAAAAGTGAATATAATTTTAAAAATAAATCCATGTCATTATCAAATGTATAATAGTGAAATTTCCATTTAATACAACACCCAAAAAATTATATGGAAGATAAAGTGATGAATAATTAGTCTAAGTATCTAAATATGATTAATGGAATGGTCATATAAATATGTAAGCTATAAATTTTACCAATGTTCCACTAGTGTAGGCATGCCCCTAATGCAATAAAATAGCCTTGGGTGTAGCGAATGTCCCACATCTAAATATCCTTGTATGATAAGTAATTTCTATGTCATACATGTTACTTATGTATATATGAATTCATCCACATATAAATGGATATTTATTTTACCATATATATCATAAGTAATGTAAATTGATTATGTACTTTAGCAAATAATGTCATACATAGGTCCTGATTTTTAATTTCTTTAATTTTTATTTACTTATTTACTTATTTTTTATTTTATTTTTTTGATATGAATTAGTTAAAATTCATGTTCCTAATATGGAATCTAAGTAATGCAAAAAATTATATAGATGTTCTAGTGATAAATGGCTTAACTATGGATATAGGATCTCATAAAATGACTTATATCATCATCATCATCATCATCATCATCATCATATTTTGTATGTCAATAAACTTTGTTAATTTTTCAATTTCTTCAATGTTATACATATGAATTTCATTTTATTAAATTTTATATGAAGGTTAATGATCAATATTGTGAATTAATTCCATTTAATTTATCGTAGTCTTTAACATTTTCATTTTTAGTGTTCCCATTGTAGTGAACCTTGATTTTATTACCTTGAAACATGAATACAAAACACTTATTTATAACATAAAATACATATTTAATTTATTCCAACCATTATTTTATAATGTGACACATAATTTTGTACTAATACGTATCACATATATTATTGTTTTGATAGCCTTTTTCTAAAAATTAATCGATAGGGTAATATGTTTGATTCATCTACTGTAATGTATACTATATTACAATTAATCTACCTTATGACCCAAATATTATAAGAATGGAATGTCTTATGTATTTTACCCATCATATATTTAAATTTCATTGTAATAATTACCCTTAATGTATACATGAATAGTAAATTTGTCCTTTCATGAATTCTTATACTCTCTACATGATATGTTTTCATGTTGTGTATTCAAATAAAATGTCCAAATTGGTAGTTTGAGTGTGGCTTGTGACATCCAATCCATAGGTCCTTCTTACATGATTTTATGACCCTTTTATACACCTTTTTGCTCATTATCAGTCATCTGTAGACTCTTGAAACTTGATTATAGCTCGGTTAGATTGTATTTCCTAGGCTAATCCTATTCCCCCAAATCCTGACCCTATAAGATAGGAGCCTCATACCTAGACTATTGTGTCAAACCCTAGGGTGTCCCATTTTTAGTACTCTATCTAATCACACTTTGAACCCAAATAGTTAATTTCATCTAATTCCTATCCTTTATTATGTTAGCCTAGAATGAATACATCTAACCCATGACCAACTGTTCCCTATAAAATCCCATTCAAAGTTTATTTACAAAGGGAGGTGATAAATCTTATAAAACAAGCAAGAATATAAATAAATCACTAAGTAAAACTTTCTTATTCTCTGCATACAGTCACCTAACACATCTACAAACATATTCAAACTCTCATACCAGTCCCTAGCCACCTCAAACACTCTCAATTTGGCATTTTTCCATTTGCTTCACACTATCTCATAAAGCACATCAAGTGGGATAAATACATATGGCTTGATCCCTCTTCAAAGTATTAGTGTGTAGGGAGTGTGTCCACATAAGGAGTGTGCATTACACATTCAATGCATATTACACACTAATCCCCCCAATTCTATAAGTGATCCAAATCTCATTTTATCAAGTATGATGGAGCGTTAGGGTTTCAATATTAAATAATTTCTACAATGAGCTCCATCGACATTCAATAATCAAGATTTAATAGGTAGGCTCACACAAGAATATTGTAAAGAACTTAGAAAAATTAGGTTTCTACAAGTAGTTTGGACAATAATGGTAGAATAGGACAATAGCACTGGACCCCAAAGTGTTTTATTTTTAGTGATCCTATCCTTTCATCAAATGAAAGATATATTTTGATTTATGACACTATCCTAGTCTTACATAGCTAGTTTCAGACCTTGTATTAACCATCTTACCCTATTTCTAGATAAGTTATATTTTCTCCTTATTTATTGATATTTTTATAAAGGTAAAAAAGATAAATACATTCTATAAATTAGGGCTATAATTATTGCAATATATTTTACTAATTTATTAATCCAAACCCTTAAATAAAATAAGAATAAAACTCAAATATTCCCAAAAAAGTTAAATCATTTGGTGAACCTGACTTACTTTGTTTATGTATAAAAACCTTAGAAACCATATATAAAATTCCTTTTAGATTTTTCCAATATTTTTTCTAAATTTTCCTTCATATTTAAATCAAAATTTCACATTTAATTAATAAAAGTTACCATAGTAATTTTTAAAATTATTTATTTCAAACCCTAGTTGAATTTACTAGATTGCTTTACTTCTTGAGGTATCACCTTACATATTTGTAAGCTTTGTATCCTTTTTATCCATATTCCAGTTTGTTGTTTTTAAGACTTTACATTTCATTTATTTAGTAATTTCCTTACATTTCATTTTTATTATTACAAATTATTGCAAAAAATTCAATCCATTTTTTATTTTTTTTCCTACTTTAATAGTGGCTCAATATATTAATTTTGATGAAACTAATAATAGGTAAATTCAAGACCTTTTAACTAAAAATCTTGATATACAAGATGATATGCTTAAAATAATAAAATAAGAACAACAAAAAGTAAACAATGGTTAATCTTTTTAAAACATAGAACAACTAGTTGCAAATGACACTACGATGATAACTATGTCTCAACAACCCCTATAACAACCCAACCTTCTTATGAGGCACTACCAGTTATGGATAGTACATCATTGTATAATAATGTGGCTTACACTATGTAAGAGATAAAATCTCTTCAATCTAAGGTGCTATATCTTAAGCAAGGTGCCTTTAGACCAACATAAGCATTGGACTCTTTTTCTCTACTTCATACACCATTGGCACATCATATTGCTTCTACACCCTTGCCACCAAGTTTTGTTCAACCCAAGCTCACTCTCTATGATGGTAAGGGTGATATAGAGACACACTTGAGATATTTTCATGCAACATGATTGGACTATGATCCAAATGACTGGTTACTAACCAAGCTATTTCTATAGAGTTTAAAGGATTATGCTCTACAATGGTTCTATAGTCTAACGAATTAGTCAATCAATGCATTCAATCCTTTAGATGACACATTCATAGTTTGTTTTACCATTAAAATAGGTTAAAAGGTTTCTTATGTGAAAGTAGTACAACTGAAACAAAGGTCAAATGACCATCTCATATATTATGTTCTTATATATAAGACTATCTTGGCTAAAATGACTAGCCCCATGGCCAATCAAGAATTAAAGGATCTCTTCAAATAGAGTCTTCTGATAGATTTTCATGAGCTAATAATTTTTAAAAAGTTCTCTTCCTTCATTGAGTTATTTCATACACTAAAGGAAAGGGAAGTCAAACTAATTTCAATGGGTAAACTCAAATACACAAGTATATCAAAAACAACACATAAGAGTAAAATCAAAGTCCCATACAAAGTAAAGGTTAATGATAGAAAAAGTAAAAATCAATCTAAAAATAATGTGGCTTTATATCCCCCTCAGTGACTCATTTTATTATAACCTCCTTGATGATCCTTTACCAATCTACCATTATCTCTAACCAAAGTCTTACAGTAGCTTTTGGAATGCAACATCATATCTTTCCCTCATATTTAGGAAGTTGACGCAACTAAGCCTATTCTATGTGTATGATTAGAATGCATTTTGTAATTTTTAGAGGGCACCATGCCACACAATTAATAGATACATTAGTTTGTGACACAAGATACATGACTTGATAGATGACAAACTCATTAATATTGGTACTCTACTTGAGCCTCCTCAAGCAAAGCAAACATAGGCCAAGGCTTTGAAATTTTTTTTAGATCGCTTCCCAAAGTATTATAAACAAGAGATAAGGGATACATCAGGTTTTCACCATATATATCATGCACACCCTCCATCAGCTACATACCAAGCACCTTCAGTTGAGTGACATCCTTTGAGCAACATGATTGGTGTGTATAATTCCATAGTTTCAACTAGAGCTTTGATCTCCTTCTCAAATAAGAGATAGTTGAGGATGATTTAGATTACCATTCACTTTTTATCAGAACTTACATTAATCATAATCTTACGCATAGTGTTCTCATAGACAATAGATCTAGTGTGAACATGTGCACTATGAAATTACTATATCATTTGGGATATTCAAAGAAGGATATTACCCTAACAAACATAGTTATCAACAGATTTAGTGGGCACATATAATGTTCATTGGGTGAGATTGTACTTCCTCTATTGTATAACCTATACATAAGGCCACACCATTTTCTATATTTCCCAATGTAGGAGTCATTGATATGTTTCTTGGTTGATCATATATTCAAAAACTTCATGCCTATAGTTCACAAATGCATGAAATTCATTAATGTTAATCAAAATTTTATAGTTTGTGGAGTTTCATATGAGTTATCACTCCCCACTTCAAAGTTATCTACTACTTTACAGTCACTAGTATTAGTTATTCCACTAGTTATAGTTCTTCCTCTAGTTTAGATTCAAACATAGTTAAGGCCTTCTTCACCAGCTTAGAGAGTTCATACACTTCCATGAAGACCTCTTTTAGAGCAACCATAATTTTAGGATTCTAGATAGTTTCCAGCTATAATTTTCACACCCAGGGTAGTATCATTGAGGTCTCACGCCTCTACACATAAAGCACACTTTTAGATAGCTTCTATTACTAGATGGGTCCCTAATATCCCTATATATGCATCCACTTCTTAGATTTATAGGGGGATCCCATAATTGGTTTCCACTATAGATATTTTAGAGAATTTATAACATACCTAGCTTTTATAATCACAATCTTATCCCTTCCATCATTCTTCATGATCACACACAATCCCTCTCCTTAATATAGGACACCATGATAGGGAGTCTCTTATGAGACTCATTGGTTAATATCATTTCTTCCTAGTCTTTCTTATACATAGTTTCTTTTTGCTTACTTGTACATAGTTTATTTTTTCTTACTTCTACATAGTTTTTTCTACTTACTTTTATATAGCTTATTTCAAAAATTATAAAAACATTATAACATGTCAAAATATAAAAATATTCAAAGAAAATAAAAACACAAAAAACATTTCAATTGTATGCATCATCCATGCTTTACAATTCTACTACCATGCTAGACTTATATTTTATTATTAATGGTATTGTTTGTTGATTTATCTACATTACCATGCTTCACTTCATCTTCTTTGAGTGTGTGCAGTGACACCTAGATCCTTGATTGCTTCACTCTACCAATTGAGGGGGAATCTTACTTCATATATTCGAGACATACATCGATATATCTACCCACTGGGGGCATTTTCTTTATGACTTCACCACCCATTTTATGTCATTCCTACACCATACACTCTAGTTATCATGTCGATGTACATTATTTACTAGCTTACATAGATTATTCTATTGATATTCATTAGTATATAGAACTTATGTATTTTTTGGCATCTACCTAGTTTTGTACTTCATGTTTTGCATACTTTCACTTCTTTCCTTGATTAGATACATGTGATTATATTTTTAGCATTTAAATGTCTTCCTTTTTTTATTTATGTAGCTAGATGTTATTACATTTCTCATTTCTTATTTTGTCTCTTGTGTGTGCTAAATGACATATACCAATGTCCTTTGCTTGTACTCTTTTATGTGCTTGTGGCCCTCATGGTAACCTTGCTTGTTTTCAATTATATGTGTATGTGGGAATTTGAACATGCCTTGTATGTTTGCTTTCCCAATTTGAGTGAAATGTACCCATGTCCCTTGTTTTCTTGTCCCTTTCACCACTTTTATGTGCTTCTTACTTCTTTCCTTATGTTCTTGTTGCTTTTTTACTTCTCATTATTTTTAATGCCCTGATCCACATCATGCATTTTCTTAATTTTTTGGATGTCATGATGGACATCATGCTCCATCCCTCCTTGATAACTAACAACTAACATTCATATTTTCAATTCAATAAACTACACATGCTATTACATTGTTACATCTTTTTAGGCATACCCTTATTGATCTAACAATCTCTAATATAAACTATGTTGTATCTTGAGAGCTCTTATCAATTATCATTGCTATATCATGTATTTTGTAGTATAACACACATGTAGGGATATTTATTTTTAGGGAATCCATTGTAATGTCTTCATTCCTACCTCAGAAGAGGGGGCAACAATTAGAGGTTTTGTCATAGAGATCAGAGCCTTCTACCACTCAAAACTTAGTTTTCAAAACACTCAAAACAATAACCAAAACCCAAACCAAGTAGAATAGACCAATAAAATAGTGATTAATACATAAAAATAATCATAAATAGAAAAGGATAATAGTTCCATACTTGGACTACAATTTTAGATAATAAATTTTCCTATTTTTGGTACTCCTATCCAAAAAATTGAAAACCTAGATTTTATAGAAATAGATAGAAAGGTAAGGCCAGTTATAGTTTTGTCAGCTATAGTTTAGTTCAAAGTGGGTAGATTTAGTAAAATTTTTCTTAGAGAATGTATATATAGGGGGCATTATGCATGACATGATAGCTCTCACTTCTAGTTTTAGATTAGGTAGTTGTTATAAATTCCAAATCAAAATCCATGTTATAGACACTAGTGATTAGGGGACAATGTGCATGGTACATTGGATTTATTTTCTTTTTGAGTTTAATACATTACCTAGGTATTCTTAGTATTTGAATGCCTTATTCCATCTATAAGTGGTTAGCATAATTTTGGAGGGGCTTTCATATAAGACTAGTTCTTAGTTTTAGAGTGGCTTTCATAGAAGCCTAATCTCCACCTTTCAAAATGGCCAATATTGGCCTAGTTCTTAGTACACATTTAGATATTCACATCACATTATCATATTACAAATATTTCATGGGCTTTAGGATTCATCTAATATGACACACATTTATACCAGTATCAGCTCATATCTTCACTAAGTGGGAAATGATGGAGCTAAATGAGTAGCTAGCCTTTATATTCTTGAGCCACCTACTCATAAGGATTAGACACATAGTCCAAACAATGATTAACACACACATGATCACATAGGTTCACTTAATGGGTGACAAAGGAGTTAAAGGGCTAGTCTTTGCATTCTTGAGCCACTCTTAGGGAATTGAGCACTCATCTCCATTCATGATATTACTCTTGGTAAACATCACTCAGCATCACTTAACATCATTTAGAATCACTCGATGTCACAAAAGATTTAAACTTCATTATGTGCTCTCTCTATGCACACTCAACATCACATAGTTTCATAGACTTCACCCTTGTAGGTAAGTTTAGGTACACTGTCTACTTTCCTTTATCCTAGTATTTCACTTTATTGCATGATTAGAATAAAAGGGGGAGGGAAATATATTCATATAAAATGTCCAAATTGGTAGTTTTAGAGTGGCTTATGACATCCAATCCATAGGTCCTTCTTTCATGATTTTGTGACCCTTATAGACACCTTTTTGTTCATTATCGATCATCCATATACTCCTCAAACCTAATTCTAGATTAGCTAAACTCTATTTCCTAGTCCAATCCCATCCCCCTAGGTCTAGAGCCTATATGATAGGAGAACCATACCTAGACTATAGAACCAGACCCTAGGGTGTCTTGATTTTGATGCTCTTATCTAATCACACTTTGAACCCAAATGGTTAATTTCATCTAATTCTTATCCTTCATTATGTTGATCTAACATGAATGCATCTAACCCATTACCAACTATTCCCTATAAAATCCCATTCAAATTTTATTTAAAAAGGGAGGTGATAAATATTACAAAGAAAACAAGAATACAAATAAACCACTAAAGTAAACTTCCCTATTCTCTACATATAGTCACTCAATATAGCTACAAACATATTCAAACTCTCATACTAGTCCCTAGCCACCTCAAACACTCTCAATTTGGGATTTTTGCATCCATATCACACTATTACATAGAGAACTTCAAGTGGGAGAACTACATATGGCTTGATCAATCTTTGGAGTATTTGTATGTAGACAATGTGCCCACCCAAGGGGTGTGGATCACATGTTCAATGCATATTACGCACTAACCCCCCATTTATCTTAGTGATTTAAATCCCATTTTATCAAGTATGATGGAGGGTAAGGGTTCGAATATTAAATCATCTTTATAGTGATCTCCATCAACATTAAAAACTCAAAATTTCATAGGTAGGCTCACATATGAATAGTGCAAAGAACCTAGAAAAATAAGGTCTCTATGAGCAGTTTGGATAACAAAAACAAAAGAGGAAAACATCACCAGACCCCAAAGTGTCTTATTTTTTATGGTCATATCCTTTCATCGAATGAAAGCCACATTTTGATTTGTGACACTATCTAGTTCTACATAGCTATTTTTAGACCTTATATCAACCATCTCAACTTTTTCCTAAACAAGTTATATTTTCTCCTTATTTATTTCTATTTTTAGAAAGGTGAAAAAGATAGATAAATTATACAAATTAGGACTATAATTATTGCAATATTATTTATTGATTTATTAATCCATACCCTTAACTAAAATAGGAATAAAAATTTAATATTCCCAATTAAGTTAAATCATGTTGAGTCTTATTAATTACTATTATTTATGAAATTAATTATATCTATATTATCTCTAAGATCCATTAATGATTAAAATGATAAATCTTTTCTTTCAATATTGTATAAACTTATATCTTATGTCTATTGATTCTATGATAATTACAAAATGACTTCATCTCTTGATGTGATAATTGATACACATCTCTATGTTGAGTGGTAGGTAGGGAAATAATATTTTTAATAAGTAACATCTATAATATAGTGATAATTTTTTCTTTTACACTATGTAATATATAATTTGATATTAGGTTTTATATCTTTGAGATCTACATTATTTATTGAATATGTCATAGATATTTGGTATTAACCTTTTATGAATTATGTAATGTGTTATACCTTGTATACACCCTATATTGGTCAAGCAACCAAACATATCATGTATTCTCATAGTCCTCTTCATAAGAGATTTCAACTAGAGAATATGAGCCTTATTCACACTAGCCATGTATTTATTTTTTCTTATCTTGGTCTTATTTCTTTCTTTTGCCACATTATTATTTATTACCAGTCATCTAAAACCTTATAAATAGTCATTCCACCTCAGCCAAATAGTATTCCATGTGCCAATCATGTTCCCCTAGGTCTCGAACTTGTAGGATATGAGTATTATAATTGGACAACAGCATTGAACATGGAAGTGTCTCATTTTTGGCACTCCCATCCATTTGAATTTTTATCTTTAATGGTCATTTATCTTGACTTAATAGGTCCTTAACCTTTATTAGACCCTCCCTTAAGTTTTGTTTAACTTTTTGATGTCATTTAATGTGAATAAAACTCCCAAATTCAAAATAAATAGTCTCCTATATAAAATAATTCATAAGGCATTTTATATATAACACTTACTACTTTGGAATAGTAAATAATTAAAAAATTAGTCAATAGTATAGCTCAAACTTCTAAATCACACATAGATTTGCATGCTTGATCAAGGAAGGGCCTAGGAAAAGGCTCATTCTTGCATCTACCATGCACATTTATTATTCACATTCCCTAAGGAAGAACTAAATTTGATCTAAAACCCTAGTTTGAGGGTTAATGTAAGTATTGATTAGAACTATAGGGGTTCTAGATCATGCAATCATACTTCCCCTAACCTAGTATTTTTCCCTTTTCCTTTTGATATGTTTTTTGTTTCATGTGTGTAGGTAGACCTAGGGTTTTGAGAATAAAACTAGTTATATAGTGGTACATATAGGTGATCATGGAGAAATAAAGACACTTATAAGACCTAAAAAATAGAATGAACCAAAATCTAAAACTAAAAATTGATTTGGATAACAACATTGACATTGGACTATAACACTAGACACCAAAGTGTCTAATTTTTGGTGCTCCTTTCCTTTCACCAAATGAAAGATAGATTTATTTTTTTGACATCTTCTGAATCTTTCACAATAGTTTTGTGACTGTATATCCACCATCTTAGTCATTTTTTCTAGATAAGTCATTTCCTTCCCTATGTAATTGATTTGATCAAATTGATATAAATTTGTGTTTTACTATACTTGTTTATATTTTACCTCTTAATATATCTCCTTTATTTTTTAGGAACTAAACCCTAGAATCCCAAAAATAATAAAATATTTGGTGAAACTTAATTAATTTGAAAAAATATCAAACCCTAGGTACCCCTAGGGTTTTTCCTTCACATTTTTGTGCCAAAAATCAATTTCAAAAATCTAATTTTTGTATAAAATTTTGTACATTTCTTTTATTATAATTTATTATAAAATTCAAATTATTTCAATAATTTAAAATTTCTAAAACTCCAACCCATAACCTTATATGTCAGAACTAGGTCCTCAAACCCCAAGCCTTCCTCCCTTACAATTTTTAGATTAAAATTTTGGAATTTTTTCAAATTGTTTGGAGTGTCTAAAATATTTTCAAAATATCTATGTTATTAGTCATTCTTCCATTTATCTTCTTAATAGTAATTTTACATATTCTCTTTGGTGAAAACAATAAAATGGCCACTAAGGCACTTCGTCCCTCTCATCCTATAGATAAATTTCTAAATTTTTCATAATTATGACAATGAATGGATAAATTTTCAAAATTTTACTTTAAAAAAAATTTTGTAAAATTATTTAATTTATAATGAAGATAATTAATATTTTTTTAATGAGGAATATGATGATGCATATGAAAGTGATAGTGAAGAAAAGTAGATTCATCTTATTGTCTCAACCCTATCTCTTTTCTTCCTCTTCTAAAGAAAATAATTTTAATAAATGGGAAAGTTATTTTTCACCTAATTATCCTATGCACAATGCATCAAATGCATAAAATGAATAAATTATTCATTCATTTCCATGTTAATCTCTCTCTCTCTCTCTCTCTCTCTCTCTCTCTCTCTCTCTCTCTCTCTCTCTCTCTCTCTCTCTCTCTCTCTCTCTCTCTCTCTCTCTCTCTCTCTCTATGTTCTAATTACAATAATATAAAAATAGAATCAAAATTCTAATGCATAATTCAAATGATCAATCTCATGTTTTTTACTCTACTTTTTCATCTCAAAAAGTGACAAAAGAATGTTTAAATGATAAATCTCTTACTTTTACTTCTCATATTGTAAATGAAAATAATGCATGCAATCCATTCAAGGATAACTTAGATGCACATACTATTCCAATTTCACATGAAAATTTATTGCATATTAGAAAAAAATTATCATCTTCTCTTACTCCTCTCCCTAGTGATAATGGAAGTGATAATGAATATGATAGTGAACATGAAAATGAATATGACAATAAAAGTGAATATGAAAGTGATACTTCTACTTCTCTTTCAAATGAACAAAATTTTGATTGTGATAATACATGGAATAATAATGACTATTATGCATATAGTGAAGAAGAAAATGTATCTCATGATTCTAACTCTTCTCTCACTCCTCTCAAACATAATGCATTACAAAAAATTTCTTTTACTTCTATGCATGATTCTATTTTAAATGATGCACATGTCAATGATAACATCACATCTTCTATTCAATTAGAATGTGATTCACTAAATACTAAAGATACCAATGAATCTCCCAAGCCACCCCCTACTATAGTAACACCTATTTCTCACTCTTCACCCAAAGAGAATTGTATCCTAAATCCCTCTCCTAAGGTCTAAGTTACCATTCCTCAAAAATTTCAAGTGAGCACATCCCCTCTCTATGATCTAATTGCTAAATGCAACATTCCCATGGCTAAAATAAATGATCAAATTTAATTATTAAATGAACCACTTCAAGATACTAATATACCACCCTAAGAGATTATTTATTTGATGCATGCAGTTGGTGAATTACAACACCATGTACATCTCCTTACCTTGGAAAACAAGGCTTATAAATCTTGGATGGATGTCAATGACTTGAATGGTAACCCTCTTCTAAAGACATTTGTTGAAGATTAATTACCTAATCATTTCCATATCCCATCATTGCCTCAATTTGATGGAACTAGAGATCTATTTATAAATATTCAAGCCTTTTCGAAAGATTTTCCATCTCATGCGACTCCTTTGATTCTACTTGAGTTGTTCTAGTAGACATTAGTGGTATGCATAGAATTGGTTCTTTAATCTAATCCTTGTTGGATTATTACATACATATGATGACTTAGAGGAGGCATTTATCAAATATTAAATACCAAGCATGGGACCTTATGTTACATATGAGACACTTTCCACATTGCAATAAAATCCTTTAGAGACAGTTAGTGATTATATCTTATGATTTAAGACTTACATGTTACATTTAATATATAAACCAATAGATTTTCAAGTGAAACATATATTTATTAATGGTATTTTCCAACCCCTCATAAATCATATATTATATCATACAAAGTCCTATTTTAGGCACTTATGTTATAAAAAATTTTCCTTAGAGAAGAAATTGGGATTGATTGAGTCAGATTTAGTTAAATGACATACTCTAGATTTCATATTATTAACTCCATGTACAGATCTTATAACACAAAATCCACCATGTCCCAAACAAGATAGGAGATCACAACCAAAAAAGAAACTAATTAATAATAGAGAGCTAGTTTCTAGAGCACCACCTATAGTATGCACTATAGAGAATAGTAGTAGAGCACCACTATAGTTTTATTAAAAATGGGATAGCCCATATGTCCTATTATCAACATTACTATATAGGAGGTTAATCGTATTTCCTTTTACTCATCTTTGAGATCCACATATCTTATAGAGGTAGCCATATCGACCCTTTTGTAACTATAATCATATCCATAGACATAGAGATAATGATTGTTATGGACTTAGGGACTATATTAATAGATGTGATAATAATGGCATCATAGCATTCACACTAGGGGCATTGAGATCTCCTCCACTAATGAGTCATCCCAAGATATTCCTTGAAAGGAATCATCAATTACTCATTGTGAGAGTAATGTGGTTTTTAGGACAAAGCCTCATAGGAGATCTCTTATCCCACCTACTCAAAGGGTTTGGAAACTAATACAAAAATAACAACCTATATATAGTATTATAGTCTATGGAGTATATAGTGCATTTATATATACATGTCCAACATAGTCAAAAGCATTTAAATAGAGTTTTTAGGGTCCTATCTCATGTATCAACCTATTATGGTTAAGATTAGATGAACCCACATCATAAAGTACTAATCCAAATAGATATTCACTATAATTGAGTTTTCAAGGATGTATTTAACATAAAAACCCACTAATATTGAGATTATATGAGCTCCCATCATAGGTTATAGTTCCATCTCTATCTATTACTCAATCATATGCATTACGGTAAAGGCCATAGGGTGTTATTTCATGTATCAATCCACTATGATTATAGATAGATGAGCCTCCTTCATATCACATAGTTTCAATTGTGTATCCATTGAGATTATATCTTATAGAGTCTCCATGTATATATATAGTTAGTGTATCATAGATATCATTATATACAGGGCATGTTCCTACACAACATGAGTAGTATGGGCTCTTGATCAGTTGGCCATCATGGTTTAGATAGTGATATAATAGCCATGGGGATGATATGAATAGAGTTATATCTTATATCCCCTTATACTAACAAATAACATTACTAATTACAAATAACCATCCCTAGCCAAACCAAAATATCCAAATCTTGATCTTACCAATATCTTATTTTACCATTCTTAAAGCAATTCACTTTATCAAATCAATTTACCAATTATAAAATAATAAAGATTTACTCACATATGAATAAAAATAAAACATTAACATCACATTTTAACCTATCAACAATGATCAAATCACATCCTAAATACCATTTTACCAAACCTATGTAACCTTAACATCAATGCCAAATCAACTATTTCTAATCAACCATTTGCAAAAAAATACTAATATAATCCAAATTCCATAATGCACACGAGTCAAAATCAAACCAGTATACATGTATATATAATGAGTTTTCAAACCATATACACTAGTATTAAGTACATAAGTCATGAATGGGTTTTTATCCCTTATTCTTAGTCTCACTCTCCCCACCAGTACTAGTCTCATAATATACCCTAACACTCAATGGATGCACACCTTGTTAAGCTACTACATTCATCTTACAATGAATCTCTCACTCTTGTAGCTGACCATGCTCCTAATGCAATTTTGCATATCACCTCTGAAGATATGTATACTCATCCATGATCCTCATGCTAATAGATTCAAAATCAAGTGGGGGCATCTTATGTCTATCTACCTCAGCTCTCAACTCATCTCTCTCTCTCTTACTACCCTAACATATGTAGTTATCACTATAGAATCCTTATAGAATAGATGAGCATGAATATTATCCATGAGATTGCTTACTCTATCAATACCTCCACTACATCATTAGGTACATGTTATGTGATCTTTCAGAGTGTTAACTTGATTATTATCTCTTAATAATCATCATATCTAATTCCTAACCCAATCTATGCTTCATCTTTAACACCTCCCACTTCACCTGCACACAAATTATGACACTACATTTGCTATATACTTTGAAATAAAACTAAAGCACAAATTTTTACACAATTTAAATGTAATCACTGCTTACCTACCAACATTTGGATCAACTCAGGATCCTCATACTTGAGAGCATCCCCTACCTTAATAGGATACAATGGAGCCCATAAATGTCTAACCCATCATGTGGTATAGATGTCTATACATCTAATGTCATCCACATATAGAATATCTATGGTTTCATCCCTTGCATCTAATTTTAATGGTCCAAGCTCAAACTCAATAGGCCTCGCATGAGCTCCTACCCTCATAGATGCTCGTACACTCCTCAGTCACACCCATACTACTAAGAACATATCCTATCATACCCAAAACTATCTTGTAATGCTCTTATATTGAAAAATCTCATATACTCCACCCCAATGGTCATATATCTAATAACTAACCCTCATATATTAAAACTGTACTCCATCCTCTACCCACCTAGGAAATCCTCTATAAGGCCTCCATATGATGTCACCATCCACCAATATATCTAAAACCCACGTATAATGATATATCCCATGGGATTATATAGCCAATGTACTCATCCACTACTCTCAAAATGGCTTTGGAGGTGCCCACTTTGCCCTCGATAATCTAATCAACCACATAAATGCTATGTGCTCATAGGCCTAACACTGCAATAATATTGTCACATTCACCCTACCACTAAATGATTCTTATGTAAATTAGTAGAGATACCTATATAGGTGCACCAACATAAGCCTCCCCCATGAGAATACATTACCATATACCTCCACACTATGCATAATCCTATGCATCTTGTATGTAATATACACTCTACTACCATCCACAGTAATAAAATATGCCAACAAAATATCAAACCACTTCTACAAGCACAAAACATTAGACTAAAAAATTACTAATAGTAACACATCACTATCATTACCCATCTAATGTATACTTGAAGTCACACCATCAAAATATAAGGATGGATGATCAATCACATAAGTACCCATGTCATCTTGTACTATCATTCACCACCCACTAACCAATAAATGTAGTATATGATACATATCATCCAAAGTCATAGTCATCTCCCCTATAAGAAGCTAAAAAGTACATGCATTTGTATTCCACCTATTGTATAAGGAAGTAATCATATATTGATCCCACTACACTATACCTAGGTCACACACATGACCCAACCCCATCCTATCCATAACCACTCTCTCATCTATAGATATTGGTAGTAACCTTAATATCTCCTTCAAATATCCCTTATATAACTCTCTCATTTGTACCTTAACCTATAAAATACTAAAAATAGAACATCTATCAATCAACAATACCATATCAAAATCCAAGATAGAACAATAGTGAACAACAAAGCAACAACATATAAAAATTATGTCTCTAGGACAACAACACTATAAAAAGGATAGTAGTGTTGGAAAGGAATGCTAAAACCTAGATATGAGCACTGAAAATAGAGAAACATTTTCCTAGACTACTTTAAGAGCTCAAAAACAACAAAATAGGCCAAAAATATGATAAAAACCAAGCAATGGAGTTATTTACTAGGGTCACATCACCACCAACCTAAACCTAGGCCACCAACTACTTGAAATAAGTCACAGTAGGTGCTTATCTCCTCAACATTTTTTCCACTCCAAAGCTCAAAATATCCATCTATTCAATGTACAAATTAATCAAGAATCAATCTAATTTCTTATATTAACCAACTTGTTCATTAAAAAAAAAAAACCATTTTGTCCACAAATTTAACCCCATGACTTCATTTTTCAAACTATTTCCTTCCATAGAATCATGACAATGATACCTTCAACATCACTCAAGCTTCACTCTCTTAGTTTCCTACTATAGCACAAACATTTCTATATTTATCTTATACGTAGACACACACCTTGGTCATAACCAATAAAAAATGTGTTCCACTCTCAACAAAAAAATATAATCAATCCAACAACCTCTCAATCTATTCACAACATATCAACCTTATTTATATAACCATGCCACTAGTCATCACTTTTATTTCAACCTCTTCTATCACAAATTTCATCCCTTTCCCCAAAAGGGGGGCATCAATCATACTATTTCTATTTATACACTTACCCAACATACCTATCCACTCTCATAAGTTGATGCACTATGGTTCTTACACATCTAACATTGAAATTATTAGATTTAGCTCAGATCAATTGAGATATATAGTGATTTAGATTATATGGGTCAGTCAATATTACTGAGGACATTTAAAGGGATATACCTTCAATTTACATATACATAGACAATTCAGATATGGTGGTTTAAATTATATAGAATCATATTTATTTTAATAGAGATATAAAATCATATACTAGATTTAGGGGCATGCACATATTACACATTTTAAACATACAACTTCATACAACATGACATAGTTTACAAAATTAGATAGAATATTATAGACATAGTGTAGATCATAGTGTTTTGGGTCTCTAGTTTTGTACGTGAGATATGGCATGATATGTCATATCACATATGGTTATATAGATTACTGTATTATACCAATGCGTCACTCACATACTATATTTGGGTGCATGGCACAAATATTCATGTTTTTAATCATTTATGATTATACAAATGGAATGGCAAGACATGCCACTCTCTTCTTACACGTTGACTAGATTTTTAGATTACACCCAGTTGTACCCAAGTTGTCACTAGGTTGGACCACATGGCCATATACAATGGTTAGTCCATTTTATTACTCATATCTATACTACACAAGTTTGTGAAAGACAAAGGATAGACATTGGTTTTTAACCTTCAAGTATTTATTAATTCTAGTTCAAATATTTAGAGTGGGGGCATGATATATTTTTCTTGTCACAACATACATATCTCTATACACATTCTAGATTACATGATTTTTTGTGGGACATAGGATAGACATTAGTTTTGGACCTCTAAGAATTCCTTGTCTTTAGTCAAATTCAACATAAAGAGTGAGTATTACCATACTTCTCCATGATACATAGATTCTACATTCATATTTAGTATAGGGGCATCCACTCCATAGATTCCTTTTCTCTCCATGCACTATTTAGTTCTCCATCCACTTCACTTGCTAGGAAGTAAGTTAGATCCTTGAAGTGCATTCACCTCTATGTAGGTAGGTTTAGGTACACATTCTCTTCTTCTTTATTTTACTGTCATATTTCATTTCATTACATCACTAGAATAAAATGGGGGCAAATATATACACCCTAAATTGGTCAATCAACCACAGATATCATATCTTTTCACAATCCTTTTCAAAAGAGACTCTGACTAGAGAATATGAGCCTTGTTCACACTAAACATGTCTTTATTTTTTCTTTTTTTGGTCTTGTTTCTTACTTTTTCCACCTTTTTGTGCATTACCAATCATTTGGAACCTTATGAATAGTCATTCCACCTCAGCTAGATAGTATTCTCCATGCCAATCCTATTTCCCTAGGTTGATCCTGTAGGACAGGAGCATCGAAAGTAGACAATATGACCAAACATGAAAGTGTCCCATTTTTTGTGCTCCTATCCATTTATATTTTGAGCCCAATGGTCATTTGTATTAACTTAATAGGTCCTTAACCCTTCTTAACCCCTCCTTTGAGTTTTGTTTACCTTTTTTATGTTGGCTAAGGAAAATAAAGCTACCAAATTCAAAATAAAGAGTCTCCTATATAAATTAATTCAAAAGGCATTTTATATCTATCACTTACTACTTTAGAATAGTAAATATTTAAAAATTAGTCAATATTATAGCTCAAACTTCTACATCACACATAGATTTGCATGCTTGATCAAGGAAAGGTCTAGGAAAAAGTTCATTCTTGCATCTATTATTCACGTTTATTATGCACATTCCCTAAGGGAGAACTACATTTGATTTGAGACCCTAGTTTTAGGGTTAATGTAGGCAATGATTAGAACAAGGGTTCTAAATTGTGTGATCATACTTCTCCTAACCCAATTTTTTTCCCTTTTGGTTTTGATATGTTTATTATGTCATGTGTGTAGGTAGACCTAGGGTTTTGATAAGAAAATAGGTTATACAATGGTACATATAGGTGATCATGGATAAATAAAGACACCTATATGACCTATAAACTAGACTGCACCAGAATCTAGAACCATAAACTAATTTGGACAATAGCACCAGAATTGGACTACAACATCAAAAACTAAAGTGTCCACTTTTTAGTGCTCCTATCCTTTCACCAAATGAAAGCTAGATTCAAGTTTTTTACGTCTTCCTAGTCCTACACAATAGTTTTTAGCCTCTCTATCAACCATTTCTACCATTTTCTCTAGATAAGTCATTTCCTTCCCCATGTAATTGATTTGATAAAATTGATATAAATCTATGTTTTACTATAGTTGTTTATATTTTACCCCTTAATCCAGAGCCTTTATTATTTAGGAACTAAAACCTAGTTTCTAAAAAATAATAAAACATAGCTCTTGTGGTCTATTTATATTAGATTTTAAATATTATTTCATCATTTAGAAATTATAATTTTAAGTATCCTATTTCGAAATCATATTATAACAAAGATTTAGATTTGCATCAATAAGAGTGTTTGGAAGGGATGTCTTCCCTTTATATAATTTAGTAGTACACACCTAGTTGAATAATATAAATATTATCCTAGATAAATAGGTGTAAATTTATATGAGATAAATATTCATATATTTTAATTACAATTATATTTTTATCATCATCATTTTATTCTTATACAATATCTAACTACAATTTTTTTTATTCAACTATAAATAAAGATCATTTATCTTTTCCATTTATGTGTCAAAATTATTATATTATTCCTTTATATTATGTTGATTTAATTATAAAATTAGTGTTAGTTATTTTTCATTATATTTTCTTAACTCCATAAATTCCTATGTATAGATTATTTATTTTGGTATGATTTTTGATGGGGGTGTTATGGTGGACTAAAAATTATTAGATTGTGGACTACATCCATGACTAGGTTATAATAATTTGTAATACTTGAAATATTGATTATATGTAAGATGTATTCAAACATAAATTATGATAAAAATTTATACACTAGTGTAAGGTATACATTATAAGATCCATTACATGAATTCATGATCTACCTAAGTTTAATTCATCAAAACATAGTAAACAATGCCTTAGAGCCAAATATCACATCCAATGTAGTTTATCTTGTTACTTTAAAAGTAATACTATCAAAGCTTGTGACATTATTATCTAATTTATCAATATATTCCATATTTTTATCCAATGTTCTCTTAAATTTTCTATTACAATTATATAACCCTGATCCATTATCTACCAAGATTTGCTTGACCCCCTTGAAATTATTATCACTTGAGTGAATAATGGGTCATTATAATCTTTAGTATTTGAGTAGGAAAATATCCCTTATCAAAATAAATTTTGTCTCAATTATTACTCAATGTATTTAAAATGTATGTAAATTAAAAAATTTGTGTCATTTGGAAAAATTTTATTTCATAATGCTACATATAAAATATTTTGTAGATAGTTGATCACTTGAGTATATATATTATGAAAATACTAGATTGAGTACTCTTAAATTGGTAAATTATACCATACTCTATAGTGGGATTGGTTAGATTCTTAGGAGGTGCAAGGGGATGAGGAGGAACATTTTAACTACCTCCATTCTTCCACATAAGATGGGGCACCCCATATTTTTGTGTTGTGTTATCATGGAATATATAACAAAATATAATCCTATGTAAAATAATGAAGGTTAGATGGTATTTATCCCTACCTTTATGTATATGATGAGGATGAAATAAAGAATTCATGTATGCCATTTAAGGATTAGTGGTAACTGCAATCATCTCAAATTGGATATTTAGATAATTTGAGTTAATAAATAAAGCTAATATGTTTTCATCATTAATTTTAGCCTTATTTTCATTGTACATAAGTTATCTTCACTTCATTACATTATTTTGAAATATATTACATATTTAAAGGAAGAAACATGTAATTATGAAAATGATGGATTGAATAAAAAATATAATTTATTTATATCCATCATAGCCATGACATATATCTTTGAATAAGAGTAAATAAAAAATTAGATTTGAAACCATAATGTAGGATAAATCTAAAACCCTAATAAACAAGGATGAACACTTAAGGAAAACCTAAAATTTTCTAAAATCGATACAAATATCAAGATCACCATGAAATTTTTTAACTTATTTTAAATTTCATAATTTAAATCTGCCAAACTATTAAATATTCATATTGCATTAAAAATACCATTAACTATTCATATCTAAATTTAAAATAAAATGATTTTTAGCACTTACTATTTATATAAATTATAATATGATAGGGTATTTAACTTAATTTTTTTCTATTATAATATTTTTATATGTAATGGTTTATAAATTGTCTAAAATGGGTTTATTATTACTCATCTAGGGACATTGACTGTCAAAAAAAATTAGGATGTTTTCAGTAATGCTCAAACACCTATAGTGACTAGACGTGTCAACTATATTCCATTATTGTGTCTATAGCTTTTTTAGTCTATTATATCATATATATATATATCACTATACCTACCTACCAATAATATTTTTGGATGACTTATTGACTTCAATCATCTACACAAATATTTATTTTGTCCTCCCTTTCATTGAAACACTAGATCTACTTTCAATATATACTTTACATAGAAAAATGGGTTATAATATGGGAAAAAAAACCCAAATCACACTTTAATAAATGGTTTAACATTAACTAAATTAAAATAATATGAATAGGGATCAAAATACATGTAATTATCCTACATGTGTATGTGTTCTCAATAATGATCTGGTGAAATGTAGTGCAACTATTTGGCTTGCAACACTTGACAATGTCTAATTTTGACCTTGATTTAAGTTTTTATACTTGGATGAAGGACTATTAATTTTAAATTTTTTATATTTGTATGATTTATGATAGTTCCTTAAGGATGTGTAAATAAATATCTCAATGTTAAAGTAGTGAATAAGTAATAGCTAACTAGGAATAGATTTAATCTTAGTTTGTACAAATATAATACTCTTTGGGTAGTTTTCCTCCATAAATAACATGTAAAATGTGTGTGATTACCCAATATATGGATTTAAATTTAAATTATATTTGTTTGAAAAACTTAGGATACTACTATCAAGGACAAATACTATCAATAATTAGAATCATCTGACTATTTATAAAACTATCTAAGGAGGAAATAAGAATCTAGAAGATGGTGAAAGTATGCTTAAGATAATAGAGCATTAGGTATATACAATGTAAATCATATATATTAATTATGGTAAATTGAGAATTAAAATTCCATAAATATATGAATGGAAAATAAAGAATGTGAATAAGAGATAAATTCAAATGCATAAGCCATATATGTCAAATTTAGGTCAAAAATGATATTTTCAAGTGTCAAACAAAACTTATGTCTCTACACTTATAAAATTACTATAAATATGTTATTATTGGTCTCTCATCATTACCATTATTTTAAATAAAGTTTTTACTATTTATCTCTTTTATGGAAGAGGAGGTTCAAAATCCCCACTTAATGTATTTCCATCCACACAGTCATACAACTACATAATGTTTTTATTCAAAACATGAAATATATGTAGTTTTTAACATATCTTAGATATTTTTATAAATCCATTAATATTTTTTTGTTTCGGATTGTTAGGATATGTTAAATAGTAATAACATGAATTCTTCACATTCTATCTAGTTAAATAGTGAAGCATGTGTTTAAGAACATCACAAAAGTGTAGCTTGGTAATGATCTAAAAAGTAGTTTATGGAACCTTATGCAAGGAAAAGTTTATGGCATGTGGAAAAATTAGGTGAATATGATTATGACCACTATTTATCTTCCCTATACATACCTATGCCATAACCTGGCTTCCTCTAAATAGTTTTAATATCTCATAATTTTAGAGCATGAACTAGATGGTCTAAAGAAATATTCTATAGATTCAAACTTCTAAAACAAAAATTAGGTGTGATAACTCCTTAACCTATTATAATTACTTTTCATAACATGGTTTCATTTTTTTGTCTTTTTAATCTTCACCTAAGCCTAGTCAATTATATAGATTTTAATGTTTTTCTCTCGTGGATGTAAGCTTATATATTTTTAGTTGCAATTTTTTAATTCCTATTTTGTGTAAAACTAAAAATAGGGTAAAAATTGTTTAATAATAGAGATGACTGTAGAGGAAATTATTAAGTTTAAGATAAAAAAATTATGGAAAATTATAAAATGTGAGATAAATTGATATTTATAAAATGTATTCCAAAAATAAATAAAAATTGAGGGACCAGTAATAAGACTTGAATAAAATGATAAATGTGTGATTTGATAAGTATTCATTTAAATTTGAGTTAGTTAATGTTGAAAATGTCACATAAATACATATATTGATAATTTAGGTGAAGATAAAAGAAATATAATAAGTTAGTAAAAATAAAATAAATAATAAAAACATCAAAAAAATGATGAATTTATCTCTCTCTCTCTCTCTCTCTCTTTATATATATATATATATATATATATATATATATATGCACACGCATGTGCACGCACACACACACACACACACACACACACACACACACACACACACACACACACACACACACACACACACACACACACACACACACACACACACACACACACACACACACACACACACACACACACACACACACACACACAGATATACACATAGATATACATGTGTATATGTATATATGCATGCATGTATTTATGTATATGTGTGTAGATATGTATTTCAAACACACATTCTTACATAAAAACATGTATGCATGTGTGTGTGTGTGTGTGTGTGTGTGTGTGTGTGTGTGTGTGTGTGTGTGTGTGTGTGTGTGTGTGTGTGTGTGTGTGTGTGTGTGTGTGTGTGTGTGTGTGTGTGTGTGTGTGTGTGTGTGTGTGTGTGTGTGTGTGTGTGTGTGTGTGTGTGTGTGTGTGTGTGTGTGTGTGTGTTACATCATCACTATATATTTTCTACCATATAAAACAAATGATTCATTTTTTGGTTCATAACCTAACCCTTCTTCAGATATCATCACCATTTCCCATTTCAAGGTCAACCATATGTTTAAAAATGATTTTATTTTTCAATTATATTATCAATAATGAACTTGAAAATGCAATGAAAATTTTGTGCTTAAAAATATAGAAAAGGTTTTTAGTGTTCTAGTAAATTTTTTATTTGAAATGAAGTGTTTGATATAAATAAACACAATCTTTACAATATATAAACTCTAACAATGATCCAACTTTTAAGATGAATAAGTATAATTTTATAGATACACAAAAAATTACATATAATATTAAATGCTTAATATAATATATTATCCAATCTCAAACATATTTTATAAGGAATTAAATTAAAATGGATTATACTAATAGTTTTTCCTTTTTTTATTCAACATGTAATGTTATTTTTTCATTAAATTTACATGGGAATATATTTCCATCTACAACATCCTAACCCAAGCATTAAATATCAAGTTTTTATTTTTCTTTAATTTGAATTATTTATTCTAATTAACCCATATTATGATAAATTTAATATAATAAAACAAGGTGAAATAAAATAAATTTTGACAAGTAGAATGAAAGTAAATAATTGAATTAATTAAGGTAAAAATGATTGCAAAGAAGATAACTATGAAAATGAAAGGCAAACTTAGTTTTTATTGTTTGATGGTTGATTGTGTTGACTAACACAAAGTAGAAACATGAAATTAATGATGATATTTCAATATTTACATAATTTATATCTAATACTATGTAAAGATAAGATCACCTTCGATTACCATCCTTTTTACATGTTTCTATCTTAAAAAAAACTTGAAATTAGGGAATGATCACTTTCAGTAGTTGGATTTAGGTCTATATGCATTGATTTAACCTCGAGAAATGTGGAACATACTTGAAAATGGAAAAATGTAGAGTGTAGTTGGGATAAGCTAACCCAATCACCCCTATGATGACTATACGATGCTTACATAGACAATAATTTAAGAAGGGAAATCAATCCCAATGTAATTTTCCAACTTAGAGAGCTTTATGAAATTGTGTTCCTTTGACTATAAGAATGCATCTAGAATTGGCTTGGAATTCTTGATCATGTTTTTTTTAGAGATGAATAAAATAGGTTTTGACCTAGTTGAGGACTAATTTTAGTGATTAAAATAAGAATTGGGATGAATAGGGAATTTTTTCTTAGTGTGCACTTGGGAAAATAATCCTTTGTACTGAAATTTCTAAGTGAAGTAATAAGTGACTTAAGTGCACCTTTATAAAAATTCAAAATGGGTAAACACATGTTAGGAATCTTAAAAACATGAAATAAAATCTAAGGGATGGGTTATTTTATAAATTTTACTTTTAATGCAAAAAGTATAACATCATCTTATAGCGATATGAATTCCTCCCACTATTATCACTAATAGATGTTGTTTTCCCCTAGGGATAAGTTTTAATATTTGGATCTAGTTTTTTCCATACATATGCTTCATGAAATTTTTAGGAATCAAAACATTTATGTAAAAAATAATAGTTTTAAATCAAATAGTGTTTTCACAAGTGCTTAGGATCGGGTGAGCTATAAAACTATGTACTAAATAAGTGCACAAGTTATTTAAAGATAAAAAAGTGTAAAACTAACATGATCAAGTATTTGTGATTAGATTTATTTTACTAAATTTTATCCCCACTTAGTCTAAAATTACATTGTTATATTAAAGGAAAGACATACCTCAATGTGTATGTCACATTTTTTATTATAGATAATAATAGAATAGTATAAGGAACTATACTCTTTAGAAAACCATGTAAAACACATGAACTACTTACTTTGTTCTTTTGAAAAATAAAATTTGAAAACCTTTAGTTTGAAAAATTCTTGAATCTTATTATTTGAAAATGTTTGAATTTTAAAGGTTAATTAAATTTTAAATTTGGAAATGCTTCAATTTGAAATGAGATCAAGTGAATGATACACCCTATATGTGTGAGATAAATGGTTTGTTTTGTGACTTTTCTTAAGATGATGCTTCTTTGAAGCATCAGAGAAATAATGCCTCTAATGAAACACTTGGAAAAGATGGTTCCTTATCTAAAATTTTGGATAAAATTGGGGGTGATCAAACCCAAAATTAAATTTATGTTTGTATAATACAAATAAAATCCATTGAGGGAAACTAAAATATTAATTTAAAACTAATTACATTTAAAACCCCTAGATTTGAAATGGGTTGAAACCCAAAATAGATTCACACACATAATTTTGGAGTGTGTAGTACTTTCCATGTTATGCATTATGCATCTAAATTGAGTCAACCACTATAGATTCATTGTAGATTCAATTTTAACTTTTTTCATAAATGAACTATTAAAATAAAATAAATTACACCCATGCTACTATTATGTCCACATATATCAGAATATAATAAAAAATTGTGGCCTGAATTTATATCATACCCCCATTATAATTATGTAATTTGAAATTGTATTTGGATGCTCATTGTAATTTCTATTTGAAAATTTGAAACTATGCAAATTTATACTTTGGTCCTAAAATATGAGTGTATATACATGGAATTATCCCCCATAATATGTGTCAATGATTAAATTTTGAAACATTTTGTAACTTTTAAATCTTATGTGTGCCAAAACTCGTTTTTACTCTTTGAAAAGGCTTATATCATGCTTGTGAAGCCCTCTAAAATGCCATCCTTTTGGGGTGAGGGAATTCATCCTAAAATTAAGTCATGTAAAAATAAAATTTAACCTTTAACATGCATAGTAAAAATGTAATCATTGAAAAATTTAGCGTATGTAAAATGTATGTTAGCAAGGTAAGATTTGAATATCATATATAACTCATGAGTTAAGGCATATAGAATGTCTTGATGGAGATGATATAATTATAATTTAAAATTAGTATAATTTGTTAATAGTCAATGATATGTCACTTATCAAACTCAATCAAGATCCAAAAGCACACACACTATAAACACAAAGTCACACAACATGGCCAAGGGTTGCACACTATTTTATCAAATTTGGATTAATATGAAAACCTTAGATGGAAAACTATTATACAAAATTAGAGGGAATATTATTAAATTTTAAAATGTATAATTTTTAAAAATTAATAAAGATAAATAATTATAATATATCACAAAGACTTAGTTGGAAAATAATATTGTGAGATGATTAAAAAACTGATACTTTTTTAGTGTAATATATCACAAAGACTTAGTTGGAAAATAATATTGTGAGATGAATCAAAAACTGATACTTTTTTAGTGTGACTGTGTATTGACTAAGACTAATGATATAACACTAGATCAGGGACTATATAATAGTTCCATGTGCTAGATATTATAGGGTTGGAACTCATTTCCACTCTATAATAACTCTTATCCATATATAATGAGAAAATTAGGATTATTGGGTTCCTTATTTCTTCATCTATATATTTTGTATATGGTGTGGGAGATTACAATCTCTTCTAGAGACCACTATGTGACTAATTTTCAATAAAATACATAACTCTTTGACATTTGAATACCAATTCCAATTAATGGGTAAAAATGGTTCAACAATTGAAGTTTATAAATATCTCAATAACATCTGTATTGAGTGTTGCCTACATACCAATACTCTAGATAGTGATCAAACTTCATGTATTTATCCCATGCTATGATGTTATGTGAATAATTGGTGTAATATGTTATATTCTCATGCAATAATGATTTGATTAATGTCCTTAATTATGACTTGTGACATATAATATGTATTTATACTTGAGTTTTGAAGTACTAGGGTTGTATACAATTAGAATTGGGAAAAATAAGTGCTTTTCTTTCAATGCACAATTATGATTTTGGTTCTTTTTTATGTGGTAGCATATCCTATTAAATTTTTTTGTAAATGTGTCTATAAAATCATATCTTTAAATTAACTCAAATAGGGTACTTTAGGGACATAGGTAAGCCTTTCCATAACTTTTGATTTTGAAAATTAATTATTATTTAGTAGGGAGAGAAGAGAGGGGCCTTGAATAATAGAGAGATGCACTATAGTTACCTAAGGCCTTGTAGTCCAATGGGTAATTTGATAATGTTGAGTGTTAGGTAGGACCTAAAATATGTCTAATGTTGATAGGAATAGGGATGATTACACTTCAAGGGGGGGTTCATTTATCATCTTATAAGAGTGATTATTCCATGTGTGAGGTGTTTAAAATTGATCAAATGGGCCATAAGATAGATCTAAACTAAGTGTGTAAAAGAGTGGTCAGAGATACATGAATTTATATTAAATATTAATTTATTTGTATATACATTCCCCCCTTTTATTCTATCAACCAAATAAATTTAAATCACTAGAGTAAAAATAAGAAGAATTTGAACATGAGCTTACATGTGAAGAAGAGTTCTAAATATACCAAAAAATGATGAATTATACTCCATGAAAACCTCAAATGAAATATATGTAATATTATTATTTAATTGAGATTAATATCAAAAGTGAAATACAAGAAAATAAAGAGTGAAAATGAATGAGTACACCATCTTGGATACATGAACTGTTCTATTTTCTTGATGTAAAACTAATGACTGTAGAGGGTAAGAACCTTGGAGTTTTCATTAACATTGAATAACTTTGATTTGGAATGCCATGATCCTCATATATAGGTGAGACTTCTTAAGAAATCATTTTGTGCTTGACTTCATCATCACATATCCAATGTAGTGAAGTAATTAATAATCCTATATCAATCTCAAAATATAGTTATGGTGTAAATAGTGAACCAACCACTAAAAATGTAAAAAATTTAAATTATGGTGAAAAAATGGTGTAAATTTGGTGCAAATACAAAGTATAATCTAGGACTAGTGTATATAATGTGGAGAATGGCATGAATTATCCATTCCATTTTCAAGACTAGTGCAAAAATGAGCAATGAAGAAATAATGTGCCACACACATTCCGCTAAATCAATCTATGGTGCATATAGATTATAACATTGAGTAAATAAACTATTATTTTAAGAAAACATATGATAACTAGTAATAACACACAATGCATGATTTCCCCTAAATTGAGAAAATCTAAAATAAAATTGAGTGATTCTAGAAATTTAGACTATAAAACTATTGAATACTATTCTTAGTAAATTGAGATCCTAAAAAATTATAGAATTGTCTATTTTTAAGGCATTTGGACAATAGAATTAGGAAGGAAACTATAATAGTGATATCTTATCTAATATGACACTCATTTATAAAATGGTTTTGTATGTACTTTTTAGACTAAAATTGTGTCAATTACATAATCACTATTAATATATGTTTGGGTACTTATATAGGAGGTCTTGTATCTAAGATAAACCTCCATGAATGACCCCTCTTTTGAGGTTATTTTTAAGCCTAAAAAAGAAATTAAATAAAAATAAAAATTTATGAAATAAATTGTTATGACATCATGATTTAAATATGACTAGTATTGATAACATGTAAGATCATGGCCTGATCATATAGATAAGTTAAATATAATAATAATGTGATATGTATGTAATAAAACACATTCATAGAAATATTGTCTAGATAAATGTTGGCATTTATTCATGAAGATAGATAATCAAACTAAGTATATAATGTCAAATATAACAACTTATAGAGGAATTTATTATATCCATCATGACACTACAAGATATGGGTAGATGCATGATGTCCATCATAGAATCAAAATCTAAGAAAATATGAAAACAAGGTATCATGTCAATAATGCAAACAATTAAAGCTACATGCAAACCACATAAAAAAATATAAATCCACATACAAGGGACATGTTCAAATTTCACTCACTAAAATACAAGCACATACAGTGACATGTTCATACATCATCACATCAATATAAGCAAGTAATGAAGGCTTATAACCACATATAAGTGCATTATCAAATGTTTACGCACATATCATACACACACAAAGACATGTTCAAATGTATTTTTGTGCATATAATAATATACATTAAGGTTTAGATCCTCTCAAAAATTACATATTAAATTGTCCTCAATAAAAATAGATAAGTCATACAAGAGATGGAGCTAGGAAATCAATATGAAAATACTACATGATTATGTAATTTGATCAACAAGAGCTCTTTTGTAGCCTGATTATATTCATTAATTTATTATATAGTAGTATATCACAATTTTAGTGAGTTAAAAATATAGAAGTATGTAATTATAGATAATAAAATAAGTGTATAAGTGGTCAGTGAACCAACTATTGAATGTACATAATGTATGAAGCCTACCTGTAATCTAGAACTAAGTGGTGAAAATCTAAGTTCATTGGGAAAATATCAAGGTAAGTGAAACTATAGTAGGTAAATCATATCCAAAAATATTATCCTTTATAAGTTTTTTTTTTGTGTATGTTATAGTTAGATTACTTGCAATAGCATTTAGGACTGATATTATGTGTAATATTGAATAACACATGTACATTCATGAAGCATGTATGATAAAAAACTAGATAAATAAAGTAAATAATACTATGCACAAATAAAATTATGCATGAAAAAGTACACATAATCATGCATAGGTCCTAGTTTTATTATTTTTTATACTATTTTACTATTTTAGTATTTTTAAAATATATATGAAAATACAATATGTTAATATATATATGAAATAACATATCCAAGGGATGGGGATAATTAAAAGGTGGATATATTGGTAAATCATAAGTATCATGTATTTAATTTATCCAAAATTGAATAAATCATCATCTCTATGCTCATAATACCACTCATGCTCTATAGATATAGCCTTACCTTTGGCATTTTTCTAAATCCTATGCATCTGAATAACATGTTGCTTCACTATGTAATAGGATTCATGTGTTGTTTTGGGATATACCAAATTAGATATTGGAAAATCATTTTAGAATCTATGATTTTAATCATAACAATCACAGAAAATAATTATTATCTTCCATTCAAATACAAATTTGAGACATTATCTTGATCTATTCATGATAGCTTTCATTTCCTGTAACCATATGCTACTAAATTTAGGCTCTATCTAAGTCCTTGTATTCATGATAAAGAGTAGTGTGTTCAAAACCTTGGAGCCATATGAAATTGGTATTGTAATATGGACTATTAAATATTGGAAAGATATAACATGTTTTAGATCATCATGATCATGACATATATGTTGTAAATTTAAAAGTATACATGTATATAGTTCTTAGTCTTTATCAATGGCTATAGGTTTTCAAAATTAATCATCAAAGATAACCAAAATAGTCAAAGTAATATTCCAATAATTTTTATGGTTTATATATGTATGAGTCCATTTTAGGCAATTATTTGGATTAGTTAGAGGTTACATGATTTGTATAGATCCTCTAGCTTTATACTTTTCAAATTTTTATTATAATGTTGAGCCTGTATCAATATTAACATGGTCTATGATTTTGTTAAAATGAAAAAAGGGATTTTCATCATAATTTTACAAGAGACTAATGAATATATGGTGTATTATTGGAAAACTCATCAATCCACTATCAAGTAACATTTATAAAAATACATGTGGTCTATATTGTACACTAATTTCTTGTAATCTAATATTTGGTTTGATATCCATAGATGTGATATTATTTAGTGAATTTGATCATGGTGACAAGACTATATGTGGGATGGTGTCTAATTGGTATCATATTTTCTTTCCCTTATCTATTTTAAGAATTAGTTCATTTTTTAATATCTTTATGCACTTGTATGACAGCCTTAGAATTATCTTAGTATTATCTTGGGTCAATTTGTGTATAATTCAAACCACACAAATAATCACCAATATTACTTTGATTTACATTTGTGTATTCTTTAAAGTAGCCTTAGAATAAATATCAAAATTATTTATGTAAAAATATTTTGGGTCCTATGAATTTATCAATAAAGGTAACTATTGCATATGTTCCTCACTTCCCACCTTAGGTGGTGATATCTATAGTATGGAGGTATATATAGACGATGGTTGAGGAATATATATATACTAGACTCACCAGCCTCATATGTATGTATTTTATATATTGGAATAATAAATGGTGGTGTAAATATAGTAGGTTGGGGTTCCACCAATGGTGATGAACTATGATTTGTAAGATTTGTGACCTTACAATATCTAAATGGATTATTGTTAGCTAGACAAACATAAAAATATCCATCATTTTAAAAATTAACACATAGGTTCAAGGTCGAAAGTATGTATTACATGGCATGTATAAATGCCTACCTAATAGCAAATTATAATGAAAATGATTAGGCATTACCTAAAATTGTGTAGATAGGGTTTCTAGACCCACTGTAACATTCAATGTTATAGAACCCAAAGATTGGTGTGGCACATCATAAAACCCTTGGATATTATTATATGTATTTTGAATGGATGTCATGTTTATACCTATTTTTTATATAAATGTGAGATTACAAATATTAAGCCCTAAACAATTATAAGTTAGAACTCTTTTGATTATTATATTATTGATTTGAACTTATATAAATAATGGAATATTATAATCAATGGTTGACTATGATGGCAAAACATCATTTATAAAATAAATATAATCCTCAATACTCTTTAAAGTATTCACTATAGATGTAAAATAAGAAGGCTTTGTGTCACAAGGTATAGATGTCTGATTCAATTATTGGTAAAGAATATATTTAAAGATGTTATCTTTATGAAGTAAATCTAACATATAAATATTATTTGGTGTACTCCTTAGTTGATAAATAATATCATGAGCTCTAGTTTGATCCCTTGGTCCTATTGGATTAGGTTGGGTACAAAGAGGGATTGTATGAATGTGTTCCTCCTATCTTGGTTGAGGAGGTGATTAACTCAGTCTAGTAAAAAATACTCAACCAATAGGATATATTATAATATTGGGGATTATAGTAGGGGTAGGATATGAGAAAAGATAGTTGCAAGGTCCAAGTAAAGGAGGAATAAAGGGAACCTTATGAGCTCTCTGATGTCTAGTAGTAGATATTTTTAACTAAAATTGGGCCATAAAACAATAATCTCCATAGAATGATTCATGAATAGGGTGTGGAATAATAGATGTTGTACTATATGAATTAAAATTATTCATGAATCAGATTACATACATGTGAAATATTTTACATGTAATAGGCAAGGAACATGTAAATAACACATAGAAACATTTCACTATGAAATGATAAATAAACTCAACCATAACAATCATGGTGAAGTAGATAGATAAATAAAGTAGGGATTTAAAACCATACTGGAGGAATGGAAATGGAAGGGAACCCTAATGGTATTCTAGTGTTTTTAATATTCAATAATAAGTAGGTTCACCAATATGTTTTTATCAAATTTGGGGTAATATGAAAACCCTAGATGAAAAACTAAAACCATACTGGAGGAATGGAAATGGAAGGGAACCCTAATGGTATTCTAGTGTTTTTAATATTCAATAAAAAGTAGGTTCACCAATATGTTTTATCAAATTTGGGTTAATATGAAAACCCTAGATGAAAAACTAACTTGTAAAATCATAAGGAATAATATAGAAATACCAAGAACTTATGATTTGAATCTATGTAATTATAAAATCTTACTAAATATACAAAATTGTAATAGATAACAAATAATTAGCTAGAAATAGTGGTGGAGTATGAATCCAAAGTTGATGCTTATTGAGTTTGACTATGTATTGAGTAGGATTAGGGATATATAAATACATAGGGGCCTAGACAATATCACCTTGGGATGGGATTAGTGATCATTTTGAGTGTTATGTAAGGTCTAAAATATTTATAAGGCTAATAATAATAGGGATTACACATAAATATCATTTATTAGATTAAAAGAGTTAGTCTTCCATGTACAAGGTATTTTAAAGTGATCAAAGGGGACCCTAAGATAGGTCTAGAGATAAGTGTGTAATATAATGGTCACACGTGTATAAATTTAAATTAAAATTTTAATCTATATGTGCACACAAAAAAGGGACATATGTAAATTATGAAAAATGATAGATTGCACACAAAATAAACATAAATAATGTTAAAAACAAGGGTCATGTTATTAATTTACATAACATAGTGTTGAAGTGTTTTTTAATGATGTCTCCAAGGTATCCAAGAATTTTCATGAGGTGTCAAGTATGCTAGAATGTCAATGACAAAGTGTACTTTAGTGATCATTCATGGACATTATAGTGTTTGCTTCGTTAAACAAGATGATGGATGTTGACAATGTGTTGAACATATTTTAAGGGTCATATGGTACTTGGTGTACTTGTGTAAGAGAAAATATTCCATTGGAATAGTCTTGTGAAGGTCTAGGTTATCCTAGTCATCTTGGTAGAGTTTTCTGAGTAAGCAAATTGATGACATTAACATTCTCACATATAAAGGTATCAAACAAAAATAGCCACATGGGTTTGTTCAATTTTGTGCCTAAAGCATGAATTTCAAATTTAATGCCTTGAAATGATGTCTATAAAAAATTATAATATTGAAAAGTTTCTCTCCTAGGCTGATTTCATCATTTTCCATAGCCAAATTTACATTTTTTAGTGACCATTAGAACTCAAATATTTGAATTTACAAAGAAAAACTAGACTTCAATGTTTTTCCTATAAATTTTGATGATTGATGAATTTAATGATGAAATAAAAATAAAACTAGTAAATAAATTCAAGTGTAATCTTGTAAACTTGATTAGGAGGTTTGACTAGTCATATAATTGCATTTATGGATCTTCTAATTTGACTAAGGGTTTAACTTTCTTCTGTAAGTGACTTGAGAAGGGTTTTTTATTTTTTATTGATGGTTTTTGGATGTTTCATGGTGAATTATCTATTGGAGAGTGTTATATACTCCCTAAGGATCATTTGTATGTATTTTGGTGGTTTGACCAATCCATATTTAGTATGAACCGTTGCTTGGAAGTTGAATTTTTATTCTTTCATGTTGTTTTCATGTATAGGACAAATGATTGAAAGGTTTTACATATGAAGAGTTATGTAGTGATGTCTATAATAACTTAAGGGTATTTTATGGGTCATGTTTCATGGTCTTATGTGTTTTGAAGTGTTCTTTTGTTTCTATTTTTTGCTCAATTAAGTGTTAAAGGGATGGATAGGTCTACATAGACCTAAAAAGGCTTCTTAGGCATGTTTGAAAGGTGTTGTTTTTTAAGGGTGATATATAAATGCTATGGTAAACCTATGTAGGTGGTGTTGATATTTTTATAAGTTAGATATAATCCTTAAGGGCTAAGGAATGTCTTGTGGCTGACCAAGAATATGGTGATCATGAATACTATATAAAGAGAAAAAAAATATGAATGATTATAGAGAGAAAGTGCAAAAACATTAAGTGAGAGTATGCTTGGTGGATGATTTGAAGAGTAGAGTAGTGTGAGGGATATGTGTGTGACCTAGTGGTCATGTTTTTGATGTTGTAATAATTTTTTTGTAGGTTTGATGATTAGGGATGAGTGAAGAGGTGTAGCATGATCCAAAAGGTTATTTTGGATGTATTTCTTGTGTGAAAAATCTTGAGAAAGTGTGAATTTTTTAAGAGAGTTGATATTCATTATTTCTCAATCAAATTGGAAGGCAATACGATTTATAGAGGTGTTGATATCATATGTGTTGTGAGGTTACTCGACATCTAGGACAAGTGGGTGTTTGTTCATACTTAGGGGTTAGTGTTTCTTGTGAAGTGGGTGCTTCACTAATGTATCTTGTTTGTGATCTCTTATAGGACTATAGTCCATTTGTTTATAGGATTAAGAGTAGGATTTATACCCCATGAGGGTTTCCCACATAATTCATGTGTTATGTGTTTTGATCTTGCATGGTTTTCTTTATTCATTGCAATGAATGATTTATATTTTTAATGAATGATTATGTTGAATGGATAAGATTTTGAAGATTTGAAATTAAATTTTATCTAATTTCATCACTAATTCACCCCCCATATTAGTGATTATACCTCTAACAATTGGTATTAGAGACACAAATTCTTTGCAATTTTAACCACTTGAAGGTGATAGAAAGTATAATAGATGACGAAGAGGCTAAGACATATCTTAAAGGTGAACTAATATGTGCTTTATTAGAGATAAAACATCTAGAGGAAGAGAATGAAAGATCAAAGATTAAGAAATGAAGTAAAAATTTGGATATGATTTCTTCAATATATTATGAGATTAATGTAAGCATTAATTATGTGATGACATAATTAGATAAACTAGAAACAACAACCAATAATTTTTAGACATGATGGATAAAGGATTGAATCAAATAACGGATGATTTGAAAGGTAAATATATGACACACATATATGTGTGCTTTTATATAAAGATAATTAGAGTCTTAGCTCTATCAAAAAATTTAAATATGAAACTTCTTGGGTTAATGATGGTCAAGCAAAAGGAATGTCTAACATGAACAACTATAGTTATCTCTTCAATGGGTACTATTACACTTGTAATAAGTATGGTCACATATATAGGGATTGCAATTTCTCTTCAAAGAACAAAAATGAGGTTCTATTCTACAATTAAAACCAATAGGGACATATAGTCAAGTACTACAAGAGGGCCTATTAGAAAAAGGACATACAAATCATTGATACCATAAAATGGTTCAAGGAAGACAAATCCAAGATTGAAGAAAAGAAGAAGCAAAATTTAGGTAGTACACCAAAGGAAGAGTCAATGTTTGTTCAAACTACTTTGAATACTCAAGAGTATGAAAACAAGAAATGGTACATAGATATTATATGCTAAAGTCATATGATAGGAGACAAGAGAAAGTTTATCTCTCTCAAAAATCACAATTTTGGTTCAGTAAGATTTGGTGACAATAATTTTGCTAACATAGTTGGCAAAGGTTATATATGTTTAGATAATGGTCATACCAAAACTGAAAATGTTTTATATGTAGAAGGTTTGGAGCATAATATTCTAAGTGTTAACCAAATGTGTAAGCAAGGAAATGTTCTAAATTTTCATGATAAAGGGTTTAAAGTGAGAAGAGCCAAGTCTAGAAAATTAGTTGCAAATATTCACGAGGTAGACAACAACTTGTATGTTTTTCATGAAACCAAAAGGGAGGAGTATTTCATGAATCAATTAGATGAAAGCTAGATTTGGCATAGAATATTTGGACATATAAATTTTGGTAGTTTGGTGAGGATAAGTTCAAAAGGATTAGTGAGGCATATGACTAAAATCACAAAGATTCCTCAAACTCTTTATAAGTCATGCCTTTAATGGAATCAAACAAAAAGAAGATACAAATATGAAGAGAATTTTACCATAGTACCATTGGAGTTGATCCACACTAACCTATATGTACCTATAATAACTCAATATATTCAATGTAACAACTAATTCATGCTATTAATTGATGATTTTACTAGGATGACTTGGATATATTTCATCAAATAAAAACTAGAAGCCTTTGCAAAGTTTAAATCATTTAAATCTCTTGTTGAAAATGAAAATGGTTCAAAAATCAAGTTTTTGAGATCAAACAAAGGAGGTCAATTTTGGTCTTATGAGTTTGATACTTTTTATGAAGATCAAGGGATTAGAAGTTAATAATCTACTTCTAAGACACCCCAATAGAATAGGGTAAATAAAAGTAGAAATAGAACTATCTAAGAGATGAGTAGAACCATGCTTCAAGATTCCAAACTATCAAATGGATTTTGGGAAGAGGCTACTAATACATATGTATACATCTTAAATATATTCCAAATTATAGTAAATGGTGATACGACTCCATATGAGCTATGGAAAAATAGGGTAGCTAATGTCAAACATTTTAGAGTGTTTGGTAGTAAGTGTTTTATCAAGAAGGATGAAGAAAATATTGGAAAATTTGATTCATGGTCTAATTAGGGCATCTTCTTAGGTTATTAATCTATAATTTTTGCTTACAGATGTTTCATTAAGAGACTTCACAAGGTTGTTGAAATTTATAATATAAGAGTTGAAGATGTAGGTGAAATTGATAAGCCTACCTTTTAGATAAATGATACTATAAATAACCATAATTAAAATAAAGAAGGCATATCTAATCAATCAGATGATGAAGAGGAAGAGGTAAGATAGGAAACTAAATCTCCATATAAGATAATATAGATGGATCATCTAGTTTCCTAGGTAATTAAAGATGAAAATAGAAGTTGTCAGACTAGAAGGAGAATTATGGTCAATTAGAATCAACAAGATAGGACTCTGTTATACTAGGTTGAACCCAAAACATTCATGGAAGCTAGCAAAGATGAAAATTGGGCATGTGTAAATGATGAGTAACTTGATCAAATAGTAAATAATAAAACATGGGATTTGGTACCTAGGCCAAATGATAAAAATGTGATAGGAACTAAGAGGCTATTAAGAAACAAGATGAATGATAAAAGAGAGTTCACAAAAAATAAGGCTAGACTAGTGTGTAAAGGATATGCTCAAGTTTAAGGCATATACATTTATAAGACATTTGAACTTGAGGCAAGAATGGAAGAAATTAGACTCTTATTGTCATATGTAAGCTTGAAAGGTTTCAAAGTTTACCAAATGGATGTGAAATCTATCTTTTTGAATGGAAAGATAGATAAAGAAGTCTATATTGAGATATCTGAAGGTTTTCATGACAAGTAATCAATACTATGTTTGTAAACTAAAGAAGGCTTTATATGGTCTTAAACAAGCTCTTAGATCTTGGTATGATAGGTTATACAAGTATCCATTGAGCCAAGGCTTCAAAATAAGGGTAGTTGACAATAATTTGTGAATTAAAATAGAGGGAAGCCATCAATTACTAGTGGTAGTCTATGTTGATGACATATTTTTTGGATCTAACAATGATAACATGAGTAGAGAGTTTGTAGATGATATGAATAATATGTTTGAAATGTCAATATTGGTAGAACTTTCCATCCTTTTAAGATTGAATATTAACCAAATTCATGTAGGGATATTCATTTCATAGGAAAATACATTAAGGATATGCTAAAGAAGTTTTACATGATGGATTTTAAGCCAATGAGTACTCTAATGATGAAAATATACAAGTTAACTAAATAATACGACTCACCAAAGGTTGATCAAACCTTATATAGATCTATGATTGGAAGTATTTTTTACTCTACTACTTCTAGTCCTAATATCATGCAAGCAATAGGCCTTGTAGGTAGGTTTCAAGCTGATCCTAGAGAGTCTCATTTGAAATTAGTCAAAAGTATCTTGAGGTATCTCAAGGGCACCATAGAATATAGTTTATGGTACCCCAAGAGCAAAGAGTTCACTCTAAGAACATACACTGATGAATATTGGGTAGGGCATGTGTATGATAGGATGAGTACTAGTGGTGATGTTTTATTCACGGTTGAATGTTTGGTTTCTTGGCTAATAAAAAAATAAGGCTTTGTATCCCTATCAATTATAGAAGATGAGTATATATTTTTTTCTTCCTACTGCACTCATTTTGTTTGATGAAGCAAACCTTGGAAGACTATAAGGTAAGATAAAATGGACCTCGTCCTATCTATTTTGACAATAGTAGTGTAATTAGTATCTCAAAGAATCATGTTATACACTAAAATACTAAGCACATACCTAGATAATATCATTTCTTTAGATAACAAGGGGGTAATCAAAGTGTTAATTTGGAGTATGTGCCTATAAAAGAACAACTTGCAGATATTATGACTAAACCATTAACAAAAGAAACATTTGAATATCTAAGACAAATCTTGGGAATCATATCCTTTTCTATAAATCAATAGAAGGTAACTATTTAAGGGGGAGCAACAAGTTCATATTCTGGATCTAAAGGTTTGAGATGAAAAACTTCAAGAAATCTATTCAGGGTGATTTAATTTTTTTGGGAATAATGGAGTTTTATTCTTATTTTAGTTAAGGGTCTGGATTAGTAAATTAGTACACAAATATAGAAAGTAAATACAATACTAATTTGTATTTTTTAACCTTTATAAAAATAGAAATGAATTACAATAAATATAACTTATTTTAAAAATAAATTGAGATGATTGATACAGAAGTTGAAAATAGATGTGGAGGATTGGGAAGGTGTCGTAAATATGAATCTAGCTTTAATTGGGTAAAAGGATAGGACCACTAAAAAGTGGATGCTTGGTACCTAGTGTTATTTTTTGATCATGTCATTTTTATCCAAACTAATTAGAGAGACATGAAACTTTTTGGGTAGTTGTGTTATGCCTGTGTGAGCTTTCTTGTGAAAAATTGAGTGCTAGTTATCGATGAAACTCATTATAGAGATGATTTTGTCTTCAAACCATAATCCACCATCATGCCTAATAAGATGATATTTGAGTCACTTAAGAAAGATCAGGGTTAGTGTGTAAGATGCACTGAACATGCAATCCACACCCCTTGTGTGGGGACACTACCTACATACCAATACTCTAAAGAGGTATCAATCCATATGTAGTTCTCCCACCTAGTGTGTTTTATTCAGTAGTTTGATGCAGATATAAAATGCCAAATTGATAGTGTTTGAGGTGGATGTGGGATGGTATGAGGATTTTAATAGGTTTTTAGCTATGTTAGGTGAATTAATGCAGAGAATAGGTAAGTTTACCTTAGTGATTTATTTGTATTCATGTTTGCTTTGTAATTTTTATCACATCCCTTTGTAAATGAGCTTTGAGTGGGATTTTATATGGAACAATTGGTCATGGGTCAGATGTATTTTCACTAAGAAAACATAATTAAGGATAAAGACTGGATGAAAATTACCATTGGGGCTCAAAGTGCAAAAGGATAGGACCACTAAAAATGGGACACTTTGGTGCTTAGTGGTATAGTCCAAATGGGGTTCTCCTATATTATAGGCTTAGGACCTAGGGGAATAGTATTTGTATAAGAAATGTTACCTATCTAAGGTGGAATGATCATCTAGAAGGTTTTGGATGATTGGTAATGAGAAAAAATGTTTTTAGGAGGGTTACAAGAGCATGAAAAAAGAACCTATGGATGGGGTCTCATAAGCCACACTAAAAATACCAATTTTGACATTTTGTATGACTACATTTACCCCCCCCCCCCCCCCCCAACCTTATTCTAGTGATGTAGCAAATCAAAATACTAGGATAAAGGAAAAAATGGATAATGTACCTAAACATACCATCAAGTGTGAAGCCCATAGAGATGTGTGATACTTAGTGTGCATAGGGAGAGAACACAGTGTGAAGCATAAATATGAAAGAGAAAACATTGAGTAGATTAGTTCTTACTAGACATGCTATGTATAAAATAAAAATGTACAAAGGATAGGTAAAAGAGAGAGGAATATAAATGAAATAATACACCTTACCAAGTACATGAACTAATACAAAACCTATTGTGATGTTGAGTGATGCTAAGTGATGTTGAGTGATGTTCGGTATGTTGTTGTACTAAGAGTAATATCATGAATGGATCTAAGTGCTCAATTCCCTGAGGGTGGCTTAAGAATACAAAGGTTAGCCCTTTGGCTCCATTATCACCCACTATGTATTAAATCTATATGATCATTAATCAATGTTTATACTGTGTGTCCAATCCTCTGAGTAGGTGGCTTTAGAATACAGAGGCTAGCTAGTCCTTTGGATCCATCATTTCCCACTAAGTGTGAACTATGAACCGATACTGGTATGAATGTGTGTCATATGAGATGGCTCATGAAGCCCATAAATGATCTATAATTTGACAATGTGGCATGGATAGAAAAATGTGTAATAAAAATAGGTCAATCTTAGCCAATCTGAAAGGTGGAGATTAGGCTTATATGAAATCCACTCTAAAATTAAGAACTAGGATTATATGAGAACCACTCTGAAATGATGCCAACCACCTGTAGATAGAATAAGGCATGTAACTACTGAGAATACCTAGGTAATATAATGAACTAGAAAGAAAAGAAGGCAAATGTGTTGCACACATTGCCCATAATCATTGGTGTATATAACATGGATTCTAATCTAGAATTTATACCAACTACCCAATCTAAAACTAGAAGTGAGAGCCATCATGACATGTATGATGTACCCTATATCTAAATAATCTAAGTAAAACTATACTGAAACTACCCAATCTAAACTAAACTATATATGACAAAACTATAATTGACATTACCTTTGTGTTTACTTCTAAAAAATCTTGGTTTTTGGTTGTTTAGATAGGAAAACCAAAAAGTGGACACTTTGTTATCTAACAATATAGTCTGAATATGGCAATCTTGTCCTTTTCTATTTCTAATGAATGTTATATATTCATCACTATTTTTCTAGTCTATTCTACATGTTTTGAATTATAATTATTATTATGAGTGTTTGAAAATTAATTTTTCACTGGTAAAGGGATTTGAACTCTATGACAAAACTACTATTTATTTCCACTTCTTATAAGGTTAGGAATTAAAACCTTGCAATTTATACCTTCAAAATAAAAATCCCTAAAAGTGTGTTATGCTCTAAAATACATGATATAGAAATGATAATCCAAAATATGTCTCAAGATATAACATATTTTGTATTGGAGATTGTTAGATCAATAAGGGCATGCCTAAATATATGTAACAATTAATAGCATGTGTAATATACTAAACTAAAACTAGAAATTTGGTTAGTTGGCAAGGAGGGACGAAACATAATGTCCATCATGGAATCATAGAAAGCAAGATAATGCATGATGTGGATCATGGCATTGCAAACAAATGAGAAGTAAACAAGCAAACATGCATACAAGGAAAGAAGTAAGAAGTTTACAAAAGAGGCCAAGGGGCCAAGTAAATAAGGGACATGGGAACATGTCACTCAAACTATGAAAACAAGCATAAAATGCATGTTTAAATGCCCACATACACATATAATTGTAAACAAGCAAGATTGGCATGGGGGCCACAAGCATATATAAGAGTAAAAGTAGATAAAATTGACAAATGTCCTAAGGCACACATAAGTAAAAAAATAGGAACAAAGAAATGAAATTACATCTAGGTACTCAAATTAAGAAAATAAGGCATGTAAATTTTGGAAATAATATTGCATCTAACTAATCAAATGAAGAAGTGAAAGTATGCAAAACATGTAGTACAAGACTAGGTAGATGCTATGAAATACAAAAGTTCTATATACTAGTGAGTATCAATAGAATAATCTATGTAATCTAGTAAGTAATGTACATAAACATGATAAATACAGTGTGTGGTATAGGAATGACATAACCTGGATGGTGTAGTCATGTAGAAGATGCCCTCGATGGGTAGATATGTCTATGTATGTATCAAATGTAAAAGTAGGATGACCCCTCGATGGGTAGAGTGAAGAAATAAAAGATCTAGGTGTCATTGCACACACTTAAAAAATATCAAATGAAGCATGATAATGTAGATAAATCGATGAACAATAGCATAGAATAGTAAAATGTAAGTCTAACATGGTATTAGAAATGTAAAGCATGGATAAAGCATATAGTTGAAAAGTTTTGGTGTTTTTGAGTTATTTGAATGTTTTTGTATTTTGACATGTTACACTATTTTTGATATTTTGAAATATGGTATTGTTTTTGGTATTTTTAAATAATATATGTACAAGTAATCATAAGGAAACTATGTATAATAAAGAGAAAAGAAACTATGTACAAGTAAACCAAAAAATTATGTATAAGTAGAAATAAACTATGTACAATAATGTAACTAAAGTAATATGTACAAAATGATGTAAAAGAATAAGCTAGAGGGGGTAAAAGTTTCAAGTATGGAGCCCATTATTGAATAATATGGAGGAAGGGATCACGTCCATCTTCAAATGCCTCAATATCAGCATCATAAATATCATCGTATGCTGCAAGCTCTATATACATGGTGGCTATCTCCTCAGGTGTCAGTAAGATCTATGATATTTGTGTAGTTAGAGATCTATCCATTGTAGTGTTGTCATCATACCAAAGGTAAACTAAGGGTCATTGTGGTGTTAAAGATGTTGGTTCTCCTTTGGGGTATTTAGTTCTAGTAGGAGGTGGCCTCGATAGAAGTGGCAAAGTTGGTGATGGTGGTGATATAAATTGAATAGTACCTTGAACCTATAGTTTATCCAGTCTCTACTATAAAGTTGTACATGAGTCTATGCCATGGCCTATGATTTTATGAAAGAGATAAAATGGGTGACCATCTTACCATGATAACCTTCTAATATATTTATGTCATATTATAGGTAATGCGATTAGTCCATGATAAAGTAACATCTATAATATAATAAATGGTTGATGTTGTGTGCTGCCTACTTGAATCTGAGTGACTAGATCTATGTCCATAGAGGTATCCATATGAACTATATGTGCTAAGTTATCTATCTATGGCCATTACTATGGAGTATATCCTAAGAGTGTAGTGAGAGATATAAAGAGTGATGAAATGTGTATGATGAAAGCTCTAGAGTCATCTCGGTACTCTCCTGGGCTAACTGGTATAAATCTCAATCCACACAAATATTTATCTATGAGTGTGGGTGTTATATCACCATCTAAATTAGCCTAGTAATTTATATCAACATCATGAGCATATGATAACTTATAATTTACCATAAGTGGTAACTGTGATATGAGATTCCCATCAACTATAGTAGGAGAAGATAGTAGTGCTATGACAGTATCTATAACTAGTGAAGTGACTCTGATTACCTAAAGAGATGTATCTATAGAATCAACTAAGATTATTGTAAATACTATTGGTGATTGTATAATTGTAGTAGGTGTAAGAAATATGATTGATGGCATAGTTAGAATGATTGAAGCTATTATAACTATCTATGTATCCAAAGTTGAGGAAACAACTATGAGTGGAAGACTGTGAGATGTGATAGTCTCTCTTACATCATATGTATGTATCTGGTCAAGGAAAATGTGATGAGGTGAGATTGAACTATGATATAATGTGTCCAATCTAGAAAAATAGTTAAAGATAACTCTATAATTCTATAATATCTAAATGGTTATTTATTTGTTAGTCATGTGTATAGGTATCATTCATGAAAGAAATTAACACATCCATGAAGAGTGGAAGCAACTACCCCCATAGAGTGTATCTAAGGTTATCCAAGTAAAAGGTTATAATGAAGAGGACTTGGTATGACCTAAAACTATGTAGAGAGGGTTTTGGGCCCTATCATGATATCCAAAGCAATGATGCCTAATGTTTGTCATGGTATATCATCAAACCCTCTAACATTCTTGTATGCATTTTTTAGGGAAGCCATATCTATGCCCATGGTTTGTAAAAATGTAATATTACATATATTAAGTCTGGAACCACTATCAACTTAAATTTTCATAACTACACTAGTTTTGACTTGAGCTTGTGTCAACAGTGGTAAATTATAATCAATAACTATCTAAGAAGGCATGTCCTCGTGATCCAAAGAAATAACATCTTCTATATTTTTAAATGTGTTGGCCACTAATGCAAAATAAGAAGGTTTTAAATTAATGGGCATAGAAGTTTGAGTGAGTTCTTGATAAAGAATGTCCTTGAACACATTTGCTTTCTCAAGTAGTTTTAACATAGAAATATTAGCTGGTGTGTTTCTCAACTGATCGACAATATCATATTCCCTATGTGGATCTACCTATGAAGGTGGGTTAGGCCTAGAATGGGAGGGAATAGGAGGGTGGTGAGGTTCCTAACTGAGGAGAGGAGGCATGGCGGTACATCATTTAATATGTTTAACCACATTATCTACTAGTTATGTAGGGGTAGTAGTAGCTATGAGAGGAGAGCAAAGATAATCAATAGGTTGTGGTAGTGGAGGGATAAAGGGTGCTAGTAGGGCTCTCAGGTAATGGGTAGTGACTTGGGGAAGAGAAAAAAGGACTATACAACATGACTCGGCATGGGATGGAGGCTTTAAGGGAGGTGAGGAAAAAGTTGTAAATAAATATATGTAAAGCTAATCAATAAAAGGAACAACATGCATGTTTTCTCACTTACAAAGGAAGTGAATAAATCATATAAGGCATATGATAAAAAATTTCACTAACATATAATAAACTTCATCATTTATATATATGATAGGACTGAGTATGGAATCTTTATTATTTACAAGAAATGTTTTGAAATAAGTGAGATCTATTTTTGATTTGATGTGAAATCTGATTTAAATGTAAGGTGATACCTCAAGAAGTAAAGGGACCTAGTAGATTCAACTAGGGGTTGAAATAAAATTCTTTTTAAAATTAATATTGTGAATTTTAAAAATTAAATGTAAACTTCTGATTTATATATGTAGGAAAAACATAGAAAAATATTGCTAAAATTAGCAAAGAATTTTCCCTAGGGTTTATAGGGTTTCTGTGCACAAATGAAGTAAGCTGGGTTCACCAAATGATTTAATTTTTTAGGAATAATGGAGTTTCATTCCTATTTTAGTTAAGGGTTTGAATTAATAAATTAGTATAAAAATATAGCAAATAAATATAATCTTGATTTGTCTTTTTTCACCTTTCTAAAAGTAGTAATCAATGAGAAGAAATATAACTTATCTTGAAAATAGACTAAGACGATTGATACAAAGGTTGAAAATGGTTGTGCAGGACTAGGAAGGTGTCATAAACTTGAATCTATATTTCATTGAATAAAAGGATAGGACCACCAAAAAGTGGACTCTTTGGTGCCTGACATTATTGTTCATTCCTGTTGTTATTGTTGAAATTGATCATAGAGACCTAAAATTTTTTGGGTAGTTGTGTTGTGCCTATGTGAGCTTAATTTTGGAAAATAGAGTGTTGGTTGTTGATGGAACTTGTTATAGAGCTGATTTTGTCTTCAAAACCTAATCCTCCATCATGCTTGATAAAATGATATTTGAGTCAGTTGAGAAAGAGGGGGGTTAGTGTGTAAGATGGATTGAACATGCAATCCATAACCCTTAAGTGGGAATGTTGCCTACATACCAATTCTCTGAAGAAGGATCAAGCTATATGTATTTCTCCCACCCAGTGTGTTTTGTGCAATAGTGTGATATGGATGGAAAATGCAAAATTGATAGTGTTTAAGGTGGCTAGGGACAAGAATGAGGATTTGAGTAGGTTTATATCTATGTTGGGTGACTATATAGAGAGAATAGGGAATTTTACCTTAGTGCTTGTTTGTATTCTTACTTGATTTACAAGTTTTGTCACCTACCTTTATAAATGAGCTTTGAGTGGGGTTTTATATGGAATAGTTGGTCATGAGTCAGATGTATTTGTGCTAGGTAGACATAATTAAGGATAAGGACTGGATGAAAATGACCATTAGGGCTCAAAGTGCAAAAGGACACATCCACAAAAAATGGGACACTTTGGTGCCTAGTGCTATAACTTTTCATGACCATTTGTTTATTTTGATCATTTTACTTAGTGTTCACTACCTAGTGATAAATCATCATGCAAAATAGGTGTATTTGAGGTCTATGAGGCTAAAAATGGTTAAGTATAGTTATATTTGGTGTGTATAAGTGAAAAAGGTGATATGGAGATGTTATAATATTCCCATGATACTTTTATGATGTTTTGGCTTAGTGACTATTATGTAAATAAGGTCTGTAGGCACAATCATGAACTTTCTAGGTGTCAAATCAAGATTTGTGAGTATTAAAGGTGACTTTGTGTCATATAAGGGTTTTATAATATTATAAATGTGTGACAAAAATGGTTTTTGTCTTTGAAGGCCTTTTGAGGTAAAATTGAATAATTTTAATGGCTTTCAAGTATGATAGTCTCTCTATAAGGGCTAGTAGTACAAAAACCATGTTCATGTTTTTATGAGTTCCCTAAGGATTAAAACCTAAAAAATTGGTATAGTTATGTGTATTGGTGACCTCTAGGTGTGATAAATTTTTTAGAATCTATCATTGACCTAAATATGGTAAGTTGACCATGTTTCTTATTAATGCCCTAGTGTTTTAGCCCATGTGGGCTAGTGACCTTCCCAAATGAATTGAGATCTCAGGATACTTAATTAGTTGAAATGGAAAAATGGGTGACAATAAAGTATTTCATAGTATTATTGAAGTGTATGGTTTTATCTATGTTTGGGCATTTGTCTAAATAGAGGGTTAATTAGTAGGTCAATTTTTTAAGGAAATACGGTGCACAAGAATATTTGAATGATGAATCTTGGCATGAATGAGGGGCTATATTATTTTTATATAGATATGTATTTTCAAGTCATGAAGGTTCATACACAAACAATAATGGGATATGCAAGGTTTAGTATGGCTACTAGGCCTCTAGACAAGGCTACGTGATTCAGATGGACGTTTTGGTCATTTTCTCCAAAATACCAAGGTATGATTTCTCTCATATGAGTTTTATAGTCTATTTTGAGCATATTTAAATTTTGAATAATGGATTGAACATTTTTTGATGATCATGGAGTTAGCTCAGGTGAGTGAATTTAAAGACAACTAAGAAGATTCTTCTTGGTTTGAGTTGGTCTGATAGTATTCAAGGGGTGCCTAAGTTCAAGTGACTTATGGTGGGTCCATCTCATTTTATTAAGGTGTTTTATAATAGTTTTTGGTACTCTTGTGTGTTTCTTTTTCATATAGCAATGCATGGTCAAAGAAGTGTTGTCAATGAATAGGTTTGAGGTAATCTGGTAAGAAATGGTATGAACAATGATAGGGGAGTTTCTATCATCTATCAGAGGAGATCTCTTCTTTATGTTGTCTTTAAAACATTTATATGTCCTTAGGATTATTATGTAATCCAACTTTGTCATTGTGTCAAAGGGGGAGAATGTGTTTATAAAGGGAGAAAGAGTATGTGCATATCTTTGTGTTGGTGTTTACAAGTGTTGACATCAATGAAAAAGGGGAATATTGTTGAGGTGTTTTCAACGATGTCTCTAAGGTGGCCAATAATTTTCATGAGGTGTGAAGTATGGTATTAGGTCAATGATAAAGTGTGTTGTAGTGATCATGCATAGACCTTGTCGTGTTTGCTTCGTTAAGCAAGATAATGGATGTTGGTGATGTATTGACCATGTTTGAAGGGTAATATGGGGTGTAATATTTTATAGGTATACTTCTTGAAGTGAAAATATTCCATTGGAATAGTCTTTTGAAGGTCTAGGTTATCATAGTCATCTTGGCAGAGTTTTTTGAGTAAGCATATTTATGACATCAACATTTGCACATATGAAGGTGTCAAAAGAAAGTAGTCACATGGGTCTATTCAGTTTCATGCTTATAGCATGTGTTTAAAATTTAATTCCTTGAAATTATTTCTATAAAAATTTATGATAGTGAAAATTTTCTCTCTTGACCAATTTCATATTTCTCCATACTTAGCCAAATTTGCATTTTTTAGTGACCGTTGGAATTCAAATAGTTGAATTTATAAAGGAAAACTAGTCTGCAATGTTTTGCTTATAAATTTTGATGATGGATAAATTTTATTATGAAATAAAAATAAAAGTGGTAAAATAATTCAATGTAAATCCATTAAAACTAATTAAGAGGTTTGAATGGTAGTAAAATTACATTTATGGAGCTTCAAAGTTAATTGAGGGTTTGACTTTCTTATGCAAGCAACCTGAGAAGGATGTTTGAGTTTTTATTGATGGTTTTTGGATGTTTCATGGTAAATTATCAATTAGAGAGTATTTAATAAACCCTAAATATCATATATATGTATTTTAGATGTTTGAACAATCCATCTTTAGTATGAATCATTGCTTAGAAGTTGACTTTTTATTCATTCATGGTGTTTTCATCTACAAGGAAAATGATTGAAAGGTTATGCATATTAAAATATATGTAGTGATGTCTATAATAACTTAACTATGTCTTAGGGGTCATGTGTCATGTACTTATGTTATTTGAAGTTGTCTTATGTTTCTATTTTTACTCAGTAAAGTGTTATAGGGATGGATAGGTCTCCATAGATTTAAAAGGGATTCTTAGGCCTATTTTAAAGGTGTTTTTTCTTAAGGGTGATATATCAATGCTATGTTCAACCTATATAGGTGGTTTTGATATTTTTACAAGTTGGATATAAAAATTAGTGGTTAAAAAATGTCTTGTGGCCAGCCAAGAAGATGGTGATCATGAATACTCTATAAAGAGCAAAAATAAAGATGAAGGTTTCTAGAGAGAAAGGGCAAAAAAAGAGAAGTGAAAGTAAGCTTGGTGTATGATTTGAAGAGTAGAGTGTTGATATATATAAGTGTATCATAGGTTCTCTTATTGTTTAAATAACACTTCTCATTTTATAACTCTAAGAATTTAGAGCATGTGTAGAAGGTTCTAGTAATCTAGTTACCTATAGTGAAATAAAGGTAGAGAAAACTAAATTGTTTCACAAATTTATATTGATTGGTGGTTGGGAGCCACCTTGGTCCTTAATATATGAAAATTTTGAAACATATATGATTATGTTAGTGAATTATTATCAAATATATAAACTAAAGATTAATATAATTGAATATTTAAAGTGGAGCTTAAGTTAGATTGATTTGGTCAAAAAAAGAAGTAAAAGGAAGGGTAGGGTAGAAAGAAGTTATGTAATTTATTATCTTTGCCTCAAACATCATGAAAAGGTTTTAATTTCAACTAAAAATTCATTTAACCAATATATAATGTGAAGTAGCAGATGCTCAAATCCCACCATATACTAGGCAGATATTTGAGGAAAACATGAAAGACTACAAGTATGAATTGACTTTGCCTTAAAGGTTTACCGCTTCATTCAAATATCATTTACAAATCCTAAAGTAGAGAAAATAAAATTAAACAAATTCTAAGGACATTCAAATAATTTAGCTTTAGCACAAATTAGTAATCCTATATCAAAGATGCACATTTAGAATTCATAAAACCTTTCAAATTTAAGACTTTAAACAAGCAATTAAGAGAAAAGACATGTAACAATTGATAAAAACAAATTTATACAAACTTTTCACTATTCCTTGCTTATATTAATTTCTAAAAAGTATACAAGTTTTAGCTCAAAACTCCCTCTTTATAAAATTGTAATACTTCCTTTTATAGGAGACTCGGTAGTATAGTGGTTAGTCATAAGATTACACATGTACAAAGATAAGGAAAACTATCCTTTTCACATTTATAGAACACATTTCTCTTTCCAAAATAGACTAACCTATAGGAAAATATGATAACAAACTAATATATGCCTTTACAAAATAATATTCCATGCTCAAATATTAAAATGCTTTACATAGAATGGAATATCATTAACTATTCAGTGGGACCTAGGCTGAAGGGCTCCCTTGCTGCTCTTGAAGAATCTTCATGGCCCTTTGATGTTGTTCACTGACTAGATCTAAATCAATAGTTGCTTTTAAGAGACAATCATCTTCTTGGTCACCCAAGTCATTTAAATCCCTATCATTTCTTTCTGTGAACTCCTTGATGCTCTCATTTTTAACAATCTATTCCTCAATAGTAAAGATCATGCCCATGACTTAGTTATTATCACCTCTATATTGGCCTTGAATTTAGTCCCTCACCTCTTGCATTACCAAAGTTGCTCTATTCTTGAATTCATAATCATCAGTGATGCCTAAAGAGGTATATTTTTTAGGGTTAGCTAGCATGGTTCTAAGGATATATTTGATTTTTATCATTATCTCTTCATCATCCCCCAAGAGTATTTCCAATCTATTTAACCAAGTACTTAAAATTTAGATTTTATCAATAACTATCCCCAATATTGCATTCATGTAGGCTAGGCTAATGGTTTTGAAGCCAAAAAATCCTACCCTTAATTACTATGTTGATAAGCTCCCTTATTTTATCCTCTGAGCTCTATTGTTGCGTTATCAATCCTTTGGCTATTGAAATTTATTGGTTCAATGCACTTTGACTTAGCTTCATCTACTTCAAGGAGTCAAACATATCATAGAAATATGTTTTAAACATCTTCATCATTACCTAAGGGACTAATAGGATGGTCTACTTCTCCATGTTTTCTTTTTATTGCTCTAGGTTTTCTATTCTCTACTTCATGCCTCTAATACCTACTTTGAGTTGAGATGAATGAGCATCATCTAGTCCTTCTATGTCCTCTTCATGAATTGAGTTATCAATAAGACCTTGACTTCTAATTGGAGTTAAACCAAAAAATGGTTCAACCTTTTAAAATGTGAACTCCTCACTACCAACCATGGTCTTTTTGGTGGTGGCCAAGAGGGCATCTAAAAGATAGGACATAATGTATAAATGGTTTTTGGTTTTCCTCTTAATGGTTGTGAACTATGACTTCAAATGGATATTAATCATCTCACCTAATGGGGGAGTGATTCCCTTATCTACCATGAAGTAAACATAAGATACCAAGATTTTATCAATGTGTGTGGTGGAAGGGGCTCTAGATAACCTATTTAACAAAGTCATGATTATCCTAATCCCCTCCATAAATTATGTAATTTCTATCTTCCCTATGACATCATAGATTATTTGGTTCTTAGTAAGCAACCATGAGGCAAAGACTATGTTTAAGTTATTCTTACTAGTCCATTCTTTAGTGGTGGGTAAGTCTATTTGGGGCTTACGTAGTTTGTTGTAGCTTTAAAAATCAAGAGGGGAAATATATTAAATCATTATAAAACTATGCTCATTAATTATCCAGTCTTGTCCAATCCTACAATCCTTGAAAATAGGAGAAATGACATTGATGTAGTGTAATACTTCAGGCTTTGCCATAGAATAGTGGAGGCTAGTCATCTAGATGGAGAATAGGTCATTGTATCTCTACAATATGGTTTCATTATTTTTTTATTCCTTTGTGATGACTTAGATCTCCTCAATGACCCATAAAAGATCAAACTAGGTCTTATTCTTAGTGTTTAATGATACAAAATCTAGGTTTGTATCCTTAAAGACTCTTCCTTCACTGTTCCAAGACAAATACAACTCATTCTCATCTCTTTATTTCTATCTCTAAGATTCCATTATTATGGGACTTATATATTTCTCATTAGTGGATTACAATTAGCCTTTGGGTCAATTTTTTCTCACTTAGATTATAATTGAAGTCTTGTTGACTCAACTATGATTAATCTGAGTTCAAATTAGGGATTCTTATGGAGAATAGGGATTTTAAAGCTTTAATGGTGATGGATATTTAAATTTAAGCTCATTCATGTCTCAAATTTGATTGAGACCTCTATCTTTATACCTTTACCTTTTTGAGCACATAAAATCTTTAATTTTGTCATTTTTTGCTTGTGTGTCACCTACGTGGTTTCCATTTGGTAAATTTAATGATATTTTTCATAAATTCCTTAAAATATCTAGTCATTGTCTTTTAAAAATCCAAAATTTCCTTCCACCATTGGTTATTGTGTATGGATCAATGAGGATTATTGATCATGATCCCATGTCTTGAGAGTTAATGTTTGATTTTTTAATGAGCCCCATAGTTGTACCACTTGGCACATTCATGGGTATTTAAGGTCTACATTCTATGAAATTGATGTGTGCTTGCAACATGTTAGTCTCATGGGCCTTTAGGGTCTCGTTGAATAGTCTTCATTAAATACACTTTATTTGATTAATTATTTTTGCTTAAGCATTAATTATTGATCACTATTTAGGCAAATGTATACCATTGGTCTGATATATCAAAGGCTTTGGATCTATCAGATATCTTTCACACCATTGAATTATCCTTTGCAATGAAGCGAGAGCCATCGATATTGTAAGGAGAATGAACTTTAATTAGCATTAGGACACAATAACTTAGGCTAAATATTTTGGGATAAATTATATTTTGTATTAATAAACATGACATAGACCTCAAGCTAAAATATTTTAGGCTATGTTTTATAATGTATATGAAAGTGGCCTAAATAATAAAAGGACCAAATGATATGTTTTAACCTAGGTTTTTATCATATTAATAAAAATAATAAAACCTTAGGTTAAAAGAATTTTAAGATACATTTTATGTCATAGGGACCTCCTAATATAAGTATCTAGCCTAAGGTTTATTGCATTTAAATAAAAACAACTAGAACCTTAGGAACTACACTTATATTAAGGCTATGTCTATGAATAATTCAACTAAAAGATATTTTAATCATTTAAATTCCAAAGATCCTAAGTATTTTAATATTTTTCAAGGGTTCCCTTGATTTGAAATATGAGTAGCAAAATTTAGCCATGTTTTCAAATCATATTCATTTGAATAATAAATATTCTTGATGAGATAAAATTTGACGGCCTCATCAGCATAAATGATGACCTCGTGGGTGTCAAATGATGGTCATAAGAACATCAATTTTAAGTTCATGAATCATTGGTTTTGATGATATTAAATTTGATGATCTCATAGACATCAATGATGGTCTCACAAACATCAAATGAAAGTCGTAAGAACATCAATTTTAAGCTCATAAAGTCCCTTTGCTCCATAGATCTTGGATTTTGTACCCTTCATCCAATCATCTTACTTCTATTAACTATGGACTGTTGATTAAGATCTAGGTAGATACATGCTATTGGTTTTTACAACATATCATAAAAATTAGACTAAGATAAAAACCTAAGTTAAAAAAGCATTATGAAATGGATCCCTTCATATATTATAATGATAACCTAAGGTTTCAATATTAATAAAATAAAATAGACCTTAGGATAAAAATGTAGGTTAGGTCTATGTATTAATACATGGGGCCCCTTTTGATGTTAATCTCAAACGCAAGACTGTTATGTGGCAATTCTGTGGGCCTTCTTAGCTCTTGAATTTTCAACACCATGTTTTCTCTATTGGATCCAATTTGTGAGAGTAACTATGGAATATTGATCTTGATATGAATACTTGTACTTGATTGGCTATTTTCAAATATTAAATCCATAAAATAAGTTTTATCCTAAGGTTTCATTCTATTAAAAAATATAATTAGAGACTAGGGTAGAACTTAAGCTAAGTCTATGTTCGATAAAATGAGGCCCTTTAACTTTAATGATGATCATGCATCATGTGATATTTGGTCCCATTGAAGCATGGATCATTCATCATGATCCAAGGGATCACATAGGATTGGTCTAATGGATCAATGTTTCTAAGTTTCTTGGGCCTCCTACACTCTTTCAGATCTTTCTTTGCAATGAAGTGAAAGCCATTGGATCTGTAAAGAAGTGAGGTACTTAAGTTAAGATGTGGGTCAATATAATAAATTAGGCTAAATTTATAAGACTAAGGTCTAGTTTGTATTATTAAACATGAATGGGGACTTAGTATTAAGAATTTAGACTAAGTTTAATAACAAGTGGGATTAGGCTAGGGAAAAATAGACCTTACAAACACATGTTAGACCTGGTTAAAACATATGAAACAAAAGAGGGAAAATAAAATGGGACAAAGCATGGATTTTAGGCTAAGGTTTGGTCATGTTGAAAAATAAGAGCAAGCCTTAGCATAATAATTAGATTTAAGTGCCAATTTTAATTCACAATGTTCCTACCAAATTTATTCCTGCCAAAATTTGTAATTGAACTGAGGTTCTAAACTAGGGTTTGTTGAAAGAGGGTTTTAGGATATGATTCCAACTATGAGATATTATATAATAAAGGATACAAAAACCATAAATGAGGGTAATACTATGAACATCTCCATCATGATCCATTGATAAAAGCTCTATGAAACCTATAACTTTTAGACATGAAGGTCTATTGTTAGCAAAATTAGGCAAAGTTAAAGCAAAAACCATGAACAAATGGGGTAATCCTTTAGGTGTGGATGATCTTAGAATTAAAATAATGTGAATAACATCAAGCCTTCAGTGTTAGGGTTCAAATCAATGCACAAGGGTCTTTATTATTTCAAAAATGGAGGGTATGTTGACCTCAACATAGAGAAGTGTGTGGGATATGTGTGTGACATAATGGTCATGTTTATTTAGGGTTGATGATTAAGGATGAGTGAAGAGGTGTAGAGTGATCCAAAAGGTTATTTTGTATGAATTTAGTGTGTGTGAAGTCTTGAGAAAATGTGAAACGTTGAAGAGAGTTGTTATTCATTATTTCTCTAGCAGATTGGAAGGAAATCATAGCTCTAAAGGTGTTGATATTAGAGGTGTTGTGTGGGTGCTCAACATCTAGGAAAAGTGGGTGCTTGTTCATGCTTAGGGATTGGTTCTCCTTGTGAAGTGGATGATTCAAAAAAATATCTTATTTGTGATCTCTTATAGTAATATAGTCCATGTGTTTGTAGGATTGAGATTGGCTTTTATCCCCCATGAGGGTTTCCCACACAATTCATGTGTTATGTGCTTTGATCTTGCATGGTTTTCTTTATTAATTGTAATGAATGATTTAGATGCTTCATGAATGATTATGTTGAATGGATAAGATTTTGAAGAATTGGAAATAAATTTGATTTGCTTGCATCACTGATTCACCCCCCACTCTCTCTTAGTGATTTTACCTCTAACACATAGGGTCAAGGGACAATAGAAAAAGACATGTTAAAATGTCACACACAATTAGTAACATCTCATATAAATGTCCAAATAAATTTTAAATCAAAAGGTATAAGGTCCAAACACAACATATAATTTATATGTAATACACTATGTAGAAATAATAGCAACAAAGGATCATAGAATGAGAAATATAATCTACACCATGCCTATTAAATGTGATCATATCCTAGAAAATAACATATTCATATACATAATTTATAAAATATAGATGTTATTAAGACATTTTAAAAGAGTATAGAGCTCAAAATTATAGGATTCATGTAATTATAACACATGTATATTTTTTCACTTATGTATAGGATGCCCCTAGTTTAGTAATGCTACTAAGTAGATGTAAGTCCAACACATTGATATTTGCAAATTTTGTGTCCTAAAAAAAATAATGAATACCAGTGAAATGCATGTTTGGTATAGATAAAATATATTATTTACTAATCATGATATAAATAACATATTTGAAATACATAAACTATATTGTTAATCATGCGTATGTCCTAATTTTGGATTTTTTTTTAAATATTTTAAATGTTTTTACTTTTTCAAATATATGAATATTTTTGTATTTTTAAAAATATATGAATATAAATGGTATAAAATAATATAAATCAAGGTATCAAAAGTATAATAGGTTAATAATATATAAATAATTTAAAACCTATTTCAATGTTAGATATGCACTATAAATTTTTGTATGGCAAAGTGTGAGAAAGTTGCCCCTATTGTATATGAAATTTAACCTTGAAAAACCTATAGAATACTAAAATATGTATGCAGAGGAATAATTCTACATCTTCATGTCATCAAATTTACACTTGTATAAATATTCCACATTTATAAACTAAATATATTTGGAAAAGAAAGATTTTACATGAAAAGATAGTAATGCTTTGCATATTGAAACTAGGTGAAAATATGAAAAGTGGAAGTATTAAGGATATGTGGATTGAAACTATGTTTTATGGGAATAAATTAGCACAAGACAAGATTAACCAACTAGGACAATGGTGTTATTCATTTATATTTTGCAAGCATTTATTCTATCCTTGATAAAAATGACAAATTAATAATGGAGAGTGTGAATAGAAATATAATCAACATTTTTTTATAAAAAAATGATCATTTAATCAAATTATTCTATCTAAAAAGTGAAATATAAGAGCCAAGATTCCAATAAGTCAACAAGATATATAACCTTAGAAAAATGGATCGAATGATACAATTTACAAGTAGAAGCACAATATGATGCAACAACCAAGAAGCTATGTACAATAAAAGTATTTTGAATTATTTGAATGGTTTTTTAATTTTTAATATATCTTAAAATTCATACTAATAAATAATGATATCATAATCATGATAATTTTATAAAAAATATGAGATGTTGTAAATGGTTGACTTTCTATGAAAAATATGCCTTTGTTCAAATGTTAGCTTAAGAAATGTTTTCCTTTTTACTCTTTATTTATAGTTTTGTCCTCTATTGAAAGTTTAATCATAGAACTTTCACACTAAAATGTGACATAATCATGTGTTTACCCAATATTGTTCCAATTCTCTCAGACATGATCTACCTAATTTTGAATTTCGTCTATTCAATGTAGGGTCAACATTAAATATAATGTATCATGTATTTGATTCAAATGTAATATTTGAATCAGTGTATCTAATGAATTATTAAGGCCCATTGAGATTATCCAAGTCTTAATGATCATACCAATATATTGAATAACTGTCATGCTAAAAAACTTACCATCACAAATGGATGAAATATCAACCTTTTTCCATTTATTACCATATATCAGAGAGTTAAGAAATAAAATATTTACTAATGATTAATTATTTTTAGTTAAGTCCTTTTAAACCTCACTTGTAACATTAGCCTATTTTTGAAACTATTTTGTTAGGAATCATTTCCTAAAGATGTTTTATTGATTGGTTTAAACTTGTTTTTGTAAATTAACTTATATATTTGAATCCTTAGCTACCACCTTTATATCATTAGATTTTTAGGCATACATGATATTACATTTATATTTGAATCTAGCTTATTTTATTTAATAGGCATGGTGATTCCCTAGAATAATAGGTGTAAACAAAGTATGAGATAAATAGTCATATAAAGGATTGCATTTTAACTTTGGTATTTTCTCATCTATCACATTAACCATTGTAAATTCACCCTTGCCACTATCATAATAATCATAAACATGAATATCTTTTTCTTATGAATTAACCAATAAAGGGATATAATTAACAAACTATTGTTGATATCCATTATATTGATTTTATTTTTGTATATATTTTTATTTTTATTTTACCTTATCCTTCTAAAATTATTATATATGTATATTTTTAATATTCTAATTATTTTTCTTGTAAAAATTCTTTATGAAATACTATTTTTTCTTCTTGTAAAATTTGAATTTCCCTTAACTTTTACTAATTCTATTTTTTATTGAAGTTCCTTTTGTGTTTAAAATATTTATTATTTATCCACGTGTAATTTTTATTGGTCTATTTTCTATTTTTTAGTACTTGACTCCTTAATTTCATATGTGATTTTTTTATCCCAAAAAATAAATTGAAAATGAGAGATAATGACTAGATCATCCAATTGGGATTGGGATGTTTCAATATTAAAATATTTGAAATGGGTATCATCTACATGTAATTGATAGGAATATATTTTGTGCATGAATTTTAGACATTTGTGTAATATGTGTGGTATTATTTCCATCACATGTATCCATGGTCTCCCCAATAATAATATATAATGTAATTCATTAGGCATAAAATGAAATAGAATAGACACTATTTTTAGTCACAATGTTGTATATTATGTGAACACTCCTAAAAATTGTCTTTGAGAATCATCAAATCCTTTAATAGTTTGATTTGTTTGTTAAAAATACCAATTTTAATACCTAACTTTTATAATAAAGGACTACAAAAAATTTCTACTCCTGACCCACCTTTGAGTTATACTCACTTGATTCCTTTTTTTCGTGTTCTTACTTGAAAGAATAGTGGAATATTTTTCATGATTATATCATATGTTGGAGATTATTAATTTTAAAAAGGTAGTGAGGTATGGGCCACATTATATATCTTGGGCCTCCATAAAGTCTATATATAGGCCCATAGAATATATTTAGGGGGTGACCCCCTACCCTATAGAGTCCTTTTCTAGTTGGATAATGAAACTATTCCATTGTTAGGGGTTGAGCATATCCCATATAGAGACAATGATATTGTCTCAGTATTCTTAAAATTACTTATGATGGAAGTAAAAGGATAAATTTTCATATCACGAAGAATATTTTTATCCCTTAATACACCATAAATAATGTCCTTATAAACTCATGAGAACTTTTGTAAATATAAAATTGCTTTTTTTACATGGGTATTCTGTAATTGATATATAAAATAATACCAATTTGATTGATTTACCAGATTTTGTGTGTGGATATTACTAAGTTATTATGAAATACAAGGTTAAAATAATATACTTTCCATGTTATATATCATCCAAAGTCAAAATAAAACGTTTTCAATGTTAACTATTATGTCAAAGGTTGAAATCAAGTTCTTTTAGTGTCAAATTAGATTCAGTTTGAAAGTAAATTCTATTAATGTTAAATATTAAAAAGTTTTTCTAAACCCTAGGATAATTTTTTTAAAACCCTATAAGGTTGGAACCCTAAGGTAAACTTAGGATTTTAAAATTATTTATTGATAAGTTTGTTCAATAATATGGGTTACCTAAGTTTGAATTCATTATGATAATTAACTATAATTATGATAAAATTGAATAAAATAAAGTAGGGTGTTATAAATTAACATTAAATAATACTAATGAAGATAAATAACATACTTTGACAAGGTACACATTATTTTAAATAGTCTAGCTATGTAAATGAGACACAAAATTAGTTGGTATTATCTAATGGTTAACTATGTTGATTGATGTAAAGTGGAAACAAGAAAAAATTGACTATATTTGAGGATTCACATAAGTTGGATATGAGATTATGGAAGAAGATGAATGACATATAAGTACATGATCACCTTGCATTGTCATCCATGCTATTCAATTCTATATTTTTTTCAAAAATATATAAATCAGGGTAGGATCACTTACTATAGCTAGATTTATGTGTATATGCCCTCATTTAACATTCAGAACTATGAAAAATACCTAAAATTAAAGTTTGAATATTTGGAACCCTAATATGACTTGAAATGATTAAAATAAGTAAAAATATAAAAAAAATAGTGTATTTTGTTTGAGGTAACCCCAATCATCCCCACAATGACTAAACACTACCTACATATCTAATACTCCAAGAAAGGAAACCAAACTCAATGTGGTTCTCCCACTTATAGTGAGTTATGAAATTATGCTCCTTTGACTATATGAATGCATCTATAATAAACTTGAATACATCATCATTATTTATTTATAGTTAAAAAAATATGCTTTCAACTTGGTTGAGAACTACTTCTAATGATCAAAATTAAAATTTGGATGAATATGGATATTTTTATGTGTGTATATTTGAAATTAAATTTGTTTATTAAAATTTCCAAGTGAAGTAATAAGTGAATTGAGTGTGCCTTTATATCAAAAGGGGTAAATACATGCTAAGAAGTCTAAAAGCATGGAATTCAGACTAAGGGAGGGACTAATTCAAAAATATGACTGTTGGTGATAGAAAAATAGCACGTCCCATAGGGACATGGATTCCTCTAATTATTATCCCTATTAGACATTTTTAACCCAATTAATAGGTGTTAGTATTTACATATAGGTTGGTCCATATAAACTGGTAATAGTATTTTTGTCAATCAGAACATTTATGTATGCAATAATTGATGGTTTGAAATAAAAAAATCATTTTTCACTAATGCTTAGGATATGGTGAGGTGGAAAACTAGGTATTAATTAAATTTATAAGGTAATTAAATATAAAATGTGTAAAACTAACATGATCAAGTATTTGTGACTAGATTTAGGTTACTACAGTTTTCATTTCTAATTAAAAAAAGAAGAAAATTCAATAATAAGTCACCATTTAAAAAAACTTTTCCCATTTTTTAAACAATAAAATTAAAAAAAAAGTTATGTTAGTAATTGTGAATGATACATGTTATGATTATTTAGAGCCACTAATAATTTATAGAAGAACATGTATATGTGCAAGGATATAAATATTTATAGGAAATATTACACACACAAATTAAAATAAACACAAAATAATTTCAAGGAAAACCATCAATGATCTCTATTGATATATCAAAATCATGAGTTAATGATAAATCCTATTTATTATAAAATAATTTATTTATAGATCTCTGAGGATGATCTGACTCTTTACCTACATGATTATTCACTTATATAATTTAACAAGGTTTTTCATCTTCTAAATACTTTTGAAATCTAATAAAAACTTGTATTTTATATAGTATATATTTTTTTTCACATTTATCACTTATGCAATACTTTTGTGATTTATGATTCATATTTTACTACCAAAACTTTCCTATACTTAAACATTTTTATTGTCTTGAGATGACTTAAGGAGAGTATTAAATATTTGAATTGATTGATTTACCTATGTTGAGATATGAGTTTAGCCAAGAAACAATGATTGAAATTATTGTTTAAAGTGTCATTTATTGGTTTTTACCTCTTGTACACTAATTAGCCACCCTTTCATGTTTTTAACTAAGCAACTTACTAATCTATTACCCTTTTCAGGTTCTCAATAGATTGGCATAACTAGGAGGTGCACTTTATGGGGTTTCAACCTTCCTAATCCCATTCACAAGGCTTCTTATCTACCAAAATGTAATATCTCATAAATTAAATTAAATTTTATTTATGTAGTACCTTATTGTGATTATGGTGGCCTGGATTGTGAAGCTAAAGTTGGATCATAATGTGATGACTATGGAGATATTAAGGTAGTTGTTGATGCATATTCTAATTCTAGAAAAGGTGGGTTTGAAGGAGGATCTTATTTCACTATTTGTGTTTATTTTTTATCTTGTAAGACTTGTACCCTTTGGGCAAGTGGGATTTATTGTGATGCATCCATTATGGCTTAGACCAAATGTCTATATTTTTAAATTATTATTTGTATTAAATCCAATATTTTAATATGTTCTACACCAATCTAAATAATATGCATAGCGAATCTTGAATTTGCATGACTATTTAGATGCCATATTTAGTAACAACTAATATTATTAGTTTGTGTTGAGCCATTTTTTTTGAATATCCTATGTTATTAGCTCCATTATCTCTACATACCTCTATGAATGGACTCCTAAAAACATGTTATGTGACATATCAAGTTCCCAAGTGATTATTTTTCCATAAATTTAATCTCGAAATCATGATATATTTTTAAGTAACTATCCATTTTATTTGTACTAATGTCTATATTTACATGATTACTTTGTATTTGTCAAATTTTTATATTTCAAGTTTGATACATTTCCAAGTGTCTTACAACCTATTTTTATAGTTAAGCATGTTGCACAATAGTTGGATAGTAGTGTCTACAAATTATTCATATTATTTGAGCAAGTCAAAGATGACTTTAGTTTTGACTTAGAATTTTTGAATATGGGCTCTGAGTTGGTGAAACCTTAGAATTATAACCCAATATGATTTGATTTACATCACTAGAACCATGATTTTTTTCAATTAGATATCACCTTATCCCCAAAAACCTATATAACCAATATTTGGAAATCGTAATCAATCATTCTCTAATATTTGGCTAATTTATCATGCACCTTAGTGTTCTCCTCACAAAATTGGTCATTATGTTGCTCCATCTCATATAATATATATGATATTGATGATTAAAAATAAATATATCCTTAAATATACATTAGTAATGTTAACTATAACATATCAAGAGAAACCTCTTATCTTAGAGTTATAATTTTTAGTGGGGTCACAAAAATTATTGATGGGGTAGGATATTTCCTATTTTGTGTAACGGGGAGGGAAAATTCCATTTATTTCCTACTTTTTCATATCTTATTCATTCATTTATTCAACCTCATTCAGTTTTGTGTTAGTCTCAACTTTTTTTGGTGTTCCTCCTACTTATGTAGGTATACCTTTAATTTTTCCTTGGCTTCCTTGGTATCTTATTTAGCTTGCACCTTATTTTTTTTTTAATTTTTATTGTTATTTATTTCTCTTATACTTCTTTATATTTCCTTTTTTTTTACTATTAATCAACCTTATCCTTTCCAATTTTTAATTGTTTCCTTTAGCTTTAGCATTTACATTTTCTTGAGTTTATTATTCTTACATATTATCTTGTGATTTGGTTTGTTTTGGGTCTTATTACATTAGTGGTTGATCAATGAAATCTTGTTATTGCTTCTCACCACATGACAAGGATTTAACATTCATTAGAGAGCGTGGAAATTTTTTTGAAGGAAGGGATGAAGATGGTAAAACTTTTTGTACTGATACTAATGATTTTTGGTGCACCAAAAGAGGAACTGATATTTTCTTTTATTACTTCATTATGGAGTTATAAACTAAAGTTTATTATTTTTTAGATTTATATAAAAATTTCTCTTTAGGTATGTTTTCATCTTCCTCTATTTTCATAATGTTTTTATTCAATATGTGATTGTTAATGATGTCATCATAGTGTATGTTGTGTGAGGTTTATGTGTTAATGGAATCAAGGGCCTTTCCTAATGTGAACCATATTATTTTATTAATATTTATTACATGGTTATATGCATCAATGAATCTATTTTAATAAGTTATTCTTATTATACTAATGCTTGGGTGGATGAACCTAATCATGATGTCCCTTCATGAAAGATGGCTTCCACCCTTTATTTAACCTCTTTCTCCTAGCCAATTGTATCCACAATAATACATGGCAGAGATGGGGGAATCTACACCAATAAAACATCATGGACATGGTGTCAAACTTAAAAATTACAAACCACCTTATAAAATAAAAAATAATTTTTATCCTCCTCATCATATATATCATTTTTGATATCCTCCCAAAAAAACTTGTATAGTTCATTTGGTGTGAAACCTAATAGTTTAAGTCATATTTTGATGTGATTTTTGGCATCCATTTATCATTAGGTAATATATTTGTGCTATAATTTATTTTTTAATGAAGTTTAAATCTAGTAATCATTATTTTGTGATTTTATAGTACTACTAGTGAAAATGATGTAGACAATTATGCTTGTGGATATTGTTGCATATGCACACTCTCTTGAGGTTATACCTTTTTTTAATATTATTAATGTGTTTTATATAGTGGATACTATACTCTTATAGGCATGGATCATTATGGTTGTAACGAGCATGTAACCAATACATTCTAAATTTTTAATTTTGCCTTTGCATCATTGATGTTAATGAAGAATGAGAGAGGTATGACTAATGATAAATTTATTCATGGATTTAGATTTGTACCCCATTATGCATCTTTGTCACTATGCAAATTATCCCTAGATATTTAAATAAATCTTGAGGCCCCTGAGGTTGCAAGGTGATCAATCCTTAAATTTGCATCCACCAATGGTTGAATATTACCACTTGTTTATAGTGTTTTCCATCCTAGAAGCATATGAAATTGGTGAAGCTATTCACTAGCCAAATTTCATATATTGGTGTGATTTGGCCCTCCTAAAGTTCCCACCATGAAAAAAAAGAGCAGTACCAAAAATTTATTCTCAAAACATATATTACCACTTGGAATCACCTTCTAAATGTTTGTGATGATATTTATGACAAGAAACTCTAGCAAATTGAATTATTTAGCGAGCCTTATCATTAAATGTCAGATATCAATGACCCATTTTGTGGCTTGCTTTGTACCTTTGGTCATATACCAATATATCCTCATGATACATATGGTCAAAAATTAGATACATGCATCTATACTTATAAATTATAAATCCTCTTATTTTGTGTTCATAATCTACTTTGATGGTGAAATTAATTAAGGGGGTCTCAGTTTTATATGGTAAGAATGACTTCCCTCTCACAATAAATGTGATAGTCTATGCCATGATGTGGGTGTTTATTTAAATATTTACTTCCTTGCATAGATAAATCACTCCTTCAATGTAGCATCTTATATGAGTCAAAATTACTTCATCATGTTGGCCAAATATTGAAAATTGTATTAATATCTATGCATTAAACACTTTTAGCCTATTTTTATATCCAAGCACCACCTAATCTAAACTATTTCCTTGTGGTTGAGGAAACCACATGTTGTTTCCTATGTAGATAATCATAAAAGTCTTCAAATAATTACATCAAGATTGATTGAGATCCAATCCAATACACATTTATTATTTCTATGAATTGTACATTAGCATTAAAATGAGATGAAATGATATTTTATCATTACTTAACTTTACTTGCACATAAATATTCACCCCCAAAATGGCTATAATTATATCTCTCAAAGATCTTATTTCTTATATTTTCAAGTATGATTTTCTACTTGTATCATACCTTATATATAAATCCACCCCTTAAATCTTCCCTAAACTTTACATTAAATATCAATTTGGATTTTACACCATCATATACTTTATTTAAACTTAGATAGTTATTTTTATGTGACATTATCCTTTTCAATGAATAAATTACATGTTTTATTTAATGATATTTGATGATGTGATTTGTCACATTTTTACTTAATACTACTTACCTTATTTACTTATTAGCTCAATTTATGTCAATATATCTTCTTTGGGAATGATGAAATATCAAATTTGTTCCAACATTTTATACCTTATTATTTATTCTTCACCATGTCATTCACAAACTTTAACTTTTCCATGTCAGGTTTCCTTATTTATCTTCCATTTAAACATCATCTATTTTAATTTATTATGTTTTCATTTTTATTATAATATAAATGGTTTTATTATTATTTATAAATTTTAAAACACACATCTACTAATCCAACCCTAAAAAAATAAAAATAAAATATAAAATTAAAAACCCCAAACTACCTTATGCTACTCATCACTCTCTTAACCCTAATTTTTTTGGTGAGATAATTAGTGGTAGGGTTTGAGCCAATGTCCATTTACTCTTCCTAATTAAATGGTTCATTCAAGGTATATAAAAATTATGGTACATTTTTATAACACTTAATTAATTATATATGGACCTTTCAATATTATATGTAGTTTCCCTAAGTTTGTTCTAAATCTACTATCATACAATATAACTCTCTGCTCTAGTTGAAAATCCTTTAATCACAAGTCATAATCATGACAAAATTTATGAATCTTATTTGGAACCTCTTAATATGAATTATCCCTATCTCATTTTTTCCATGTGAGATTATCAAATAGTCATTCTCAAAGTGAATCTTAGTATCGTAGTCACATTATTAGTGTAAATCATAGGCTCAAGACTATATATTTCATACACATTAATGGTAGGCCAATTGAAATGGAGTGTATCTCATTTCACACTTGTAATTATTTATATAATACATAAGGATTACAAGTATTTAATCTTCCCATTCATCCCTTTTAACATTACATATATTTTTTATCATTATTTCCACAACCTTGTTTGGTGACTTTTCCTAGCTATTCACTTGAGGATGGTAAGTTATGATTTTGTGGTGTGATATCATGAACTATTCTATCAATATTTTTATATTTTTTTAATAAAATATGCTATTCTATTATTGATCAATATTAAAGCACACCCAAACCTTATTTTAATATTTTCATATAAAAATTTGGTATCACCTCTCGCATTGAACCTTGGTGTCATAGCAAATTCCACCCATTTTTAAAAATAATCAATCATATAGATTATATACATATAATTATTTTTATTATAATTAGGATTAATGGGCTCGAAAAATTAATTCCCCAATTTATCAAAAAGTTACATTGCTATAACTAGATTCAAGGGCATTTCATCTCTCTAATTTTTACTTCTTACCCTTTGATGAACATCACAATTATTTGTGACCCTATGTTCATCATAAAATATATTAAACCAAAAAAAACTAATTTATATTATTTTTATCAGAGTTAATTATCTTTTTAAATTTCCTTCCATGACACATTTATGTGCTTCTTCTAACAATTTTGATAATTCACAATATAGGGATTTATATAACATAATATTTACCAAAATTATAAAGGAACCCATTGATAATGCTGAAAGGAAAAATTCATGAAAATAGATTTGTTTTCCTTTTCAACATAATGTGTAAGAAATTATAGAAAATTTTAAATTTACTCAATATTTTTTTGATCATAACCACTTGGAATAAATTTACATCTAGGGATTCATCTTAAAACTCCTCTAGATCTTCACCAGTTTTTATGTGACTTAAATGATTTGGTCCCACATTCTCTTTATCTAGTTTCACAATGATTTTAAATTGAAATTCTTTGAAAAATAACTACCTAGATATTAATTGTCCTAACATTAGATTATTCACCATGTATCACATAAATTGGTGATTAGTAAAAAAATCAAAGGGAGTATGTAGTAGATAATTTCTAAAATTATGAAATTAGAACACCATAGCTAAATATTTTCACTTAGTGGTGATGTAATTTTTATCTACATGTTAGATATTTAAACTTTAAAAATGGATGGTGTGATCAATGAATCCATCCCCTAGTTGAGCCATCACTACTCTCACTTTTATTATTGATGTATCCACTTGGTTATCAAAAAAATTATTCCCACTAGTAAATACTATGATCTAAGTTGTGACTAACCTCTATTTCAAATCATTAGAATATACTTGACACTCAAGGGTCCATTCATATTTAGTATCCTTTCTCATCAACATTTCTAATGGTGTTGTATATCCTTAGATAAACATGATATAATACCTAGTTTGTCCTATAAAAGAACACACTTAATAAGAGTTAACTGGAAGTTTTATTCACATAATCATTTTGATATTTGCCTGATCTATAAGGATACCATCACTATATACAACATTCCCTAGATAAATGCCAAAATATTTGAAAGATAAGAATATATTCAAATTTAATACTATTCATAAATCCCTAAATAAATTTAAAATGTGATCTTTTAATAGATGAAATATATCTTAGTCATCTAAATAGACTTCTAAGAAGTCATAAATGAATCCTTAAAGATAAGGAAAACTATTCTAGGAAATCTTACAAGAGCATTCTTGAGATAGAATAGTGTTACCTTGTATGTAAATAATCCCCATTCTATTTTTAAGGTGGTTTTGTTTCTATCCTTAGTTGTGATAATAATTTGATGGTACCCATCAAGGCCATCTATAAAGGAGTAAACTTCATGTCCTACAATTGATTCTAGGACTTCATCCTTAAATGGGATTTGGAATGGATCATTTGCACATGCATCATTCAGGGATATATGGTCATTAAAAACATTGATTTCTCATGTTTTATTTAGTTTTACCACCATACGACTCATGCAACCTAATTTTTCAATCAAATATATTTTTCAAGCTTCTTGTATTTAGTTGATCTCTAACATGACTCACATTTTCATATTTTAGTTCAATATATTGACACTTTAAGATAGAAATTAAGCACTCCATGATTTTAATATTAATTTAACTTAAAGGGTACAAAATATTTAATTGTGATATTAGCTCAAAGAATAATTTTAGGTTTAAGTCTTCTTCACTTTCAATATAATATATGTTCTCTATGCTTTGTAAAATTATATAATTTTTTTTTATCAATAATTATCATCTTTCCTTATTATCCTAGTAATTATTTAAAGAATTATACAACTCCATAATTGATTCTTTATGTGATGTTTTATTTGGCACAGTAGGGATGTCTTATACTCACCAGTGATATAAAATTATTTTTATTTTTTTGAAAATCATTATACATCATATGATTATGGTCTTTAAACACAAATGTATGTATGAAGTATTTTTAAACCTATGGCTAGTTTTTAAGTTCACATATGTGCTCCTAATGCATATAACTGGATCTCAGAAAAGGTGATATGGTATGATAAAATATATACATCTAATATTTTATCTCTAGTTACTATGATGACAAAATTTCCACACATTCTTGAGTATAAATATTAGTACATTATCCCTCTTGAAAAATTTCCACTTTTCTTAGATGGTAGGCACCACCTAAAATTGATATTTCATAATTTTTTAGGCCTCTTCCCAATGCAATCTATTTGATCTATGAACTACACACCAATTCATAACAACCACTTTTAAATCATAGATTAGTACATTAAGTCATAGGTTTATATCCATGCCATTTTATTCCATCCTTCTAATAAAATATGTTAAATCTTTAGTTTAAAAATACTAAGTAAATTATCTCTCAATATCATGCACTATTCTCATGGACATTACTTCATGGTCCCCACATTCCAAATTTAACATGTGTGTATCTAAGTCACCACTCATGGAAAACATAGCTTCCCATGTTGAACTCCCTTATTTTATGGGTTTGTTGTAATCCATGTTAATAAGAGTTATCTAATATAGGAGACCAACATATGACCTATTAGGATATCTCACCGATGGAAACTTACATTCCTCCATGTGGAATTACTAAACTAGATCAATTGTCTAGATAAATCATAGGAAAACAACTATGTATTCTTTAACTAACAGAATTGTTGTGTCTATTAAAAAAATTAAATATATATTGCATGGGGTTTAGGGATTTAATTATGTGATAAATTTGAACCATTGGTACTTATATATGAATATTATGATGAAATATATCTTGGTATGATATAAGTCTTCCTTTCAACCTTTTTCATCGATATGATAATGATATTATCTCCCTAATGTGTTTCTAGTTTGTTATCTACTATATTGATAGTCATCTATGTTAGAGGTACAATCACTGAGGAGGGGGGGTGAATTAGTGATGAAATAAAATCAAATTCAATTATTATTCTTCAAAATCTTAACCACTCAACATAAGCATTCATGAAGAATATAAATCATTCATTTAAATTAACAAAGAAAATAATGCAACATCAAAGCACATAACACATGACTTATGTGGTAAACCCTCATAGGGGAGAAAACACATAGAAAAAATATTTATAATACTATCATATAATTTTATTTATTCAATTTATACTACAACCAAATAATAAAGGAGAACCCACCCCTCAATTTAATCAAGCACCAACTAGACCTTTAGCTAACACCAACTAGTAAGGAGGCTACAATCCCCTAGATGATCAAGAACCAACTGAATCACATCCAAACTAATATCAACATTATATATTATTTTATAAACACTTGATTATTGACTTATATTATTCTAACACCTACAAACCTACCTCTCTATCTCATATATTCCACTTAGGCTCCTTCGCTCAACTAGGTCACCCTCTTCAGAACTTGATCACCCAACCAAACTCTCCATGAATATAAATCCTTCTCATCACTATAAATTGTTATTAAAAATTAATATCACTTATTTTTTATATATTTACCACTTGTCTTGACTCTTAAAAAACACATATATCATTTTCTTGAGCTCACACTTCTTCAACTAGTTCAAATAGGCCAATTAGGTCTTTCCTTTATCCCATACTTCATCTAACCCATCTTGGTTAGCAAAGAGACTTTAATTATCACCTAATATATATATTAAACATATAATTTGATCATAATAAAGAATATTTTTTGTCCATAACATCCATAGGTCACACTTAAGTAGGAACATCTTTCAATTATATCTAAGTAGCCCTTTTAGGTCCATGAAGACCTATTCATCCTTTTAACACTCCACTGAGAAAAAATAGAAACACAAGACAACTTAAAAGTAAATATATCCATGCCTCATAACCCATAATACACCCTCAATTTATTATAGTCATCACTACATACCTTTGCATATGCAAAACCTTTCAATAATTTGTCTTGTACATTAAAACACCATGAATAAACAAAAAGTCAACTTACAATCAATGGTTCATACTGAATATGGATTGGGAAAACCTCAAAAATCCATAAATATGATCCTTAGGGATTATAAAACACTATCCAATATATAATTCACCATGAAAAATCCAAACACCATCAATAAAAACTCAAACACCCTTCTCAGGTCACTTGTAGAAGAAAGTCAAACCCTTAGTCAACTTTGAAGCTACATAAATACAATTGTACAACCAATAAAACCTCATAATTAATTTTCCTATATTTCCCTTGAATTTATTTACCACTTTTATTTTTCCTTTATCATAAAATTTATCCATCATCAAAAGTTATAGGCAAAACATTGTAGACTAGTTTTCCTTTATAAATTCAAATATTTGAATTCCAATGGTCACTAAAAAATGCAAATTTGGCAAAGTATGGAAAATGATAAAATCAACTTGGGAGAGAAACTTTGAACTATCATAACTTTTTATATCTATCATTTCAATCCATGAAATTTGAAACACATTGTCTAGGCACAAAACTGAACATACCCATATGACCATTTTCTTCTAAAACCTTCATATGTGTAAATTTTAACATCATCAATATGCCTACTCAAAAAACTCTACCAAGATGACTAGGATAACCTAGACCTTCACAAGACTATTCCAATGGAATATTTTCACTTCCACAAGTACACCAAAAAAAATGTACACCCATATAACTCATCAAACATGGTTATCACATCATCAACATCCATCATCTTACTTAATCGAGAAAAAACTACAAGGTCCATGCATGATCACTAAGACACACTTTGACATTGGCCTACTAGCATACTTGACACCTCATAAACACTCTTGGACACCTTATAGACATAATTGATTAAACTTTAACAATATCCCCCTTTTTCATTGATTTCAACACTTGTAAACACCAACACAAAGCTATGCACATACTCTTTCTCCCTCTATAAACACTTTCTCCCCCTTTGACACAATGACAAAGTGGGCTTACCAAATGATCCTAAGTACCTTGAAATGTTTTCAAATACAAAATTAAGTGACCTCTTATAAGAGCTGATAGAAACTCCCCCTATCATTGTGCATACCATTTCTTACCATGACTACCTCAAACCTGTTTATTGACACCAATTCTTCTTTGACCATGCATTTATATATGAATAAGAAACACACAAGAGTACCAAACACTATTTTAAAACATATTAATAAAAATAGGATGGACTCCCCCTAAGTCACCTGATCTTATGCACCCATTAAATACTATTAGACCAACTTAAACCAAGAATATTCTTCTTAGTTATCTTCAAATTTGTTCACATAAGCTAACTCCATGATCACCAACAGATGTTCAATCCATTATTCAAACTTGAATGATTCTAAAAATAGATTTAAAAACTCATATGAGAACACTCATACCTTGGTATTTTAGAGTGAATGACCAAAAAGTCCATTTAAATCACTTAGCCTTGTTTAGAGGCTTGGTAGCCCTACTTGAACCTTGAAAATCACATAATTTTTTGTGTATTTACCTTCATTACTTAAAAATCAATATATAGAGCACACTAATCTTCCCCCTCATGCATGCTAAGATAATTCATTCAAATCTTCCTCTGCACCATATATCCTTCAGAAATTGACCTTCTAATTAGCCCTCTATTTGGATAAATTCTCAACCATAGAACAAACATAAACTTCCAAAACACTATGAAATACTTTATGATCACCCATTTGTCATTTTAAATTGATTAAGCAGCCTCAGACCTCAACACTTTTGGTAAGTTCATTATCCTACATGGGCTAAAACACTAGGGCATCAATAAGATACATGGTAAACATACCATTTTATAGCCAAAACTAATTTATAAAACTTTTCTCACACTTAGAGGTCACCAATACACATTAATGAACCTATTTTTGAGGTTTTAATCTTTGGGGAACCCATAACCAATAGCATGTTTTTGTACTACTAGCCCTTATGTTGAGACTATCATACCCAAGAGCCATCAAAATTCTTCAACTTACCCTCAAGAGGATTTTAAAGATTGAAACCACCTATAACACACATGTATAATATTAACACACCCTTATATTCCACAAAGTCACCTTGAACACTCACAAATCTTGATTTGACACCTAGAAAACTCATGACTATGCCTATAGATCCTATTTATATAGTTATCACTAAACCAAAACATCATAAAAAGATCATGTGATGAGAACTGAATCTCAAACACACAGGCTAAACTAAATTTTTAGCAAACTTTTATTTTCTTCTACAGGATTTGGAATCCCTTGATCCTTGTCTACACCAATTGTGAAAACAAAATCAATATTTTCTTGCAAGCTTAAACACTGTTCCCTGCACTCATCCATCTATGCATTTGCATTTGAATCAGTGTCTTCTACTTCTATAGTATCTACTTATATATCCTAGTTTGTAGCTTTACACTCCAAGTTCTTTTCACTCGCAGCTTTAGCAATGTGCATTTCTAACAGCTAATCAACAATAAGTGCTTCTTTACCTGCTATTTTCTTATGCCAAATATATGGCAATCTTGTCTTCAGTCCCAGCCCCAAATGGTCACATATTACCTTAACAATGTCGAGCATAACATTTAAATTGGCTAAAGTTGTAATTAACTTGGCTGGAGTTTCAATAGCTCATTGGGGTGACTCAGAGTTACAATAAACAAGAATTACAATTAAACTACGCCCAACAATAATATGTTTGGTGAAACAGGCATTTGTTTGAGCATCCAACTATATTACATATGTATTGAAATGGCTTGAATTTCAAACATTAAATGGCTCAGAATTACATTAAACTCAATGCTTTAAAAATAATGGCCAGAAGTCATATGGCTATGCCTAGCAACTTTCAACAACGGCCTTTCTTAGAAAAATAAATTTCTCAAAAACAAAGAACTCAATTCATTAATATATCAAGATAAATACACACATGTATAGTATTCATCAGAAATTATATGCATTATATCTATTCTGGGCCACCAGTCTCTGTTTTATGCCCCTGATCCTCCTTCAAAACTCATTCCCCTATTTTTATGTATATTTTTTTTTGTCTTTTTAGCTAATTGATTCTCTCTTGAGCTGGGTGCAACAATTTTCCCAGAATGCATAAAACAATCTTCTAAGATAAGGAGATTCCAAAACAACTAACTACTCGCCCTACAGGCTATTTTTGTAGGCTTAAATAATATTAAAAAAAATAAAATTTAAAAATGCAAAAACAAAACAGAGGGAAAACAAAACAACTAGCTCTTAGAGTGAGGATGCTCCTACATCATTCTTCTAACCAGCAGAAGAAGTGTTCTTCACTTGTTGTTTTTCTGCATCACTTCGTCTATACTTGTGCCCAATTTAAGGATATCATCTGCAGTCAACCATGTTGCATCTTCAGCTGGTAGATTCTTCCACTTAGTTAGATACTGGAAGTATTATTTGTTCCTTGTATTTTTAACTACTTTCTTCTCTAAAATACTCTCAATTTCCTTTGGCACTTCCTTTAGTAGTTGCTGCTCCCATTGGATAACTTCATCTACCCCTGTTTCAGTTTCTTTGGCTAATTGTCCTTCGTCCTTGTATGGATATAAATCTGCAACATTAAAAATTGGAGAGATTCCAATCCCCTTTGGCAATTCTATTTCATATGCATTATTTGAAAACTTCCTTATTACCTTGCATGGTCCTATTTTCTTTACCTTCAGCTTGTTGTATTCTTTCTTTGGAAACCTCTTTTTTCTGAGATGAGCAAGAACAAGGTCTCCAATACTAAAACTGACCTCTCTTTTCTTTTGATCTGCCCTTAGCTTGTACTTGATGGTGTTTTCTTTAAGTTTCTTCTTTACCTGTTCATGCAAATTTTGCATGGCATTGGCAAATTCTTCCACATCAGCACTCCTTGTCTCCATGCTGCTTAGATTTCTTAACTCATACACACCTCTTGGATGCATTCCATACATGATTTGAAATGGGCTCAATCCTATACTTCTATTAGGAGAATCATTATAGGCAAATTCAGCTTGTGCAAGTGCAAGATCCCATTGTTTCAGATGCATACTTACCAGGCTTCTCAAGATGTTGCCCAAGCTCCTATTGACAACCTCTATTTGGCCATCCATTTGGGGATGATAGGCTGAACTGAAACTTAGTTGTGTTCCCAATTTCTTCCATAAAGTTCTCCAAAAATGTCCAACAAATTTGGTGTCCCTGTCAAAAATAATGCTTCTAGGCAATCCATGCAATCTAACAATATCCTAGAAGAATAGATTAGCTATGTGAGTAGCATCACTTGTTTTGAAACACAAAATAAAGTGAGCCATCTTTGAAAACCTATCTACCACAACAAATATGGAATCATGGCCTTTTTGAGTTCTTGGCAAACCAAGTACAAAATCCATGCTTATTGAATCCCAAGGCCTATTTGGAATGGGTAGTGGCTGGTACAAACCTATGTTTTGACTGCTTCCCTTATCATATTGGCATATTTTACACCTTTCAACAAATTTCTTAACATCAATACTCATACCTGGCCAATAGTAGTGAGCACTCAATTGTGCTAATGTCTTGTTCTGCCCAAAATGTCCTGATAAGCTGCCACTATGTTTTTCCTTCAACAAATTCTCCCTCATGGAACTCTTGGGAATGCAAAGTTGGCTGCCTCTAAAAAACAAACCCTCTTAGACCATGAAATCTATCCAAGGACTTCTATCAACCCCTACTGGATTCATGTAAACTTCATATGGTTCCTTGAAGTCTGGATCTTCCTTATATAGCTCCTTCAAATCTTCGAATCCCAAAATGCTTACTTGAGACTCTTGTATGATCAGATTTCTCCTAATTAAGGCATCTGCAACCTTGTTAGATTGTCCTTTCTTGTGTTTAATAGTGAATGTGAAACTTTGTAAAAATTCAATCCATTTGACATGCTTTTGATTAAACTTATTCTGATTGCTAATGAACTATAAAGCATAATTGTCAGTGAATAAAACAAATTCTTTAGGCAAAAGATAATGCCTCCATTTCTTCAAAGCTTGTACAAGAGCATATAATTCTTGATCATAAGCTGAACATTTCTTCTTAGCATCACTTAACTTCTCACTAAAGTATGATATAGGCTTCCCATCTTGACTTAAAATAGCGCCTATTGCATTTCCAATAGCATCACATTCTACTTGAAAAAGCTTATTAAAATCAGGCAAGGTCAAGATTGGCTCTTCAGTTACCTTCTTTTTCAACAATCTAAAACTCTTATCAGCAGCCTCAGTCCAACAAAAACTTCTTTTCTCACCCTTGATTGTATCTATCATTGGAGCAACAATTACACTAAAATTTCTTATGAATTTCCTATAGAATCTAGCCAAACCGTGAAAGATTCTTACCTCATATGTGCTCCTAGGTGTAGGCCACTCAAGTATGTCCTTAATATTTTCCTTATCCATCTTCAATCCTTCTTTTGAAATCATAAATCCCAAATATATCAACTCTGTTTTTAGAAAACTACACTTTTTGACATTGATTAGCAACTTCTCCTCATGTAGTTTACTCAACACCATCCTCAAATATTTTAAATGATCTTCATTAGTTTAAATAAACACCAAAATATCATCCAAATACACTATCACAAACTTACCAGTGAACTCCTTCAGCACTTCATTCATCAGCCTCATGAAGGTGCTTGGTGCATTGGTTAGTCCAAATGGCATAACTAACCACTCATAGAGTCCATCATTAGTCTTGAAGGTTGTTTTCCATTCATCCCCTTCTCTTATCCTAATTTGATGGTATCCAATTTGCAAATCTATCTTAGATAAATATGTAGCTCCACTTAAACAATCAAGTAAATCATCAATTCTTGGCAATGGAAATCTATACCTGATAGTACTCTTGTTGATTTCTCTGGAATCTGTACACATTCTCCAACTCCCATCTTTCTTAGGACTCAACACTGTAGGGATAGCACAAGGACTTAAACTCTCTCTTACCAATCCTTTGTCTAATAATTATTGAACTTGATGCTTGATCTCTTCATTCTCCTTTGGTGTCAATCTGTAGGCAGCCTTGTTTGGAAGATTTGCTCCAGGAATCAAGTCTATGTGATGGCTAATACTTCTCAATGGTGGTAAATCATCAGGTAAATCATCTACCACAATTTCAATGTATTCATTCAACATATCTTGAATATCTAATGGAAAATCAATCAATTTAGTACTAGTGACTACACTCCTTGGCTTACCAATCACAACAAAGTTTACCTCTTCTTTCTTCATTTGATGTAGAAACTCTTTGCCACTTACTATCAAAACTTTAGAATTATGTCCAAAACCAGTAGTAGCCTCTTCTTTCAATGGTGTGAGTGTATGCTTGATCCCATCCTTTTCAAACATATATGTATTCTACCTGCCATCATGTATGGCCTTCCTGTCAAATTGCCAAGGCCTTCCAAGCAAGATATGACATACATCCATGGGCATGACATCACATAAAATCTGATCCTTATATGTTCCTATCTGAATATCTACTTTGCATTGTTCACTTACCAGAAGTTTGTGTCCTTTTTGTAGCCAAGAGACTCGATAAGGTGTAGGATGTACCTCCTTCTTCAAGCCTAGTTTCTCCACCATCTCAGTTGACACAAGATTGTCAGTACTTCCACTGTCAATAATGACCTTACAGCATTTCCCTTTACTCTTACATGTAGTTCTAAATAAAGTTTTCCTTTGAGGTGGTTCTACAACTTCTTTATTTGGCTTTAACAATATTCTTTTCATCAAAAGAGACTCACCTTCTTCTGGAGTATCTTCATAAGTTGCTGTAACTTCTGTATTTTTTTTCACCTTCATCACATGTACACCTCTCTCATGGCTGGTGGAAGGGTTCTCTGGACACTCATATGCCCTGTGTCCTGCATACTTGTTGCATTTAAAGAATTTTCCCATTAATCTTCCTCTTCCTCTTTGATATCCTTGGTATGGTCTTCTTCCTCTTGGTGTATAGCTGCCTCTTGAATTTTGTGAGCTGCTGGCCTCTTCATGAGATGTTTGTATCTATCTTCTACCTCCTTGAAATCCTCTACCTCTTCTGAACCTACCCCTTCCTCTTGAGAAGGATGTTTGTTTCCTTGCAATCTTCTCCTCAACTTTCAAGGCAAATTGATATGCCTCTTCAACTATCTTAGGAATGAGAAGACTAATTTCATCTTGAATGGAAAATTTCAAACCATTGGTGTATCTGGTTACCTTCTCTGTATCATCTTCAATATGTCTTGATCTTATAGTTAATCTGTAAAACTCTTCAGTATATTCTTTCATAGACATTTATTTTTGCTTTAAATTTTGTAATTGCTTAAAAAGATTTGCTTGATAATCTTTAGGCATAAACTTACCTTTCATTTTTGCTACCATTATGTCCCATCTTTTGATCTTTGGTTTCCCTTTCCTTCTTTCTTCTTGCACTCCATCCCACCATAGGGATACATGACTCTTTAGCCTTGTCATGGCATACTTGACTTTCTTATCATCTTCTTCAATTCCTTCATACTCAAAGTATTTATCTAATGAATTAATCCAATCAATTAATTATTCCACATTCAAATTACCTTCATACATTAGAACCTCCATTTTTGGCTTTGTGTTCACCTTCATAATGGCTTTGATCAACCTCTCTTCAGTTGTTTCTTCTTCCACCACCAATTCATCTTCTGGTGGCTCCTCTTCTCTGTCACTGACTTCACCCATGTCAGTGCCTCTTCTTTGATCCATCTCAAGGTCTTGTAGCCTAGCTTTCAGGTTCCTAATTTCTTTTGCAAGTGTAACCTGTCCCCCAGTTCTCCTTCCTCAAGCTCTACCTATGTTCCTGATTCTCATGGCCATCTTGCTTTATGTTCACAAATCTGGTTCTGCTTCTCTTTGGCTTGGATCACAATCCCTTGTGCTCTTATACAAAATTGATGAGAACTAAATCTCAAACACATAGGCTAAACTAAATTTTTAGCAAACTTTTATTTTCTTCTTCAGGATTTGGAATCCCTTGATCCTTGTCTACACCAATTACAGAAACAAAATCAATATTTTCTTGCAAGCTTAAACACTATTCCCTACACTCATCCGTCCATGCATTTGCATTTAAATCAGTGTCTTTTACTTCTATAGTATTTTCTTATATATCCTAGTTTGTAGCTTTACACTCCAAGTTCTTTTCACTTGCAGCTTTAGCAATGTGCATTTCTAACGGCTGATCAACAATAAGTGCTTCCTTACCTATTGTTTGCTTGTGTCAAATATATGGCAATCCTATCTTCAGTCCCAGCCCCAAATGGTTGCATATTACCTTAACAACATCCAACATAACATTTAAATTGGCCGAAGTTGTAATTAACTTGGCCAAAGTTGCAATAGCTCATTGGGGCGACTCAGAGTTACAATAAACAAGAATTACAATTAAACTATGCCCAGCAATAATATGTTTGGTGAAACAGGCATTTGTTTGAGCATCCAACTATATTACATATGTATTGAAATCTATTGAATTTAAAACATTAAGCAGCTCAGAATTACATTAAATTCAATGCTTTAAAAATAATGGCCAGAAGTCATATGGCTATGCCTAGCAACTTTCAACAACGACCTTTCTCAGAAAAACAAATTTCTCAAAAACATAGAACTCAATTCATTAATATATCAAGATAAATACACACCTATATAGTATTCATCATAAATTATATGCATTATATCCGTTCCAGGCTGCCAGTCTCTGTTCTACGCCCCTGCTCCTCCTTCTTCAAAACTCATTCCCCTTTTTTTTTATGTATATTTTGTTTTTTTGTCTTTTTAGCTAATTGATTCTCTCCTGAGTTGGGTGCAACAATTTTCCCAAAATGCATAAAACAATATTCTAAGATAAGGAGATTACAAAATAACTAACTAATCACCCTACAGGCTATTTTTGTAGGCTTAAAGAATATTAAAAAAAAATTCAAAATGCAAAAACAAAATGGAGGGAAAACAAAACAACTAGCTCTTAGAGTGAGGATGCTCCTGCATCATCATGGGAGATTTATGAGATCTCCATAGCACATTTTTAACTTAGGAATACCAAATCCAATTTGAATCAACCCTTTGATATCCTCATGTACCTTAGATACATCTATTTTTTATGATGAGTTCTCATGAGGTAGTGAACATTGAACAAAATGATCAAACTGAACAAATGGTCATGAAAAGTTATTTTAACCAACTTAACACATATAAACCCATGGAATACACTTGGAAAAGTCCTATCCACACTATAAAGCAATAATACCTCCATTATTCATGATTTGACCAACTAAACTAGGCTTCAAAGATTGACTAAACCTTACCTTTAGGACCAATATCGCTGAACAAATTTATTAAAGCTTTTCATCACAGAACTTTAGAACAAGCACATGAAATCATTAATCCCCATTATCCAATGACCTTATATGATCAACATAAGGCTTATTAATATAATAAAATAAAATATATACCATAATGACATTGGTCTTAAATACCAATCAACAACTCTACATACCTATGTACTGATTATAACATCTTGTACATCACCTAGAGCACACACACTTACTTCTGCATATTAAATATATATCCTAAGAATAATAGGTAGAGACACCCACTTATCATAAAGAGACTAAAAGTCCCAAAACTAAAGAGACTCCCATATCTCCATACTTTTACTTGACTTGTAGTTCTACCTTAGCATCCATTTAACCTTTGATGGATCTTTAACCTCATTCATTCCTTTTGATTCAGAATCCTACTTGATTTATATATACATTTAGGTAGATAAGGCTTTATCTTCGACACTTGAACTATACCATATTCTATAATGACAAAAAATCCATTTTAAACCTATTTTTTATTCACCTCCTTGGGCCTCCATTCACAATAGATCCTTTTCTTCATGTTAGAATTGAAATTCCTTAAAGTAGAATTCTGACCATTCCTACAAAAAAATTCTATGTGACCTCTCTCTTGACATTTGAAACAAATGAATTTTCTCTAATTATACATACCTTGTGTATGAGATGCATGATGACTCATTGAAATTTTATCATCCCATTCATGCACCTAGTAATTTTATATTATAATGAAGGAATTATAAGACCTTGTAATATGACCAATCCCTTGACACCTATAGCACAAGATGTCATGGTTTCCTTATGGAATATTTGAATATCTTGAGTGATGTATTATTCATACTTGTCATTATCTTTCTCATAATTCCATGTAAAACTCTTACTAGGAATTTTTTTGCAATCAATGATTTTATGACCAAACTTATGACAATAATGATAATTAACATTAAAGGAATTTTTGTACCTCATAGAATTGGGATAGATAGCCCAATTTACCCTTTTATTGGTTTTAAAGATGATTCCTTTGTTTTCTTCTTGATTCTTAATGAAACCAAGTCCATACCTTGCACTTGAAGACCTCTAATTATTCATAGTATTATTCAAAAAACATGTGCTTATCATAGCATCTACCTTCACTTTATCATGATTGAAACTAAGACTAGTCTTATCTTTAGTCAATCTCTAATTGTCAAGCATCTCATGAAGCTTCTTACTACTTGTATCAAACTTTTGATATGTTTCAAGTTTTCTCATAGCTTGATCTAGTTTATCTTAAAAAGACTCCATCTTTGATTTATATTTGACACATTCTTCAACCTTACTCTTTACCTCTTCAACAAGGGTATAAACCTGAGTTTCAAGATGTTAAGTGATCTCATCATGCTCTTTTAATTCATTTCTTAACCTTTATTCAAAGAAACCAATTTTCTCCTCATAGGTCTTGATCAAGGATGCTTGATTTCTATTAATATATTTTATAAGCTTTAACTCTTCAAAGGTGTTCATATATTTGTCTTCAAGATTGAATTTCTCATCTTCTTCCTCTAAGCTATCTCCACCAAATATATCTCTACCTAAATAACATTCACCATCATCATCCTGAAGATGCATGAATAGTGTCTCATTGTTCTCATCATGAGATGAATCATCATTGTATGATTTGTTTCCTTATTCTTTAGTAGATGATTTACTATCTTATTCATGGTAGAGACTCTTAATAACTTTATATGACTCCTTTTTTCCATTTCTCTTATTGAATAACTTTATGTACTTTCTAGGACCATTGGATTTATTGTGCTCATCCTCATGAGTTTCCTTATGATCTTCCTTATATTCATAATTTCCTCTATTTAGAAAATTATCTATAAAATGACCAGCTTTACCACATGAAAAATATTTAAAATTAAACTTCCCTTCATTTTTACCTAATCTTATAATCACATTTTTTCAAACATGGCTTAAATTTGATATTCATTAAGATTAAATTCTTCAAAACTTAATTTTACCTTCTTGCCTTTTGTCTCCATGATCGCCTTGAAGGATGTTTCTTTCTTTGGTGGTTTGTCCTCATTGACTCTCATTTCATAGGAAATAAGGATGCCATAAAATTCATCCATCTTTATCTTGGTAAGATCATGAATTTCTTATATAGCAAAAAAATTTGAATCAAAATTGAGAGTGAGAGACCTTAATATTTTATATACTATAGTAGATTCTTTAAGCTCCTCTTCAAGGCCTTTGATCATATTCACCACCTCATCAACCCTTAGAAGATAGGATTTCACAGTATCTTCTTCTTTCATTTTTATGCTTTCAAATTACCTTTGATAAGTCTATAATTTATATAACTTAACATTTAAATCTAATTCATAGATGATTTATAATTTTTCCTAAATTTCCTTGGTAGATTTACAATGGATCACCTTAGTGAACTCAGCCTATGATAGGCCATAAATGATAGCATTTATTTCTTTATAATTGTTCTCACTTAACTTATTATTAGTTATACTATTTTTAAGAGTAGGGGCATGGAATAACCATCCATAATAGACTACCAAATGTAAAACCCTAGAGACATGATGTAGGTATTAATCTTTGCACTCCAAAAAGAATAGTTGGATCCATTAAATAGTGGTGCTTTCTTAGTAAATAAGCCACCTTAAATTTGATGACTACCCATTGTACCTTTGATCACCTTTAAGTGGTTAAACTTACAAAGAAGATATGGATATGATACTGATTATTAGAGGTAAAATAACTGAGAGTGTAGGTGGGTGAATTAGTGATGCAAAAAAAAAAAATCAATTCCAATTCTTTAAAATCTTAACCGCTCAACATAAACATTCATGAAGCATATAAACCAATCATTAAAATGAAAAAAGAAAATAATGCAAGATCAAAGCACACAACACATGACTTATGTGGGAAACCCTCATGGAGGAGAAAACCCACTAAAAAAATATTTGGAATATTATCTTATAAAGGTATTAATTCTATTTAGACCAAGACCAACTAATCAAGGAGAACCTACCCCTTAGTTTAGTCAAGCATCCACTAGACCTTTAGCTAACACCAATTAGTAAGGAAGCTGCAACCCTCTATATGATCAAGCATAAACTTAATCACCTATAAATTGATCTCTACCTTTTATTTTATGTCTAAAATAGTTGATTCACTTCTCTTATTATAACACCTATAAACCCACCTCTCTACATCCTAGAATCCACTTAGGCTCCTTCACTCAACTAGGTGACCCTTTTCACAACTTCATCAATCAACCTAGATCTCCATGAATATAAATCCTCATCACTATAACTAATTATGAAATATTCATATTAATTATTTGGTATGTTTCACCATTTGTCTTTTCTCTTAAAAAACACTTATATCATTTTCTTGAGCTCACATTTTTTCAACTAGTCGAAATAGGCCAATTAGGTCTTGACTTTATACCATACTTCATCTAACCCATATTGGTCAAGTAAGAGACTTTCCTTATCACCTAAGGAATATATTACATGCATGGCATCCACAGGTCACACTTAAGCATCAACATATTTCAATTAGGCCTAAGTAGCCCTTTTAGGTCCATGGATACCTATTCATCTTTTTTAACACTCCATCAAGAAAAAATAGAAACACAAGATCACTTAAAATAATAAAGGTCCATGACTCATGACCCTTGAGACACACTAAAATGATTAAAATAATCACTACATACCTCTGCATATGGAAAGCCTTTCAATCATTTTCCTTGTACATGAAAACACTATGAATGAACAAAAATTCAACTTCCAAGCAATGGTTCATAATAAATATAGATTTTTAAAATATATAAAATCCATAAAGATGATCCTCAGGTAGTATAAAACACTATACAATATATAATTCACCATGAAACATCTAAAAACCATCAATAAAAACACAAACACCCTTATCAAGTCACTTGCAGAAGAAATTTGAATCCTTAGTCAACTTTGAAGATCCATAAATGCAATTATATGATCAATCAAACCTCCTAATTAATTTTAATGGATTTAAATTGATTTTATTTACCACTAATTTTTTTACTTCATAGTAAAATTCATTCATCATCAAAATTTATAGGTAAAACATTGTATACTAGTTTTCCTTTGTAAATTCAAATATTTGAATTCCAATGGTCACTACAAATGTGAATTTGGCAAAGTATGGAAACCAATGAAATCAACTTGGGAGAGAATCATTTCACTATTATAAATTTTTATATATATCATGTCAAGGTATGAAATTTTAAACACATTCTCTAGTCATAAAAATGGATAGACTCATGTGACCACTTTCTTCTAACACCTTCATATGCGAAATATTGATGTCATCAATTTACTTACTCAAAAAAACTCTTCCAAGATGAATAAGATAACCTAGACCTTCAAAATACTATTACAATGGAATATTTTTGATTAAAAAAGTAAAAAAAAGCACTTATTACACCCCATATTACCTTTGAAACATGGTTAACACATCATCCACATACATCATCTTTATTAACCAAGCAATTAAGGCACACTTTGTTATTAACCTAATAGCATAATTGACACCTCATGAACACTCTTGGACACCTTGGAGACATAATTGAAAACACCTAAAAAATATTAACATCATAAAATAATTTATTCTTGATTAATTTAGGATAATGTGTTTCATTAGTTTTCATATGAACTACTTTGAGATCTTCACATAGACATAGATCAACCACATTGATCTTTATATCCTTGAGTCTCCCAATGGGTTAATATTTTAACTAAATTTTACACCCTTTGAGAGGTAGTTTAAAAAAATTCCAAATTTATTAAAACATTATATTACCTCTAGGCCTGTGGGTTGTCTATAGTAGAGGTAAACCTCTAGATTGAAGGGCTAGATCCCTAGATTTCTCTTAGATATCTTATCACTTATACTACCTGATTTCTTGGAATGAAAAGAAATATAAGGAAAATGAATGTAACTTATTATAATTGGGTGATGTACCAAATTTATCTCTAAAATACTAGCATATAATTTTACTATGAAAGATGACTCATAGGACTAGCTTCAACATCCTAGATTTCTCTAACATAAATGTTTCAAACATGAAGGTGATATGCATTGCACTTCTCAAGGTAAATGAAAAAGAGGTATGCTTTTAGAAACTAATGATATTACTTACACTTATAGACATGAAAGGAAACTAAATACACTTCATGTGACCTGTTCAATATTAGACTACTTACACAAAATATGAAAGAGTAAAGTGAACACAAGGATAGATGATTATCACTTGTCATTTTACTATGCACTACTTCACACACTTTGAAAAGAAGTTATGAATTAAAAACTATAATATAAATATCTATTCAAAATAAAATATATTACTCAAACCATCAGGTAGTCATCATATCATGTGTGGATCTTAAAAACTTATCCAAAAGTGATTTCTCTTATAGATAATGGTGGAGAGAGAGAGAGAGAGGGGGGGGTGATAGAATAAGATTGAAACATGTCCATGAGAAGTCAAAAAATAAGGGGAGTTATGAGATATTAAAAATATACCTTCAAGGCCATGTTTTTCAATCTTGAATCAACTCTGACCTCTAAGTGGCATATGAGTTACAAACTTGCTTGACACCTTGACTAGCTCTTTAAAAATTTCCCTTCCTTTCATGAAAGGTTTTAAAAATGGACCTTAAAACCATGAATTTTCCTTTAAATTATTTTAAAATAATAATTTTACATATTAAATTCCTTAATAATCTCCTCTAACCTACCATTCCATCATTCCAGTGCATAGGTGTCTTGAAACTCTTCATTTCCCATGCCTAGATTGCTCCAAGTATTCCAAAACTCAAGTAAACCATTTTAAAGATCATATAGAATAGATTAATGTTATTAAAATATGTTATAAAGTATTAAAAAAACCATTTTGGTTCTTGGACCAACTCCAAAGAACTTGTTTTGCTCTTTGAGCCTTCAATAGGCCTAGTTTCCTTGTAGCCCTTTTTCTGATAAACCTCCTTGTGTAGGGAATTGTACAAATGATATTGAAAAAATAAGGGAATATCATATGAAAAATTATGTCCTTATATATTCATGTCAAATATGATAATAAAATATAAGTGTAAGCCCATTTTTTGTTCTTTTCTCTCTCTCTTGAATTAGTACTAAATTAGGCCTTCTTGCTTAGGACCCTATTTTATTGATTTAAGTCTATAAAAAACATGTGAATAAACCAAAAATAATATTATTAATATTCCATATGATAAAACAAACCTTCATTCCAATTTTATGGTCCTAAAACTCTATAGAAGTATGTAAACCAAGAAATGGCTTTACCACCTAGTCTCAATTTGAGCATGTTTGAAACTACTTTCAAAAATGGGCCTAGTTTGATCATATACAAAATTTATTGTGAATGTTTTTTGATGTGAATTACTATTAAAATTACCAAATTACCTCATCCCACACCTAAAAAGTACCAAAAACATGAAAAAATAAGGTATTTATACCAATTTGTACAAGTGATGTCAGAATTAATGTACATCTGGGTAACTAAATTAGAGTCTTGAAAAAAATTAAATATTTTTTAGGATAAAATATTAATTATATGTTAATTTAAATCCTTTTCTCCTTGATTGGTCACTATTATGGTTTAAGACCAATTTGGGGTCTTAAAAATTGTTCATAAAGAACAAATCATTAAATGACATCCTTCCATTTGTAAAACCTTATTATTATACCCACTAAAATATTAAAAATTTCTCAAACTCTAATTATAATTGTGAGAAATGGTATGAGCATTTGAATTTGTTCCTCAGATGGCTTGATTAGAATTTCTCAAGCCCAAGAGAGGTTTACATTGAGTTATGGGTATCAAAACTCCTTCCCACTACTGTGAGAGGTTCAAAAACATATGAAACATACATATACATGATTATAAAGTATCTATAAATTCCCATTACCCATATATATACAACTGGTACACTAATCAAGGTATTTGGGGTTAGGAGTTTATCTTCTCTTTACTATCCCTCAAGGGAATTTGACTTGAATCCTAAGTTTTTGTGTCACTTGAGATTATATTGGAACCTTTTATATGTATATGAATTTCACATAGGAATATTTATGAGGTATAGTATCTTTTTTTATCTTTGAGACCAAATGGACTTCTTAGTCTCATGGTTCCCCTTTGCCCAAGGAGTGAGCAGGGTCCGAGATAAAATAGTGGATACTTACACTATTTTTATAACTTTTAACTAGTCATTCAAAAAAAATTAAACCCATTATTACCCCCTTACCAATTTAAAAACATTTATGATATCTATAGGACCTTCAAAGCATCATTTTTTTCATGTCTTGGACAGCATGCTAGTGTGACTGCAGGGTTTTAGGCTTAGATGAGTTTTGATCTTTTTACTCATCTTTTCAGACCTAAGTGGATATATTAAGGTGTTTAAAACATATTATAACAATCACCAAATATTATTCATATTATTATACCCCTCTACGGTCCCCACTCTCCATAAAACAAGAAAAAAACTTTAATGAATAAGCAAACCTATAGCATGTGTTTGACTATGTGTTGGGAGTGAAAACCAGTTTGGTCAACTTCATAAATTATATTTTGGATTAATACTAAGATATTTCTAAATTTTTAAAAATTTATTGAGATATAAAATAGGTTTTAAATCCTCTCCCACTCACCTTTGTTTTATACAATCACCTTGTGTACTAAGCTTTGAAGCTTATTACTCATTAAAATGATACCTCAATGGTATTAAACAATTTTAAAATCTTGAACTAGGATTTAAATTTATCTTAAAACCTTCTATCATTTTCCTTTACATTTGAAATAGAGTTAGCCCTTCAAATAGTCTTGTAGGTGCTTTGAGATGGTCTCTTCACTATGTTTTTTTTGTGTTTAGGTCTCTCCTTCTCATAACAAACCTTATGAAATAGGTTATGAACTCAATTTTAGGTCCCAAAATATTTTGAGATCCTCTCTTAATCCTTTTCTTTTTTACTTCAGGTTTGAACCAACTTTCACTACCTTGTAGCCTATAGGTGTTCTTCATGCATCATGACTACACACCTTTAAACTTAGTTCTCCCTCATACCTCACATAGATATCTTAGTAATTTTTATCTTGGATTTAGTTTCATTTTAGTTTTATAAAATACACTTAAAAACAATTTACTACCTCTCTTTTAGGTTTGAGGATGAAACTAACCTTCTAAACCACTTGTAGGTGACTTCTAAGGTGTTGAATGTATGTAGTGAGTCTATAACCTCACTCTTTCCAATTCCATGATGTTTTATAGATAAATAGGTCATATTACATGTTATATGGTTTTAAAAAAATATAATCATTTTTCAAAATCACCCTTTGCTTGATCCACTATATACATTACCATACAGTCATGTAGGTGATTAGGTAGACTGTCAACTTAACTCCTTGATTCCCTTTAATGTCCATATGACCTAATAGTTTCTTCAAGATTTGTGACACTATCTCATCTATATAAAATTTTGTGCCACTATCTAAAATCATTCTAGTTTTTATTGATTCATTAATATTTTTCTCCAAAATATGGATGTACATGCTCACGACCTATAGGTCACTATGGACTGCTTAGGCTACAAAGAACCATTCTTTGAATTCTTGAACCTCTTAACACCCAAATCACTATATAATATCCTTGTTACTCTCTCAATGGTATAAAATTTTTTATGATCATGATTCTCATCACTTCAACTCACCATATAGTACTATACGGACTACATACATAGTCTATTAATGTGTGAGGTTTGTGAGTTAGAACTAGAGCCTCTAGTCAACTTGAGAAACTTAGTGGATGATATAAGTGAGGTATTCAAATATATATTAATATGTGAAGAGATATATCAGGCCTCTCTATGAGAAATGAACATCTTTCATACAGTCTATATTCCATATAGCATACCTATGAAGGAAACACCTATGAATTTTGTTGGAGAGTGTGTATGTGGTCTGTTATCCTGAACCTTTTATATTTACAATTATACAATACCATCTTAGAATCATGTACCATTATGTATCACTAGAATTTGAGCCCAACTGATATTCAAACCTCCATTAGACTATTTTAAACATAGACTATGTCTCTAAAGAGCATCACACTTGAAGAAGATAAACCAAACACATCTGAGACAAAATGACAATGAAACCATGAAAATTAGGGATTTTTCATTAACAATGAATCACTATAAAACTCTAAGAATGACTACCATGAAGATAAATTATATACTTTTAATAAAATTCATTAGAATAGTTTATAACCAAGACATTCTTCCTCCAATTTAAAGTATCTCATAGATATGAATTTTATGATGAAACCACCATGAAAAAGGTTCTAAAATACCTATATAAACCACCATCAAAATCATTTATCTCCATTGATTTTAGAGATAGAAAAACAAGTGCAAGAACAAACCCCTCTCAAATACATAAGCCATAGTGACCTACTATCACTCTTAGCAATTTTTCATAAATAATAGTCTACCATTATGAAAAATAATTCCATTAATTTAATCTTGCTTATACCCCTAACAATGGCTAAAATTTTAGCTTCTATCTCTCTTTTTCCTAGCCATACCATTTAATGCAAATTTGCCTTCGTAAGCTTGTGAAGGTAATGATGGAGGAGAAAAATTATTTGGATTGTTATTTAGAAATTAAATTTTTTCCAAATCTATAATATTGTTTTCAAGATCCCAAGGGTCACTTCCAACCCTTTTATAACTAAAAAATCATCTTAGAAGGCCATAAAAGTGCTTGAAATGTGTCCTTTTGCTAAGATATAGGAGTTTAAATATAGATTTTATCAGAATCTTACTACTCTATACATTATTTGACCAAACTCTAACATTATGGATGTTTCTAATCCTTTTTAAATGTTCTCTTCTTGAAATGGTATGTCCACCTCTTTAGGCATGGGCCAAAAGGTGGCCAAATTTACATTTTTTTCATATATGAAGCAAGAAAAGGTTAGAGAATGATAATATGATAAAAATGGCATCCAATTAAACTTTTTAAATTAATTTATACCACAATATACCTTTGACCAAGTTTTAATATACAAGACATTGTACTTGACCATAGGATTATATAAGTGAACCTAAGACCAGAACTTGGACAATGTTAATCAAGGATAAATGTGACCATATAGGACTATCTAATACCACTTGTGATAATAAAAATACCATGACAAATAGTAGACACATATATGAGGTTTCAATCTATATGGGGCGACTATTTTTGACATGAGATCAAAAATTAGTCAATAGTTCCACTTGGTCATAGTGTATGAAACTCTACATGATAAGACTATGATTAAGGGTTGGTATTTAAATTTCTTTCCATGTAAACCTTGGAATCATATTCACAATGCTATAAAAATGAAATATATTATTGGGTACTTCATATCTTATGATTTAAATTTATAATCTAATGTCAACATTTCATGGTTTTTTGGTCTTTACATACCAAACCACCTTTTCAATTTTTTGTTGTCCACTTTCACATAGTCTAATAATCTATGCAATAAGTGTGTAATATTATAATAAATATATTCATTATGTATATTACACACCATCTTGACAAAATATGTCAAGGCTATAATTAATCCATCGTGTCTCAGTATATGAACAGTCTATCCATACATATGTGCATCCACTATCACAACATCTCCCACAAAAGCTTATTGATTTGGTATGGATTAGAGTAACCAAGTAGCTTCATTCATTAGAATTTTTTCTCTTGTATAATTTGGTATTTATCATGATTATATTTTATGATTATATTTTCTTTAGGCATATCTAGCAATGCTATTATTTTCTCCTTATATTGATTTCTGGTGACAACCATCATGAAATCCATATATTTAGGGTGACTTTTCACCATATTGACATTTATCACTAACTTTTATTTAATTTAATTATCTAATATAGGTAAATATCTAGTATTTAATTTCTAATTATCCATACAATATGCACAATACCTTTTCCTTGGTATATTATAGGAATAATTATATGTTATATTATTGACCTCACCACACATGTAACAAAAATTGGTTGTATGGCCTATCTAGCCCTTGTCTATGATTTTAGTATCCCAATTTGTATCCACCTTAGTAACCTCCATGTATTTATAGTAACCCCATCCTTTTTATTGTCCTTCATATCCCCCATATTGTTTATATCATGAAGGATGTGTCAATCTTGATTTTTATTATGGTAATGAAATATTCCATCTTGAATGATACTAAATAAAGTATGGTGTCCATATTGATTGTTAATGAGGTGATTATGGAGAACACTATGAATACTGAGGCATCTGTCCAATTCTATATTTTGTTTTTAGTGGACCTAACCACCTTATGTTTCCATTTAAACCTATAGAGTTGACATACCTTATTTTATAGCTAGATATTATTTTATGGATACTATGAAAAATCAAGTAATATATTCCTTCAACTCTTGTCAAAATCATCAATTTGTCTCATAATGGTTGTGTGATTTTAAAAATATATAAAACACTGTGATGTTATTTTATGTATTGCTACAATATATATCATTTTATAATGTAATGGTTGATAGTGCAAAAAATATTATATATTTATATTTATATATTTGAATATTTATTCCTATGATGTCATTTTCTACACTCAAATCACCATACTACCAATCTATGTCTGTAGTTGTCATGTAGTTCTCCCATCATACACAAGACAAAATATATATTCATATCAATTTTTGTATAACCATGATGAGATTATCTAGAATATTGTATATGATCTACTAGGATTTTAGTGGATCTTTCATGAGATTTACTAGGGAACTAAGCTTACACAATGGTAAACATGATATTAGGTCATAGGCCTTCCAAAATCTAATTACCCTTGCCTAATTATAGGATTTGAAAGTCTATATTTATCACATTGAGAACCTTTGATAATAGTCCCAAACTTATTGTACTTATTTTTATTAGATCTCCTATGAGTCTTAAATAGTATTACTTGTGAATTTTTTTTTACTCTACAATCAATTTAATTCTAACTTATTTAAAATTAAATTATCCCAAGTTATTTTTTAACATAAAATATAGATATTTTCTTGTTAAATGTCTTATGATCTTGAAATTTTTAGAATCATCAATGGTCAAACCTTTAACTTACCATTTCATCATGTAGTTCAATAAATATTGCTATGGGTTATAAGACCCATCATATGGTGTAAAAGTGATAAGAAAATCCCACATTAAGATCCATATTATTGAATTTATAATAATCCAACTTGTTTTGGAATTGATTTAACATGTCCCTTAAAATTCATTGTAACTTTACTTAGAATACTATTATACTTGTTTTCAAGTAACTTCTTATCTTCTATACTAATCAATCTGAATTTCTATATGAAATCATCAAACCAATTATTAATTTTGTTGTCTTCTAAAATACTTTTCCAATTACTAAATTAGGCATCCTAGGTGCATCCCCTTGGAGTGAATGATCCTTATTTGAGTATACACCTCAATCAAGAATGAACCTAAAAAAACCCTTTGATTCAACATGATTAATTTAAAATACTATGTTTCATCATCCCCCAAAAATCTCTTCTTCAGTAAAGACATCCTAAACTTATTGTCTACCTAATCTATTTTCCTACCTATAACATCCCCACAATATATTTTACCCCTTCCATCTTAAATCTTTGGATTGGTATCCAAATCCCATATGGTCTCCAAAGTATCTATGGCTACTTTGGGGGCTCTAATTCTTTATCTAAATAGTCTCTATATTTTATTGGAAGTCAAATTAATCTTATTATCTCTATAGTCTCTTAAAACCTACTCCCAATAGTAAATCCTTGAGGACCACTCTATTTTATCCATCTCTTTTATTTTATTAGTTATCATTAAAGTCACATAATTACCTTATTAAATTACATCTATGTATCATCCATCTTCAGTACTTAGGGTCAAGTTACTTATCTCAGTTCATCATATTTCAACTTCCATTAGTTTTAATCCCCATATCATTATAGGAAATTACTCCATTTTAGTTTGGATTAATATCATGAAATTCTCAAAAACCAAAATTTTAAAAAATGTATGAAATTTTTTTAATAATTTTACATGGATTTTATTAGCCAAAATTTGGTTACCATAGATTAGTTCCATAAAAAACTTGTCTATTCAAGCCTTCATCTTGATAGATAGTTTTTTAAATCCTTCATAAAACATGTTTAGCATATATTAAGGTATGTTTGAATAGTTTAAGGTAAATGTTTTTTATAACATCATACTTGTCTAGTCAAGATATGTCTTAATCAAAAGGGTTCAAAGAGTGTCAAAGGTTGAGATGTCTTTGTTATGTCATGTAGTTAATTTCAATGTCATTTAGTATGCCCCATGATCCATACACATGTCTTAAATGATGTCAAATATCTTATATAAAATTATAACTCATTTTTAAAATCTTCCTCGATCATTTATAACATTAAAGGATGAATATTTTAAGAGAATGGTAGGTTCACAGTAGATGGAAGTGGATGACACATCACCCCATGTATTTATAGGCATGAAAGAGTTTTAAGAACTCTTATCACATTAGTTTAATCAAGTTCCAAAGTAGAACATGGTAGTTTTAGTGGTAAAAGAGATGTTTTCAAGGAGTGGTTATAGGTTTATAGATAAAATATCACTCCTACACATTCACATGGCTTCTTTCACCCTCTAAAAATCCAAATTAGTACATTTTAGGGATTTAAAAACCCAAATAGACCAGAAACCTACTCATTCTCCCTATCACTCTCCTTAGAAACCCTAGAATGTACATCAATTTTCACTTGGTATAGGTAGGAGAGAGAAATTTATAATATAATATCTTGAGAATATTAGGGGTTCCTTGTGACCTTCCACATTATTTCATTAATTTATTTGTAAATCTTCTTAACTCTATAAAAAATCACTAATAGTGTAAGGGCTTGACAATTCCTTGTTCATCTATGCAAGGCTCAGGTTTACCTATATTTTTTAGCCTTAGAGCTTGATGGAATAATATGGTCATGGTTGGGTGACCTCAAGGTTTAAATATACCTCTATGGTTTCAATATCATCAAGTAGATAGTTGGAGAATATATATGAAAGTGTAAAATTAGTTCCTTTCCTTTGTTTACACATTTTAGTCAAGAATGCAATAACAATTTGGGTTGGTTTGAATGTTTTTATCATCAAATGGTTCTAAAGTTTCCTCTCTTAACCATATTAAGCCTTCAAATTCTATTTTTATCCTCTCTCTATTTTAATTCATATTTCAAATGTTATTTTAAGCCAACTCATGGTGACATGCTCAAAATAAGAAGGTGATAGTTAGGGTTTTGATAGGTTTTAGATGGTTTTCCACTTCAAGTGGATTCAATAGAATCAATAAGACCACATTTTTCCTCAAGTTCATTTTAGATAAATTTAATATATGAATTCCAGTCTAATTATAAATCTATATAGGTTTTAGATAAGCAAGAAGATCTTAGTGGACTATGTCATAGTTTTGGATGCTTGTTCTTATATGAGAACATTTATATTCAAAGGTCAGACTCAATATGTTTTAATAATCCTAAAGACCTTCTCAAAATACTTTTATAAATTATGATCATGAGTATAACCTCAAATCATGTCTTCAATGTACCAGTTGAGAGAGGCTTTTACTAACTTATAGACTTGTAGGATAATAGGTCAACATTTGTACCTAAGACTAGTATTGAGAGTGTAAATGAGGCTGATGAAGAGTTTATTATATACCGAAATATCTATATCAAACTAGGATTAATATTTGAGCTCAGACATTTCGATTTATAGGTGGAGAGAGTAAATCTAAAAAAGGTAAGAGCTTAAGAAGACATATGCAAGTTTAATAGTACAAAATAGAGAATACATGAAAAGTCATGAATATGAACAAGAGCCCTAGAAGTTATTGGAAGGTGCTTGACCCTTATATTTGTGGTTGGGTGTTTATTCCCTCTATTATTAAGGAAAAACATTAAGTGAAGAGAGATATTTTTTCCAATGACATAGGTACCTGCAGCCAAAGGGCAATAAAAATGTACCTACAAGCTTACACTTTCCAAGATATAAGAATGAGTATTTTATGAAGGTTTAGCTTTAAATATGAATAAGGTATTTTATACCATTAATATAATATTGATGAAATACAAAGACTATTTAATATCCTTCAAACTTCTCTTTATCCCCCTTATAGTTATGTGCAGGTGGCAGAAACCTAATAGTAGGAGCTCATCTATGAAAGTGAATAGGTGACTTATAGCTAGGGTAGAAACTCCAATGCCTATTTAATAAATTTATATTAATATAAATGATTAAAAATAATATTATTACCTCCTGTTTACACCCAATATCTCAAAATTAGCATGCAAATAAGTAATCCAAAGAGGATATTCAAGTTGTGTTATTTGATGTGGGAAAGAAATAAGTGTACTTTGTATTGAATAATAAGTTGGTAAAATACATCCGTGAAAGGCATGAATAGACTCCATAAAACTTATTAGGGTCAATTAGATGTTTAAATCTAGTTGAGGAGGGTATATTCTTAGGTTGCAGTCAAGAAGCCTAAATTGTACACCTATAGCTAAGTACATGAACATGAAGAAGCATAAAATAATGAGTTGAGTATGAGGAATGAGGGATATTTATATTGATTAATATTACTTTTAAAAATACTCCCATGAGTTTTATACTCATTATAATTAATAAAAGTCTCATGAAATAGACCTCTAGGGTCAAAATAGCCTAAGTACTCCTAAACTATCATAATGGGATAACCACGATGTAAAAATTTATGGGAGGATTATGTGTATATAATATAATTAAGATACATGTTTTTAAGTTTTATTATACCTATTTATGGTCATTATAACCAATTATGAACATCTTGGAATATTCTAAGTCAAAACATTCAATACCTAAGTTGTTGATTTCTCAAGCCTAAAACTTCTAAGAGGTTGTGCATGGTATAAAATGGAAATTAGAGGTTCTAATAGGGGTATCCTAGTATAAAATCCTATAATTATTTCATTTATTATGTTTATAACATGTATGAACAATCAACTATAAGATAGATTATTCAAAATCCATATTTTCTAATAAAGATGAACTCGAGGAGCATTTTCTTTTGCTCAAAATTATATAGAGGATTTACATGGGAGATAAATATTATAGGGAGTTTTAGTTTATTTGTATAATCATAATATATTTAATTATTCATACAATTAGGTCCCTTAACTTTAAGAACCATTTTAAGATGTTAGACACCTTAAACCCTATTTAAACCTTATAAATGACCTGATGGGAGAAATAATGCCTTCAAACACTCAAGATGGATTGAATAATACATAAAATGATATATATGATATTGTGACTCTCTTTATAACATAAGTGAGTGCAAATTTGGCACATATGGGTTGAATGTGTACATAGATTGACCCTAAATGAACTCTTTTAAGTATCTAAAGAGGTTACCTAGACCATTATAAGGTGATGTTACCACATTAAATTCATTCAAGATAGTTGCATTGTCTTTATATAGGCCATAAGTGACCAAATAGGCCTAAGTGAAAAAAGATGGCTTGTGTGGCTTATCTAGTGAAGGTATAACTAGCTACAAAATGACTTTTATTGAATGATCAAAGCCTCATGAATTGAAATGGAATTTACACTAAAATAGTAAGGTCTAATGGAGTTTTCCTATGACATAAAACTAGAACTACCTTTGGACGTTATACCTTAATCACAAAGAGAAAATGAATCATGAAGTTTAACAAGAGGTATTAATTGGCATATAACACTTTCAACATAACAAATGCCAATTATAAGGTTTGTAACTATTCTCAAGAGGTAGATGTGTAACTCTTTGAGGAGGATTTATGAATAAATCATCAAAACTACCAATGAGACTTATTTTTCCATTATTATGAAGAGGTTTAGTAACACTTGTTCTAAATGATAAGGAAGATGATGACAAAACACACTTTAAAAGCTTGGTGTCAATATCCCTATGTTTTTAAATTGATATGATCATGAAAGGTAGTTCATGAACTCTCTTCTTATATTTTCTCTCTCTCTTATTCCAATTTATTCTATAAATTCATCATTGAGATTCATTATAAGGATCCTAAAAACTAGTTATGGCAAATCCCTTCCAAAAAAAAGACTTGAAATTGCCTATTGGAATCAATTCAAATGGAATATTTATATCTTCATCTTATATATAGTTATCATGAATGGGTTATTTGTTGAATGATTTATGATGGTAAGTGTAATTCCTTTAATTTGTCCTTCTTCCTTATAAATATATATGAGTTGGTCTTCCTTTCATAGGTCATATGAAGTGTGATACATGTTTTACAAGTTTAAGAATTGACAGGTCATTATTGTCTACTTTTAATCCCCTCTTGACTGATCATCTTATCCCTTGTAACTACCATGTATTTCATATTAAAACACTAGTATGATAGGGGCTATCTTGGAGTAGTAAAATTATATTGTAACTTGTTGTTTCATAGTGCAAAGCTTAACAAGTAAAGGATATCTTTTTTTGTGCATTACCTCATGGTGTTCTTGTTAATCTTAGCTTTCCTTTCATCACTTTTCCAAGTAAATTAGTAGTGTATTTATTAGTATAGGTTTTATACTTGGTGTTGGAGTATTATCAATAATGTCATGAAGGTGTCTAGGTGAGTGGATGAAGTGCCTTGATAGTCTATGTGACAATGAAAATGTGTGCAATGTGCTTGTCCTAGTATGATTGAAGTATGCTTGGTTGATCTTCTATTATGGCATGGTTAGAGATGTATAAGAATGATTATGGAGTATTTAGAATATGAAAAAGGTCCCTAAGATGTTTTCTATACTTTGAGTGATTGTGTGCATAAGTGTAATTCATCTAGTTTTCCATAGTTTTCTTCTAGACACTTTGGGTCCAGTGGCATAAAATCTAAGTAGGCAGTTTGATGACATCACCATTACCACATATGAATGATTCAAGGGGAGTTAGTCATATGGTTGTGATAACATTAGTGCCTAGTTTATATTTAATAAATCTTAAGTCATTCATATAAGTTTAATAAAATATATGCAAGTACAAATTTGGGCTCCTAGGAATTTTGAAAATGTTTTCCCATAGCAAAGTTTTCAATGTGGCAAGAAGAGTCCAGTAAGCATTTTGATGTAGTCATATCTCGCATGTGTGGATGTTTGAATAAAAGGTGATATTATGGGTTTTTTTAGTATTATGCTTAGATGATTTTTTCTAACATTTAGGTCATGTTACAAAGTGTATCAAAAGATATTCATGTTCAAATTTGGCCTTCCAAACAAGTTTTTGACAAGTTCGATCTATAGTAGAAAAATATAAGTGATCATTTTAATGTCATTATATCTCACACATGTGAGCATTTCAAGAGAGTTTTTAAACATAGTTATATTATCCTATTTGAGGATATCATATGGTCTAAATTGTATAGCATGCAAGTGAGTGAGGTAAAAGATATGACTATGCAAAATTGGACTTTTAGGTAGATAAGCAAGGTTCCCATACTTAGTCATTTTTGCACAAGTTAAAGTTTGAAAAACATAGATAGAGTGCATTAATCCAAGAGGTCAGGAAGTAATGATATGGTACCAAGTGTCATGATCATGGTGGTTCTAATTAAGATCGAATGGTGAGTGTTATAAGGTAAAGGCATGACTAATCTATAGAAATTAATGGTTCATGATGAGTCAACATTACAAGAGTTCATGAGATGAGGTCAACATGTTCAAGGTTTAATGTTTGGAATAGATAGACTATGTGTTAAAGATATATAATATTAAAATAAGATAGATGATGCATATTTAAATTAATTAGTGATGACTCAAGATATGAGCAAAGTGTTTGAGGTTTAACTATGACCATTTACATTTAAATATTCAAATTTAACAAGGCAAAAACCATTATGTGGTTTTTGGATCATATCTTTTAATCAAGGATGAATTTGACCATGTTGTAAAAATAAAATATGAATAGGACTAAATGGAACATATAATAAACCTTATTTTAATATTTTAAAGTGTATACAATCAAATATATTAATGTTCAAAGTTGATTCTATGTTTATGTATGGACTATAAGTGACCCAAGAATATTGTTCCATCTTATTTTGATTTTTTTATATCTCTTGATGAATTGGATATTATGGAATGTTTTATAATAAAAAATTACTATTTTTTTCCATTTTTAAGGTTTGAAAAATTGTATGTAATATGAAAAAAGTAATAGAATTTGACTATGTATTCATTCATGGTGACTGTGTGCATAGAATGTTGTTTGAGCAAATTGTGCTTAAGTAAAAGGGATATATGTTGGTTATTAGAACTTAAGGGGGATTTATATATCCTATAAATGGGTTTATTATTTTGATATTGGTTTTATTTTTATTTATTTTTTATGAAGTGATAAAAGAGTGAATGGGTTCACATGAGACCTATAAGGGCTACAAGGGCCTAATTCAAAGGTGTAGTTCCTTAAGGGTGTCCCATAGATGTTATGTCTAAATTATGAATAATATTTTTGAGCCATGTCTTGATGTGAAAGATGAATTAAGGCTTAAGTCATGCCTATTGGCCAGCCAAGATGGTTTTGATCATGATAGCTCTATAAATGGTAAAACTAAATGTGTTAGTTTCTTGACTTGGAGACTTGTGTGAAAAACTATGGAAAGATTTGAGAGAGGCTTATATGTGTGAATTATGGAATGAAGGAGGTGTATAGTGACCTATGGATGATTTTAAAATAATAATAGATTGAGGATTATTTGGAAAACTTGTAGGTCATAATTTTATTGGTAGAATAGTGCTCTTGTAGATTGAGTATGAGTGAAGTGAAGAGTGATATTCATAGGTCCATCATCAGGTGTTGAAGACATCAGTTCAAAGGTGGATGTGTTCATAGGTGTTTTTATGTTATATTAACATAAAAGGATATTTTAGACTCTTTTCAAGGTAAAACTTGCTAAAAGTCTAGTTATTGTTATGGCTCAGATCGATAGGTGTTATAACACCTTATGGGATCGTAATCTCACTAAATAGGGATTATAGTTCCTTGATTAGTTTCAGATGGTATAAATTGGTTCATATTGTTATAATATATTATTCCAATTTTAGGTTATAGTTAGTTTTCTCCCCCAGGAGGGTTTCCCACATATGTCATGTGTTATGTGATTGATCTTGCATTATATCTCTTGCTTATTGCTATGAATGTTGTGTATGCTTCATGAATTCTTATGGTAATTGATTAAGAATTTGAAAGGATTGAAATTAAGATTGGATTTTATAGTCTCACTAATTTATCCCCCCTCCTTAATGATTATACCTCTAATAATTAGTATCAAACCTGATCCTTTGGTAAAGGCTTAAAAACCTAAAAATGATCCAAGGTACAATATGGGTAGTCATCAAGGAGGTTTTTATACTAAGCAATAAATGAAATTTAATGGATCTAGTTATGCCCTTTTTAGTGCAAGGATGAGGACATACATTATATCCCTAGGATTTGATGTATGGAAATCTATTCTAGATGGTTTTGTAACTCCTATTATTCTTCCATCTAGTGTTATAGACAACAAGAAGTTGTTTGAGAATAATTCCAAGTCAATGAATGTTATCACCTGTACTCTTTCATATATTGAATACACTAAGGTAATCCATTGTAAATTTTATAAAGAGATATGGGACAAAATCTAGATCATTTTTTAAGGAGATTCAAAGGTTAATCTTGCTAAGTTTGAGAATCACATAAGGCAATTTTAAATTCTTAAAATGAAGGAATAAGATTATGTGGCATATTTTTTGTAGAGAGTTGAGGAGACTATGAACATCATCACAGGACTTGGAGAGAATATTGAAGAGACTACTATATTTTAAAAGGTATTAAGGTATATATACCTCAAATTTGATCCAAAAGTATATGATATATAAAAAAGTCCTGATCTTACTCAGTTGAAGATGGATCAATTACATGACACCCTTACTACCAATGAGATGAGAGTAAATGATGATATACCACCAATGAATGAAGAAAAATTTAAGATAGAGATGAAGCTGAAAAATAATTTCCAAGGTAAGAAATCCAAAGAGGATGACATATCTAATATTGATGAGGATGAATTAATTTCTTTGATTGCTAGGTAACTAAACACATGCTCGGGGAAGTATAAGGGTAAACTACCCTTCAAATGTTTTAATTATGGAGAGATAGGAAATTTTTCTCCTAAGTTCCCTCATAATCATGAGATTAATGATGATGAATGGTGAAGGTCAAGATGAATATAAGAAGACATACAAGAAGAAAGGATTTAGAAAGTATAATAATGATAAGAAGTCCTTCAAGAACAAGAATAGTCGCTACACCAAAGAAGATTATAGCTCATCAGATGAGAGTGAAGGTAGTGACTCAAAATATGATTATGAAAATGATGGTTCTATTCAAGATGAAGTTCTATTCATGGATAAGGAAGGAAGTTTCTCACATCAAAAGGAGTCTACTTAGAGTGATTTAGATGATGATGAAGATGAAATGGACTATGAGACTATATTGAAAAATGTTATTAAAGAAATAAAGATTGAGAAGAAGATCAATAAGAAGATGAAGTCTCAACTCAAAGAATATGAGGATAAATTCAATGTGTTTAAGGAAAGATTGGTTGAAGACTCTAGGGAGCATGAAGGTGTTATCATGTTTCTTAATTCTAAGTTAGAATCTATGTCTGAAATTCTAAAAGACAAAAGAAGAATTCTCAAGGTATGTTTCTGACTACAAGCAAGGTGAAATCATTTGTCAAGTTTGATAAATATTCTAATGATCTAGATTATCTCCTAAAGATTTTAAAATCATCTAGTGATAAATATGGACTCGGTTTTAATGAAGAGCCTAAATTTGCTACTCAAGTCAACATGAATATCAATAAGATCAAAGTGGATTAGTCTTTGAATATAAATCATTAAAGAAGGAACAAAGACAAATTAGATCAGATAGGTAAATTCCATGAGGTATAAAAGATTCAATGGTTACTATTACACATATAATCAATTTTGGCATAAATCTAGAGAATGTAAGAGACCTATTATAAATGATTTTGTATGGGACTATGATGGGGGTCATCAGTCAAAAGGAGTGAGAAAAATTAAGTGATTCAACTATTTTGATGTTGGACACTTTGAAAACCATTATCCACATAAAATAAGATAAGGGGAGTCCTCTTCAAAAAGGGGAGGTTGTTTTTGTTTGTCATGACAAAGGAGATATTGCAAGTTTTTATCAAAACATGGTAATACAAACTATGTTTCCATCAAGAATTTTGGTTTGCTATAATTGTGAACATAGAGGTCACATTGATAGGTTCTATAAGCAAAGGTCTATAAGTTAGAATAGGTTTAAGAAAGATCATAAAGTGTAAGAAAGAAGGCATGTTAACACATGGAAGGAAAAGGTGAAGAGTGTGAGTCATGATGAGACTATAGGGCCAACTAATCTATTTACTATGGTGGAGTATGCTTTAGAATTCAAAGAGTACCAAGGGCTCCCAATATCTACTCATGTTGTGAGTGAAGAGATGGATCTCAAAGAGAAGATCAAGGTGCTAGTTTAAGCTAGTCTTGAGGTATATATGGATCCAATTGAGCATATTTTTGTCGTTGATAATGTATCATTTAAAGAAAATCAATTGTTTTTTCCTAATGTTGATGTTCTAATCTACAAGGAAGATTCTATAGATGAAAAGGTATGTCATAAATCTTTGTTATCTCCATGTATTATCACTCCAATTATAGAATAAAATGAGAATTATTTAGTGGTTGAGCATGTTTCTTATCTTAATCTTAAGAAGAAGAATAATATCTATAGGTATTAGAAGACCAAGGAGGAGAAATAATATGAAGAGTTATGGGCAACTCTTGATTTCACATTATTCTAGGACATTGTGAAGTAGGGTGTCTCTAACTATGCTTCTTAGGAGACATATTTTATTGTGGAGAAATAATTTTGTGTGATCAAGATTATAGTTTCAAATATATAAGGTCTTTGGTTAAGGGGGAGCAACAAGATCATGAGCTTCTTCTAGAGATTTGTGAAGAGTTATAATACAAGGTCAAAATGAGTATTTCTAGGTGGCCTAATGAGATTGATGGAATGAAAAGAAGAGTTTGGTGTTCAAAAAGGTCTATAATTTTTTTTTGATATGATCCAAGTGTTTTTATTGTCTATAGGTATGTTGAAGACAAATTGAATATTTTTGAGTGCTCTTAGTTTTCTCAATTTTTGGCTTAAGGGAAAGCATGCCTAAAATGGGTTATAGAAAGTCAAGGATCCCAAATGTTTGAAGGCTCAATTTTTGGTATAAAAGTATGTGATAGATGTCTCTAGGTGTGCAAGAATTTTTATACGTGTGCATTGACCATAAGGAGGTTTGTTGACCCTCTTTGTTTTGGGATTCTAGGGTTTCAGGTTATGCTATAAAATTGGTTTTCCGTATGAGTTGAGATACAAGGTTTAGTAATAAGTTGAATGGGCTAAATGGGTTATCAAATTAATCTTCACAAATATTTGAAGATTTGTGGTTTTTTTTTTTCATGTTATTGTTAATATGGAGGCCTAATTGGGTAGTTAGTTTATGAAGGATGTATGTTATAGAAGTTGATCTAGTTGTTGTAAATTTATGTGATTGATGGGGTATATGATATTGATCTAGATATGAAGTTTTAGGTCTTGAATGTGTGTCTACTAAAATTTATGTGATTTATAAGTTCGAGGTAGGGATATAAGGATGCTAGATAGGCTTAGTGTGAAGAAGAATGCCTTTTGATGAAATTATCCAAAAGAAAAAGGCATGAATGTTTCAAGGTGAGTTATTAGGTTGGTTGAGATCACGTTTCCTATTTGGTGAGTAACATGAAGTTATGTTGGTGGTTCTTGTGGTAGCTAGACATGGGATCCTATTAAGCATATGTGGTGTTTCTTCATGGTGTGTGGAGATCTGAAGATGCTCAAAAGGTGAAATTACTCATAGTTATTAGGGGGAGTCCCTCTTAGATGTTTCTTGGTGAGTTATAAAATATTATAGTGGTTTTTATGTGTTCATTCTTCATTGGTTATTGATTTATTATTTTTGGGAAATTAGATGTTTAATTCTTAGATAATAAATGTGTACAAATAGATAGAATTAGTAAACAATATGCAATAAATGAGTTACTAATTTGTAAAATTTTAATATATATATAGGGATTTCCTAAAAATAGTAGTGAGAGAGAGAAAATCAAACTTATTTTGTATTGTTCTGACTAAAATAGGGTCTGAAAATGTATGTGCATGCTTGAGAGACTATCATAAACAAGAATCTAGAGTTTATTTCTTGATTGGATAGGAGCACTAAAAGTGGGACACCCTAGGTTACAGTGATGTAGTCCTATCTTATCATTGTTGTCTTGGTGATCTAAACTTTTTGGTTTTTGTGTACCAGGTCTATATGACCCTTCATGTGAAATATCAAAACCTCAAAGTTTGTGGAGTTTGATGTGCACCTAATTTAGTCTTAAATACCCTAGGTCCTCTTTGTGCTTGAACTTGAATATAAAATTTGGATAAAGGAGATGAAGCATTAGTGTGTAAAGGATACATTAGATGCACTTCACACCTCATGTGTGGGTACATTGCCTACATACCAATACTCTGAGGAAGGATCAAGCTATATGTAGTTCTTTAATTGAAGTGCTTGGTGAAATAGTGTGATGAAAATTATATTAAATGAAAAATTGGGTGTACTTGGAGTGACTAAGGACTGGTGTAAAGGTTTTAATAAGCATGAAATGCTATTATATGGTTGTATGCAGAGAATAGGGAAAAGTGCTTGAGTAGTCTTACTTGTATTCTTGTTTCTCTCTCTTAAATGAGTGTCAACCCTTATAAATGGAATTTTAATGGCCTTTTATAGGTGATTTAATGATTGTGGGTTAAATTAATTTGCATTAGGTTGACATAAATTAGGATAAATATTTGGTAGAATGTGACTGTTAGAATCCAAAATGCACTTGGACAATAGCAGCAAAAATATGACACCCTAGGTTTTAATGCTATAGTCCAAGTTTGGGAGCTGTTGTCTATGGTTGATGGGACCTAGAGTGATGGATAAATAATGTAAAGATAAATTTGGGCCTATAAGGGTTCATTATAGGATGTTATGAATGACTAGGAATTAGTGAAAACATGCCTATGAGGGTCATGAGAGCAAGCGACATGGACCTATGGATTGTGTGTCATTATCCACACTCAAGTTACCAAATTTTGCATTTTATATGACTAAATTTTCCCCCACTTTATTCTAGTTATGTATAAAAGTTAAATATTAGGATAAATGAATAATAGAAAGCATACTTGAACTTACCTATAAAGGTGAAGCTCAGGAAGATATGTAATGTTGGATGTGCATAGAGAGAGCATAGTGTGAAGTGTGAATCTACAATGAAAAACATAGAGTAGATCTGTCCTTATTAGATATGATATATCTAAAATAAGAATGCACAAAATTTGTGTAAGAGAAAGAAGAAGAGAAAGGAATGAATACACCTCACCAGGTATGCGAACCAATATAAAATTTATTATGATGTTGGATTTTGTTAGGTGTGTGTTATACCAAAAGTAATATAAAAAATGGAACTAAGTGATCAATTCCCTAAAAGTATCTCAATAATGCAAAGGTATGCCCTTTGGTTCCATCATTTCCTACTAAGTGAAGCTAATTAATAATGCATGTGTCAATCAATGTTTGGACTATGTGTCCAATCCCTCTAAATATGTGGCCTAAGAATAAAAAGGCTGACCCTTTGTCTCCATTATTGCCCCATGAAGTGAATCTATGAAGTAATATTGGTATGGAATAGATATCATATGAGATGGATCATAAATCCCATAAATGTATTATGATCTAACAATGTTGGCATGTATATCCAAATGTATGCTAGAAACTAAGCCACTTTTGTCCATTTCAAAATATAGAGATTAGGCTTGTATGAAAGCCACTATGAAACTAGTGAAATAGGCTTATGTGGAATCCAACATAAGAACTCAGGTAATTTAGAAGTTAATATTGTATGAAATCCAAAATTTAAAAAGGATGTTGACCACCTATAGATGGAGTAAGGCATGTAATTGCTAAGAAACGCTTGGAAAATAAACTAAATTTAGAAAAGGGGAAGGGTCAATGACCCATGCACATTTCCTCCAAACAATGGTGTTGGAACATGGATTCTAATTTGGAAGTTATATCAACTACCTAATCTAAAATTATAAGTGAGCCATCATGTCATTTATGATGCCCCTATATCTAGATTCTTTGAGCAAAAAATGTACTTAAACATGTTGAATATGGACTGTGCTAAGCTAACAAACCTACGATTGAAATTAGTTTTCTATTTGTTTCTATAAAAACTAATTTTTATACTATTTGGATAGGAGCACCAAAAATAGGAAATCCTATTATCCTATTCTATATTCAACTTTGGCACTATTGTCCAGGGCCAAATCTAGTAACTATTCTAGATTCTCTATTGTATGCCTAGTCTCATATCTGGATTCTATTCTAAGTGTTCTAAAAATTGTTTATTTCACCATTAAGAGATTTGATCTCTATGGAAAAAAATCCTTATGTATTTCCCCCTCTTTTTAGGGTAAGAATGAAGACATTACAATGACTACTCTCATAAGAAAGAGCCCTATAAGTGTGCTATGATGTATATATATATATATATATATATATATATATATATATATATGAAATAGCAATGATAATTAACAAGACATTTTAAGATATAGCAAGGTTTATATTGATATATATTTTAGATCAATAGGGGTATGCCTAGATATATATAACAATGTAATAACATGTCCAATGTACTAAACTAGAATCAAAAGTATTAGTTGTTAGTTATTAAAAAGGAGGGATGGGGCATGATGTCCAACATGGCATCTAATAAAGAAAGACAATGCATGATATGGATAATGACATTCTAAATAGGAAAGTAATTAGGAAATAAGGATATAACTCAAGAAGCAATAAACATACAAGAATGGCTAAGGGGCCAAGTAATCAAGGGATATGGGCACATGTAACTCATACTAGAAAGCAAGCATATAAGGCATGTTGAAATGCTATATATACATACAATTAAAATAAGCAAGTTGGTGTGGAAGCCACAATCACATACAGGAGTACATGTAAAAGACATTGGTAAATGTCTTAAGGCACACACATGAATATAAGAGGACATTGGCAAATGTCTTAAGGAACATATAAGAGACGAGCAAGAAATGAAAATAAAATCTAACAAGCTACACTAAGAAATAAAAGAAAGAATGTAATAATTGGAAAGATAGAATCCCATATAACTAATCAAAGGAAAAGGTGAAAGTATTCAAGACATGTTAGTACAATACTAGGTATATGCTAAGAGATACATAAGTTCTAGATACTAGCGAAATGTCGATATAGTAATTTGTGTAATTTAGTAAGTAATGCACATCATAATTATAACATGGAGTGTGTAGTGTAGGAATGACATAACCTAGATGGTGTAGTCATGTATAATATGCCCCTAATGGGTATGTATATTGATTCATGTCTCAAATGTAGAAGTAGGATGCCCCCTCAATGGGTAGAGTGAAGTAATCAAGGATGTAGATGTCACTACACACATTCAAAGAAGATAAAGTGAAACCTTGTAATGTAGATAAATCAACAAACAATAGTATAGAGAAAAAAATGTAAGTCTAACATATTAGTAGCAATGTAAATTATGGATGATTCATACAATCAAAATGTTTTTGTGTTTTGGATATATATGAATATTTTTGGTATTTTTGATATTTTTGATATTTTTTATTTTTGATAGTTTGAACAATGTACAATCAAATAGAAGATATTATGTACAATCTAACAAGCTACACTAAGAAATAAAAGAAAGAATGTAATAATTGGAAAGATAGAATCCCATATAACTAATCAAAGGAAAAGGTGAAAGTATTCAAGACATGTTAGTACAATACTAGGTATATGCTAAGAGATACATAAGTTCTAGATACTAGCGAAATGTCGATATAGTAATTTGTGTAATTTAGTAAGTAATGCACATCATAATTATAACATGGAGTGTGTAGTGTAGGAATGACATAACCTAGATGGTGTAGTCATGTATAATATGCCCCTAATGGGTATGTATATTGATTCATGTCTCGAATGTAGAAGTAGGATGCCCCCTCAATGGGTAGAGTGAAGTAATCAAGGATGTAGATGTCACTACACACATTCAAAGAAGATAAAGTGAAACCTGGTAATGTAGATAAATCAACAAACAATAGTATAGAGCAAAAAATGTAAGTCTAACATATTAGTAGCAATGTAAATTATGGATGATTCATACAATCAAAATGTTTTTGTGTTTTGGATATATTTGAATATTTTTGGTATTTTTGATATTTTTGATATTTTTTATTTTTGATAGTTTGAACAATGTACAATCAAATAGAAGATATTATGTACAATCTAACAAGCTACACTAAGAAATAAAAGAAAGAATGTAATAATTGGAAAGATAGAATCCCATATAACTAATCAAAGGAAAAGGTGAAAGTATTCAAGACATGTTAGTACAATACTAGGTATATGCTAAGAGATACATAAGTTCTAGATACTAGCGAAATGTCGATATAGTAATTTGTGTAATTTAGTAAGTAATGCACATCATAATTATAACATGGAGTGTGTAGTGTAGGAATGACATAACCTAGATGGTGTAGTCATGTATAATATGCCCCTAATGGGTATGTATATTGATTCATGTCTCGAATGTAGAAGTAGGATGCCCCCTCAATGGGTAGAGTGAAGTAATCAAGGATGTAGATGTCACTACACACATTCAAAGAAGATAACGTGAAACCTGGTAATGTAGATAAATCAACAAACAATAGTATAGAGCAAAAAATGTAAGTCTAACATATTAGTAGCAATGTAAATTATGGATGATTCATACAATCAAAATGTTTTTGTGTTTTGGATATATTTGAATATTTTTTGTATTTTTGATATTTTTGATATTTTTTATTTTTGATAGTTTGAACAATGTACAATCAAATAGAAGATATTATGTACAATCTAACAAGCTACACTAAGAAATAAAATAAAGAATGTAATAATTGGAAAGATAGAATCCCATATAACTAATCAAAGGAAAAGGTGAAAGTATTCAAGACATGTTAGTACAATACTAGGTATATGCTAAGAGATACATAAGTTCTAGATACTAGCGAAATGTCGATATAGTAATTTGTGTAATTTAGTAAGTAATGCACATCATAATTATAACATGGAGTGTGTAGTGTAGGAATGACATAACCTAGATGGTGTAGTCATGTATAATATGCCCCTAATGGGTATGTATATTGATTCATGTCTCGAATGTAGAAGTAGGATGCCCCCTCAATGGGTAGAGTGAAGTAATCAAGGATGTAGATGTCACTACACACATTCAAAGAAGATAAAGTGAAACCTGGTAATGTAGATAAATCAACAAACAATAGTATAGAGCAAAAAATGTAAGTCTAACATATTAGTAGCAATGTAAATTATGGATGATTCATACAATCAAAATGTTTTTGTGTTTTGGATATATTTGAATATTTTTGGTATTTTTGATATTTTTGATATTTTTTATTTTTGATAATTTGAACAATGTACAATCAAATAGAAGATATTATGTACAATCTAACAAGCTACACTAAGAAATAAAATAAAGAATGTAATAATTGGAAAGATAGAATCCCATATAACTAATCAAAGGAAAAGGTGAAAGTATTCAAGACATGTTAGTACAATACTAGGTATATGCTAAGAGATACATAAGTTCTAGATACTAGCGAAATGTCGATATAGTAATTTGTGTAATTTAGTAAGTAATGCACATCATAATTATAACATGGAGTGTGTAGTGTAGGAATGACATAACCTAGATGGTGTAGTCATGTATAATATGCCCCTAATGGGTATGTATATTGATTCATGTCTCGAATGTAGAAGTAGGATGCCCGCTCAATGGGTAGAGTGAAGTAATCAAGGATGTAGATGTCACTACACACATTCAAAGAAGATAAAGTGAAACCTGGTAATGTAGATAAATCAACAAACAATAGTATAGAGCAAAAAATGTAAGTCTAACATATTAGTAGCAATGTAAATTATGGATGATTCATACAATCAAAATGTTTTTGTGTTTTGGATATATTTGAATATTTTTGGTATTTTTGATATTTTTTATTTTTGATAGTTTGAACAATGTACAATCAAATAGAAAATATTATGTACAAGAATTTAAATAAATCAATATGTACATGATAATAAAAAATACTAGGCTAGAGGGGAGAAAGGATCCAAGGATGGAGTCGACTAGGGATGAAAATAGAGGAAAAGGTCATAGCCATCATCAAATACCTCAAGATCATCATCTTAAGTATCATAATTTTCTATAAATGTTGTGTTTATGATGTCATCATGCCAAAGGCAAACTAATGGTTGCTCTAGTGGTAGAGATGTTGACTTTTCTCTAGGGCATTTAGTCTTGCTAATTGATGACTTCAATGGAAGTGATGGTATTAGTGCTACTAGTGGTGCTATAATATAAATAATATCTCAATATTGTAGTTTATCCAATATCTATTGTAAATATATACATTATTTTTTATCAAAGCCTAAAATCCTATGAAAATTACAAAATGGGTGACCATCCTAATGTGATAATATATTGATAAATCTGTGTCATACTATAGGTAATGTGATCAATCCATGTTTAAGTAATATATGTAACATAAACTATGGTTGATGTTATGTGTTACCTACCTGAATCTAAATAATTGGCTCTATATTCATAGAGGTAATCATGTGAACTATATATGTCAAGTGATCTATCTATGGCCTTGAGTGTGGAGCATATCCTGTGAGTGTAGTGCAATATGTCAAAAGTGTTGTAAGATATGGCATGAGAGATCTAGAGGCATATCGATACTCTCCTAGGCCAACTGGTGTAAATCTCAATCCACATAAATAGTTAACTATTAGTGTGGGTGTCTTATCATCATCTAAATAAGCATGTGAATTTTTATCAACATCATGTAACATTTGGTAACTCAAAATTTACCATAAGGGGTAACTATGATACAAAAGATGCATCATCAATAGTAGTGGAAGATGGTACTAATACAAAGGTATCTATAACTAGTGGAGTAATTATGGAATAAATTGGACTATTGGTACTACTATTGGTGATGGTGAATGTGTAACATGTGTCAAAATTATGATCAAAGTAGTAACTAGGATAGCTAAAGTTGTTATGATTGGAGAAATATCTAGAGCTGAAGGTGCGACTATAAGTGGAGGTGTGTGAGAAGTGTGAGTATGTATATGATCAAGATAAATGCTATGTGGTGGTGGATATATGATGATATATAGTGTCCCATCTTATTAAATAGTTGAATATGAATTCATAGTTCAATAATACCTGAATGGTTGGTTATCTGCTAGACATGTGTATAGATATCCCTCATGGAGAATTTAATACATCAATGGATATTAGAAGGAAAATCCCCCATAGTATGTATCTAGGGTCATCCAAGTAAAATAGTATAGTGGAGAGGACTTGACATGACCTAGAACTATGTAGAGAGGGTTTTTGGTCCCACCATGATATCTAAAGTAATAGTGCCCAATGTCTATTAGGGTATATAATTGAATCCTTAAATTTTATTATATGATTTTTTCATTGATGAAAAATATATGCCTAGGGCCTATAAGAATGTGATATTACATATATTTAGTCCAGAAACACTATCAACAAGAACTCTTTTGACTGCCCTATTTTTGACTTGTATGTATAGTAGAAAATTTTGATCAATAACTGTCTGAGAAGGCATGTCTTCACTATCAAAAGAAATTGAATCTTGTATAGTTTTTAAAGTGTTGAACAATGATGTAATATAATAAAGTTTTGAATTAATCATCATAGAAGTCTAAGTGAGTGCATGATAAAGAATCTCATTTAATACATTAGCTTTTTGAAGTAGTTGTAACATGAAAATCTTAGCTGGAGTGTTTCACATTTGATCAACAATGTCATAGGCCTTGTGAAAATTTTCATGTATGGGTGGGTTGGGCTTGGGATAGGTAGGAATAGAAGGATGGTGGGGTTCCTAGCTGGGTCGAGGAGGCATAATAATACGTCGAGTAATAACTCTAACCACATTATCTATCAAATGTATATGAGGAGTAGTAGTTATGGGAGGGGAGTGAATATAATTGATAGGTCAAAGTGGTAGAAGGACAAAGGGTGTAAAATGGTATCTTTGATGATGGGTAGTGACTTAGGGAAGAGAAAAATGGACCATGTAACATGACTAGGCATGGGGTAGAGGCTCCAAGCGAGGTGATGCAAAAAATGTATTAACATGTTTAAGAATAACTTACTTAACATCATCTCATATAATGAAAAATAAGCATGAAATGCAAAGAATGAATCTTTGTACTAACATATGATAGACTTCATCATTTATGTACGTGATAGGTCCCATTATGGTTTCCTTAGTATTTGTAATAAATGTAAGAAATGTTTGTAAATAAATGAGCATCATTTTGGATATTTGATTATAAGTGTAAGGTGATACCTCAAGAAGCAAAATAGGAGCTAGTACATGCAACTAGGTATTTTTCAAAAATATTTTTACAAATTACTATGAATTTTTTAAATTGAAATTGATTTTTTTAGCTAAGTATGCAAGATAAAATTCAAAAACTTATGGGAAAGTGCTTGATTTAATGGGATCTAGTAAATGCAATTAGGGTTTTGAGGAAAATAAATTTTAAAATTTACTACAAAAGTTTTAATATTTGAGATAATTTTTTTATTTATATGTGCAAGAAAAAAATCAAAAAATTATTAGATTAATGCTGAAAAATTAGTGGGACCTAGTGTATGCAACTAGGGTTTGAAATAATTTTTCAAAAAAATTATTAAAAAAATAAAATTTGAGAGGAATTTCTTATTTTAATATTTAGTAAAAAATTCATAAATTAATTGGAAAAATTAGCTAGGAATTTACCCTAGGGTTTCTAGGGTTTTTATGCAAAATTTCAAGTTGGGTTCACCAAATGATTTATTATTTTTAGGAAATTAGATGTTTAATTCCTAAATAATAAATGGGTCTGAGTAGATAAAACTATTAAATAATTTACAATAAATAATCTACTAATTTTTTTAATTTGACTATAATTAGGGCTTTCCTAAAAATAGTAATGAGAGACATAAAATCAAACTTATCTTATTTTATACTATTTTGATTGAGACAAGGTCTAAAAATTTGTGTGCAATCTTAGGAGATTATCATAAATAAGAATTTGGATTTCATTTTTTGATTAGATATAAGTGTTGAAAGTGAGACACCTTGGGTTTCAGTGATGTAGTCCTATATTGATGTTGTTATCTTGGTGACCTAAGATTTCTAGTTTTTGCGTGCTAGGACTATGTTACCCTACCTATGAAATATCAAATCCTAAAAGTCCATGGAGCTCACTATGTACCTGATTTATTCTTCAATACCCTAGGTCCTCTTTATACTTGAACTTGAATATAAAATTTACATAAATTAGAGGAGGGGTTAGTATGTAATGGATACAATGGATGCACTTCACACCCCATGTGTGGGCATGTTGCCTACATACCAATACTCAAGGGAAGGATCAATCTATATGTATTTTTCCCATTGAAGTGCTTAGTGAAATAGTGTGATGAAAATATAATTAAATGTGAAACTAGGTGTACTTGGGATGATTAAGGATTGGTATAAATGTTTGAATAAGTGTGAAATACTATTAGATGGTTGTATGCAAAGAATAGGGAAAAGTTCTTGAGTAGTCTTTTTTCTCTCTTTTAAATGAGTGTCAACCTTTCTAAATAGACATTGAATGGCCTTTTATGGGGGATTTAATGATCATGGGTTAAATGAATTCTTGTTAGGCCAACATGAATTAGGATAAGGATTCAAAATAATATGATCGTTAGAAGCCAAAATGTACTTAGACAAAAGTGACAAAATAAGACACCTTGGGTTTCAATGTTTTATTCCAAGTTTGGTGCTATTATCCATGGCTAATGGGACCTAGGGGAATCGATTAAGAATGGAAAGATCAATTTGAGTCTACAAGGGTTTAGTCTAAGAGGCTATAGATGATTGGGAATTAGTGAAAATATGACTATGAGGGTCATGAAAGTAAGCAAGATGGACCTATGGATTGGGTGTCATTAGCCACACTCAAGTTACCAAATTTCACATTTTATATGACTACAATTTTAGTGATTTATTCAAGAGAGTGTTGGCATGGAGCAAGAGTAAGTTGTCAAGGAAATAAAAAGTAGTATTAAGGTAATGGGGAGTTTCTATCATCTTTATAAGGTGGCCCTCTCCTGTTGGTGGTATTTCAAGGTCCTTAAGATCATATTTTTCCCACTTTGTCATTGTGTCAAAAGGGGAGCAAGTTCTTGTTGTGAGAGTGATTGAAAGGAAAGAAGGAAGGTGAGTTATTTATTGCTATATGATGGTTATTAAAATCAATGACAAAGGGGGAGATTATTAGATAATTGTCAATAATGTCATGAAGGTGTCCAAGTGAGTGTATGAAGTGCCTTGATAGTTTATATGATAGTGATAAAGTGTTCAATGTGTTTGTCCTAGTATGCTTGAAGTATGCTTGGTTGATCTAATATTTTGGCATCGTTAGAGATGTTTAGGGATGAGTATGGAGTATTGAGAATGTGAAAAATATACCTAATATTTTTTATATATTTTGAGTGATTATGTGTATAATTGGAATTCATCTATTTTTCCATAGTTTTCATCTAAGCACTTTGGGTCCAATGGCATAAAATCTGAGGAGGCAATTTGTTGACATCACCATTGCCACATGGGAAAGAGTCAGGGGGAGTTGGTCATATGGTTTTGATCACATTAGTTCCTAGTTTTTATGTGCTAAATATCAGGTCATGTGCCTAAGCACGTCAAAAGATATGCAAGTGTAAATTTGGGATCCCAAGCATTTTGATAGTGTTTTCCCATACTTAACCCAATTTGCAATGTGGCAAGAATAACCAAGTAAACATCTTGATGTATTCATATCTCATACTTGTGGATGTTTCAAGAGAATATGATCTTATGGGTTTGTTTCAATTTGTGCTTAGTTAATTTATGTTAACTTTTAGGTCAAGAACTAATGTTTACCAAAAGATATACATGTTCAAATTTGGCCTCCCAAACAAGTTTTTGACATAGTTAGCTCTATCACATAAAAATTTGAGTGAGAATTTTAATGTCATTATATTTTAAATGTGTGAGGGTTCTAGGATCAATTTATCACATGGCTATATTACCCTATATGAGGAGATCATATGGTCCAAATTTGAGAACATGCGATTGAGTGAGGTGAAAGACATGATTGTTCAAATTTGGCTTTCTAGGTAGATAAGCAAGGTTCCTATAGTCATTTTTTCACAAGTTAAAGTTCAAGCAACAACGACAAAGTGAGTTGCTTTAAGAAGTTAATAAGAAATGAGATGCTACCAAATGTCATGATCATGAGGGTTCTTAGTAGGATTAAATAGTAAGAACTATAAGGTAAAGACCTAACTAATACATAGAGATTGACAGTGTGTGATGAGTCAACATTGCAAGAGTACATGAGATGAGGTGAACATGTTCAAAGTTTAATGTTTGGAATTGATGGAATATGTGTTAAAGATTGAGCTTCATAAAATAATATTAATGGTGTGTATTTAATACGAGTACTGATGACTTCAGATGTGACCAAAGTGTTCAAATTTTAACTATGACCATTTGCATTTAAATATTCAAATTTAATAAGGGAAAAACTAGTCTATGGGTTTTGGATGATATCTTTTGATCAAGGATGAAGTTGACCATGATATAAAAATAAAAGATGAAGAGAACTCCATGGAACATATAATTAGCCTAATTTAAAGATATATAACTTTGTATAGTACAAGATATTAATGTTCAAATTTGACTATGTGTTCATGCATGGACTGTAACTAACCCAAGAAGATTGTTCGAGCTTGTTTTGATATTTTTTTGATCTGTTGATGAATTCAATATACTCCATGAGGACCATATGTGTGCATTTACAATGTTTTACCAATCATATGTGGTATGAAAAAAGGTTTAAAAGTTGATTGTGTATTCATTCATGGTGTTTGTGTGCACATAATGTTGTTTGAGAAAATTTTTCATAAGTAGAAGGGTTATATGTTGGTTGTTGGCACTTAAGGGGGACTTATAGATCATATGGAATGGGTCCATGAATTTTTTAGTGTTTATATGTGTTAGATATAAATATTCATACAATAATATTGATGATGCATCTGTAATCTGAGCAGTGAGGACTCGAGATGTGAGTAAAGTGTTCAAGGTTTAACTATGACCATTTGCATTTAAATATTCAAATTTAACAAGGAAAAAACTACTATGTGGTTTTTTGACCATATATTTTGATCAAGGATGAATTTGCTAATGTTATAAAAATAAAATATGAATAGGAATCCATGGTGCATCTAATGAACCTAATATGAAGATCTAGAAGTGTGTATAGTCAAAGATATTATGGTTTAAAGTTGACATTATGTTTTTACATGAACTGTAAGTGACCCGAGAAGATTGTTTAGGCTTGTTTTGATATTTTCTTAATATATCTTGATTAATTAGATATTGGGGAGTGTTGTATAATCTATGAGGACCATTTATGTGCATTTATAAGGTTTAACCAATCATATTTAGTATGAACAAAGGTTTAGAATTTGATTATGTATTCATTCATGGTGAATGTGTGAACATGATGTTGTTTGAGCTAATTTTACTTAAGCAAAAGGGTTATATGTTGGTTGTTGGCACTTAAGGGGAACCTATAAATTGTATGAAATGGGTCCATGATTTTGGTAGTGGTTCTATGCGTTATATATTGATATTTATATAATAATATCGGTGATGCATATTTAACCCAAGGAGCAAGGACTTGATATGTGATAAAAGTGTTTGAGGTTTAACTATGACTGTTTGCATTTAAATATTCAAATTTAATAAGGAAAAAACTAGTCTATGATTTTTGGACCATATATTTTGATAAAGGATGAATTTTCCCATTCTATTAAAATAAAATATGAATAGAAATATATGGTGCATCTAATAAACCTAATTTGAATATCTAAAAGTGTGTATAGTTAAAGATATTGAGGTTCAAAGTTGACGATGTTCATGCATGGATTTTAAGTGACCTAAGAAGATTATTTGAGCTTATTTTGATATTTTTATAATATATATTGATGAGTTATATATTGGGGAGTGTTGTATACGCCATGATTACCATCTATGTGCATTTTTAAGGTTTAACCAATCATATTTAGTATGATCAAAGGTTTAGAAGTCAATTGTGTATTCGTTCATGGTGACTGTGTGCATAGAATGTTGTTTGAGAATTTTTTTATTAAGTATAAGGGTTATATGTTGGTTTTTGTAACTTAAGGGGGATGTATAGATCATATGTAATGGGTCCATTCTTTTCATAGTTTTTTTGTGTTCCTTTTTTGTTTGATGAAGTGATAAAGGAGTGAATGGGTTCATATGAGGCCTATAAGGGCTACAAGGGCCTAATTGAATGGTGTAATTCCTTAAGGGTGACCTATAGATGCTATGGATAACCTATGAAAATTATTTTTGATTTGTGTCTTGATGTGAGAGATGACTTAAGTATTAAGGCATGCCTAATAGTTAACCAAGATGGTGATGATCATGATAGCTCTATAAATGGTGAAACCAAATGTGTTGGTTTCTTAACTTGCAGACTTGTGTGATGGACTTTGGAGAGATTTTAGAGAGGCTTATGTGTGTGAATTATGGAGATAATAATTTTTAGTGTGACATATGGATGATTTTAAGAGAATAATAGATTGAGGACTATTTGTATGACCTATAGGTCATAATTGATTACTAGTGAAGAGTGATATTCAGAGGTCCATCATCATGTGTTGAATACATCAGTTCAAAGGTAGATATGTCCATAGGTGTTGTTGTGGTAGCTCAAAATTTAAGGGGATTATAGCCTCCTTACAAGGTGAAACTTTTTAAAAGTCTGGTTATTGTTTCAGCTTAGCTTGACAGGTGTTGTAGCACCTTATGTGATTTTAGTTCCTTTATCAGTTGTAGCTAATCTAAATTAGTTCTTGTTATTATAGGATTTTTTTCTCTGGAGGTTTTCCCACATATGTCGTGTATTATGTGATTCATCTTTCATTTTCTCTCTTGTTCATTTTTATGAATGTTGTGTATGCTTCATAAATGCTTATGGTAATTGATTAATAAATTTAAAAGATTGAACTTGAAGTTGTATTTTCTAGGCTCACCGATTCACCCCCATAGTGATTTCACCTCTAACACTTGGGAAATAGCCCAAAATATATATGTTTGATCCACTTAGAGGCAACCCATAACCTAGGATTAATCTCATTGTATAGTTCAAGTGATAGGGCTTGAAGACACCCTCTCAAGGGTACAAATTTGAGATATAACATATTCTTATTTAAAATAAGTCATATGTAGTTTTAAATGTAATATATCATTAAAAACAAATTAAACAATATATTTGTTTATTATAGTCTTTAGCTAGTGATCAATCACATATGTCCAATTAGTTTCTAAATTGATTAGTTTGTCAAGATTTTATATGTTTTAAACAAAGTAATATATTTTTATATGATTGAAGTAGTAATACTCAAGCCTTGATGACTAAATGACTCACAATTATAGTAATTCAAATAATAAAATTTAATAAATCTCACCATAGATGTGTTTAAATATTATTTCTTCAGTAGAGCCTCCTATTTTTCTATCTTCTTCCTCTACGGATTTTTGTGTTCTTTCATCAAAATCACATTAAACATCTATTTCTATAGGTAACCATCTCATATTTTTTTAGTTCCATGCTCATTTCACCATTGTTAGTAGAGGTTCCTAGAATCACTCATTTTAGCATGATAATGTTTGAATCCTACAATGTGTTTCTATACAATATGAATATGTTTGTGAGATGAATAAAAATATCTCAGGAATTTTATTATAAATTCATTATCAATCCTTATTTATGTAATGATATGGGTTTTGATTATTCATAGCCGTTGATAATTGATAGTAAGACATGTACATATGCAATGAAATAAATATTTACAAGAAAGATTAAACAGATGTATTATGATAAACACATAATAATTCCAAATAAAACCACCAATCTTATCTATTGATTTATCAAACTTATAAATTAGTTATCAATAATATTCAATAAAAAACATAATATTTATAGAATTATGATGAGGATTGAATCTTTAGATACATGACCATTCTCTTCTATAATTATAGGGTTTTCATATTCTACATACTTTTCGAATTCAATAGAAAACCATTATTTTACACAATATAGATTATATCACACACTTGTCACCTATGTAATATTTATATGATGTAAGATTCATATTTTACAACCAATAGGGATATAAACTAATGTCACTTTAACAATTTAATCAAGAAAAAAGGTGTAGATACTAAAATATAGTAATTTATACTTAACAATATCAATTTTAACTGGGATTCATGCTACATGACTTGTGCATATAAACATGTCCCTAATTTTTAATTATCTAACATTTTCATGACCTATATAGGTATAAACATTCCCAATTGTTTCTAAATCACATATAAGACACCTCATATCATGTGTCAAACCAAATATCTACCTTACTCCTACATCTATAGATCATCATATCAGTGATCTTGTCTCCCCAATGGTAAAATTAGATTCAAAACATACCATAAAATAGTACTATTAGAGTCAAATATCTCCATCCCACACCAAACCCCAATTGAATTTAAAATTCAAATCATTCCTATGGTTTGTACCATTCATTTCTCATGTCATTGGAATGATAAAATACCTAAAGAGTTTCCTATAAATAAAAAATTGGTGTGATTATATTACCTATATATCACTTACATAATAAGTACTTATCAAGCTTATTAAAACACTTAAACATTCAAAAGGACCACCCTATTTCTCCTAATTTTCCAATTAGTCATTAAGACCATGTTCTTACAAAGTCTAACACTAATTAACCAAGTAAATATTATTAATTATCTAGTATCAAGATAAAATAATAATGTACATATATTATATGAATAAAAATGTGCACATTCATTTAATGGGTAGAATTATATGTGCTTTTAATTCCATCTTTAGAGTATTATATATGTTAGAATCACTCGACCTATCAATATAGAGTAGTTGAGGTTAGCTCAACCCACATTTCTTCTAATTTTTCAAGCATCATTATTTTACTAAAGCTAAACCTATAATTTAAAATTAAGGATAAGGATTTATGTTAGTTTCACACATTATCATACATCAACATTTCACTCAAAGCAAAAAGTGAATTAGACACACCTAATTATATAAAAAATTAAAAACATATACACAAATAAAAAATTTAGATTTAAATAAAAAATCTAAACATAGAAACCTAAGGATAATAATACTATTTGGGTACACAAACTTTTATATCCCAAGTTGAGCATCCTATAATATAGTTTTCCATTTTTTTCCACTTGCACTCTATGTCAATCTTGCATAATGAAATCATACTTCTCATGACCGTACTCCTCCCTATGATTACACATTGGCTCATGTGAAGACTACCAATCCTAATAATCCTACTTTGAGACATATAACACCTTCCTATACCTCTCAAAAATCATATTCCTACCCTGTATACATCTCTAGTCCATATTGGCCCTTTTGCACCCAAGACAGGCCTTTTACAGGCCCTTGGGGGCTCCTCGAGAGCTTGTTGACCAACCAAGGACCCTGTTTCACCTAGGATATAGCTTATGTGAAGGAAACCCATAGACTAAGCCACATGTTTCATTCACCAAATCCATATCCTAGGCCAAAACATGGGAAAAATGTGTTTAAAATCCCCAATATGAAGCCAAACATTAAAAAATGGCTAGTTTAGGCCATTTGGTAGATTTGGGAGGGGATACATGCCTTTTTCTCATTAATTTTATCCTATCTCTCTTCTCATTACATACTCCCTTGACTCTCATTCCTTTTTGAATCTCTTTTGATTCATTCTTGGTACTCATGAGTTTGATTAGGGATAGAGAATCCCATATGCTGATACACACCTACTTGGAGACTCCATTACTACTCTTAGTTGTTCTTGATTCCTTATGGCTTGATCCCAAGCTTATAAATTTATAATTTCAATTTATTTGTGCACTTGGTTGGATCTCTTAGACTATTGCAAGTTATCACTTCACCTCTTCTTTTTATATTGGATCTTGGTTTGGACTTTAGCTTGAACATAACTTGGTCTTCCTCCTACATTGCTTCCTATCTTGGATTCCTAGTAGGTAGAAAATTTTCACTTCATATTTGATCTATATATAAGGTAAATTTGATATGAAATGTGAAACTCCATTATTTGTGTGGTGTATATGTTAGGGTTTGAACTATTTTAGTGGAATACTTGTTTTATGTATTGCGTAGAGTAGTTTCCAATGTTTTTTGCATTTGTATATGTTTAAAGAATACTTTAATTTCTTAAAATATTCTTTTGTTGCATACCATTTCTATTTTTATACCCCTTATTCATTTCATAGTAGATATATACATGCTCAAACAAACTAGAAAACTTGATTAAACATTATCTCTCTCTTGCTAAACTAGAACATTACATTGCTAGAAAACAATAGTAATGGTTTGGAAAGATATCTCAAATATAAAATAGGCATGATATTAAACCCTTAATTTAACATGTATTTATTGATTAAAACATATTTCATTTGGCCTAAAAATGCCTTAGCTTCTATATTTACATTTTAATTTTTATCTCTTGCCATACCATATTGTTGTTCTTACTTTTTTTATGCAATCAGTAGTCTAGTCTTAGCTACTTGTTTTTCTATGGCTGGACCCATTAGATTAACTTACATAATTTGTGTGCCTATTCATGATATCCATAGCTTGGTTTTAAATTTTATATATATCTTGGTGCAATTTAGAAAACTAGATAGCCACTATAGATCTCCTATAGCCCATATTACCCCTAAGCCTTTTAACCTCTTAATGGTTTGTTTTAGCATCTTACCAAACATTGGTAGTTCCACTTAGATTCTTGGAGCTACATTATATCATGCCTAATGGGACCTCATATATTATTTCACATTATTTATATCTCATTTATAGATCTCTTAGCTAGCTCCCCTTTGTTAGTTGTTAGGCTATACTTTTAGTTGTGTTTTGAATTTCACCTTGGTTGTTTTCTCCTGCTTTGGTTTTGTGTCTTTCTCTCAGTTTTTTCTCCAAAAATTTACCTTTTTGTTTTATTTTATGTTTCTCATGGTTAATTACATCTATGTCTGATCTCCCACCTTTAAGACACCAATCCTAATAAATTTAGGGTGTCATTCCTAAGCCCACTAATAAGAAAGCCATGATTTTAATGAAATGTCATAGACACCATAGGACCTAGGAGTTTCCCTCAACCCAACATGGTAGTCTACACATTCTTGAATTTGAAAGGGAATAATATTTATAATACTATAACCAATAGACTCAAATTTAAATTTCAATAGTCTGAGATTCATTCATCTAAGGATGTTTTATCTCAACCTTATATCGTGCCTTATTCACCAATTTGAAGTGATGAGGATCTCCTTATGCAGCTAGGGCCTAAGGAGTTATGTGAAATCATTAATTATTGTCACAAATGTCTTCATGTGAATGAATTTATTCCTTATATATTTAATATTTAGTGCCATGCTTCCTCTAGAAATAGAACTCGCACCCACTTAGTGGTAAGTGCTTCAACCAATTTTCATACAACTTCCCCACCTATTTCCTAGATGAAGACTCTAAACAAATAACACCCTCATATCCATGTTGTGGGTCATAGGTATTCATATTTAGTGAGGTATCCCTATCTTGGTGATTCTTCACATCCTCTTAATCCTTATTTTAGAGTTTTTGATGAGCATGTTGATTTTGATCTCCACTTGTAGACTAGAGGTCTATGGGATGCATATCAGGAGCATCAATAACCATCAGTTAAGCCTCAAGTGATGTAATGTGATAAGAACTATAAATATCTTGGTTATTATGACAATTTTAAGTAGTATTACATGTCTTCCCATCATCCCCATGGGGACTGTCACACTTCCCATGGCCATTATCCACCCCGTAGTAGAGATGATTTCCATCATGAGCATCCTCCCTATAGGAACCTCCTCATCTTCCCCATGGTCATGGTCATTTTGATGCCTATGTGCATAGTAATCATCATCACCACAATGATCCCCCTCTCAAATTTTTTCATGAGCCTGCTATTAACCTTGCTTATGAAGATCTCTATCAGAATCCACTTTCCCTTTAGGTGTACACTATTCTCCTTTGTACTCCTATCCCTGAACTGCCTACGTTTAATGGGATGCAAGACTCCATTCCTATAGAGAATATCATGACATTAATGATGGCATGTATGAATTAGGAATATGATGAAGGAATGATGTTGAATCTTTTTCTTATTCTCTATGCTCTGAAGTGCTTGTCTAGTTTCAAAATCTACTACTAGATTCTCTCTTTAGTTTTTATCACCTTCTAGATGCCTTCCTCTAATATTTCAATATTTATAGACCCTTTAACCTCAACATAAAATCACCTACTTCCATGGTGTAGGCCAAGGGTGAGTTGAACTTTGATATTTTGTGTATATGGCACTTAGTTTTTCATATGTTTAAGACTAGGTTCTTAGATGACCAAATTTATGATGTTTTCACATGAGCATTGCAGTAGGAAGTTCACCTTGAGGTCCTCAAGCATGAACCTACCTCTTATGATGAATCTATTAATGAGTGTCTAAAGATTTATGTGTTTGAGGTGTATGTGAGCATGCATCCCATCCCTGCCCAAAAGTGATCCTCTTCACATGATTGCAACTATAATATGATTGATGATGGTGTCATTGATTCTCCTCCTAAGAAGGAAAAAAAGGATATCCATGAGGTCAATTCTTTGAGCAAAAAGCCAACTAAAAATAACGATTTTGAATCAATCACAAAAAAATAATGAATGGTGTTTCCTTATGATCCTACCAAGTTTTGGAGCTTTCATCAGATGAGGGTACACATAAATAATAATTTTACAACCTTAAAGTCTGGTACACAAGCCTTGCCTCTATCTAATATTTCTCCTCTTGTGAAACCCAACCACAAGTTGAATGTTTTCAAAGAGCCTCTTCTTGACCATGATAAGGATAAGAAGAATAAAAAAATAAGAAGAAATCAAAGGCTAAGGCTCCACATTCCCCTTCTTGCTATTTCACCTCTTCTAACTCCTCTTTCTAGGCTAACCCAAGAGGGAAAGTGAAGCATGAGAGTAGCAAGGTTTTTACTACTATTGACATAGCCTCTACTCGGTACAAGTTCTTTGTCAACATGGGTTCTAATTGGGCCACTAACCCTTTTAGAGAGACTAATGGTGTTAGTCCCCTAATCCAACCCTTGAGGGTAGGAAATCCTAAGGTTAGATTCAACTTTAGGCATAACATTCCTCCCTGGGCTAAATAGTGTGCTTACTCCATCATAGAGTAGTTGTAGGGCCTCTTAGATGGGATTTTTATTTGAGGTATTCTTCACCTTTGCCCTGAGTAAAGGGGTCTCATCTTTAGTGGGATTTGTCTCCTTTGCTAGGCTCTACTACATAATGATGTCAATGTTTTGCTTAACTCCAATACCTATGAGCACACTTATGCTCCCATATTATATTTTGACCCAAAATCTTTACTATATGCTTTAGTTCTTATAGAGAGGGCTCATTTCCCTCTCTACATCAAGATTTATATTGATAATTTTGACATCAAGTGGTGCATTATCAATGAAGGAGATGAATTAAATATCATGCCCTTGCTTGTGTTTAATGAGCTCAAGATCAGTCAAAAGAAGCTCTCCAATTCTTGCCATAACTATGTCGATTTCAATAATGACATAGTTATGCTAGTGGGGAATGTAAAGCTTTGGGTCAAGTTTGGCCCCAAGATAGTTGAAATAAAGTTATATGTGTTAGACCTTGATATTTCATACAACATGATTATTGGTCATCCTTAGACTACTATCATGCAGGCTATCACATCAGCCTTGTTTTACATGGTGTGATTTGTGTATGAAGGTGAGTTTCAAACCTTAAAGGCTGACCCAGATTCTTGGGTATTTCTATATGCAAAGATAAATCCCTTAAGTAAGGATTTGGCTATGTCTTCATGGGGGTCCATAGATTTTCATACACACCCTATTTGTGAGTCTCATTTTCTCAAGGATGAACATTTTTATCCAGATGAACATTGACCAACATTTATTCCTTCAAATTCTAGCATGCATCATTAAACTCCATATTCTACTCCATGATACTAGGCTAACCCATATCTTTTTGGAGATCTCTTCCAAGATGTCTCTCCAAATGTTGAGATACTCCTTGTGTCACACTTTTCCCATTGAATTGTAGGCTCTCTCCATGCATCTCCCACTAAGACCCCTATGATGGCTGAGTCCAATATTGAATGTTATTTCATTCATGTTACAACATGAAACTTGTTCAAGGAGAGAAAGGCTTACACCAAGATCATATGAGCTTTCCATAAGTATCATTATCCCCTTGATCTCCCTTGTTTGGAAATTTCTCTCATAGATGGACCAACCATAGGCATTCTTATAGTGAATGCCTTGGTGATTGAACTTGAAGTGTTAGTTGGGCCACTCCCTCTAGTGATTGAGTGTTTCAAAGAAGGTATTGCTATGGATGTTTAAGGATCTATAGATATCAAACTTGGTACTTTAACAAATTCTAAGATTTTCAATATCTATGTTAGAATTGCTCCTAAGCAATGGGATGTTTTGGTCACCTTCATGCATTAATTTTTAGACATATTTGCTTGGGAGTAAATTGATATGAAGGGCATGAATCCTAGCATAATCATATATAACCTCATTATAAAAAATAAAATGTGGCCCATTCACCAAAATTAATGAACCATGGCTCTTAATATCTCCCAATTAGTCAAACTAAAAATAAAGAAACTCATTCAAGTTAGTTTTATCTAAGTTTTTGACTATCCCTGATAGATTTATAACATCATCCCTATTCTCAAGAAGAATGGGGATATTCAAATTTACATTCAATTTCAAGATCTCAATTTGGCATGCCCAAAGGATAACATTTCTACTCATTTCATAGACTAGATTATTGATTCCATTGTTAGTTTTAGATCATGTCCCTCATGGATAGTTTTTATGGGTAAAACCAAAGTCCAAATTACACCCAAAGACTAGCACAAGACAAAATTATCTAAAACATAGGGTACCTTCCACTATTCCATCATGCCTTTTGGTCTAAATAATGTTGGGTCAACATATCAATGTGCCATGAACCATGTTTTCCATGAGCTTATCTATAATATAGTTGAGTGTTATGTCCATGATCTCCTTGGTAAATACAATAAGTGGGATGAGTATGTGTGAGACCCCAGAATAATATTTTAGAATCTTTGATAATATCACATCAGTCTCAACCCTCATAAGTGCATTTTTGGTTTTTCAATTAGAAATCTTCTAAGCTTCCTCATCTCATAGAGGGGTATTAAAGTGGACCCTAAAAATATCAAGGCTATCATTGAGATGCCTCCATGTATAAACATTTCTAGTTACATTACTTATTAATAAGAATAAACCTTTTTAGACATGTCATATAGGAGTATGCTAAAAAATCTATACCCGTCACATGTATATTATGTAAGGGTGCTCTATTTTTGTGGTCTCTTGAAGTCCAAGTGGATTTTGAGAAATTGAATCATATATTTAATAATCCTCCCATCTTAATGGAACCCATTGAGAGGCATGATTTCATATTATACACCTTTTCATTTTTATTTCCATGGGGGGCATGTTGTGCCAAAGGATGACACCATTAGGGAGAGAGTTATTTACTACATCTCTCACATGCTAGTTGGCCCTAAACTCAGCTAGTTTTTGGTTGAGTATGAGTTCCTTTCTCTCATCTTTACCATGAAGAAGTTATGACATTAAATGATGGGCCAGGATGCCAATGTGATTTTCTAGTCTGATCCACTTTACTACTTGCTTGACAAGACACATCTTGTTGGAAAAACTTTGAGGTGGATCATGCTTCTTCAGGAGATTGACTTCACATAATTAACCAAAAGTTCACCAAGGGCTTAATTTTGGCTAACCAACTCACTAAGTGCCCACTACTAACCTAAGTGTAGATTTGGTTGATAATGCTTTTCCTGATGAGATGGTCTACTCAGTCAACCATGTTGAGGTCTTTACATGTGATTGGTATTAGGACATTGTTTTTTTGCCTTGTAGACTAATCTTATCTTGACACCACATCTTCATAAGAATTTTATTAGATCTATAATCTCACTATCTATTATGTCATCATTAGTGGTATCTTTTTCAAGAGGGGTCTCAATGGTGTGTTGATGTAGTGCCATTACCTCCAAGGACATTTATCTCATGATTGAGGAGTCCCGTAGGAGCATTTATGGTGGCCACTCAAGAGGGAAATCCATCTTTCAACATATTATCAAGATGGGCTAGACTATTGGCCTACTCTTATTAAGGATGTAATCTAATATGCCAAGAAGTGTAGGATCTATCAAGTCATAGGGGATGCTATCAATTCCTTGACTAACCTATCACACTCTATTTATCCCACTTAGCCCTTCTCAATTTGGGATCTCAACTTTGTTGACAATTTCAAACCTACCTCTTCTAATGTCCATCACTGGCTCATCACTATCACTAGCTCATCAATGTCACTAAGTATTTCACGAAGTGGGTTGAGGCCATGCCTCTCAATGGCATGTGTGGGAAGACCATTTTCCAAGTTCATCTTGAAACAACTTATTTTTAGGTTCAATATTCCCACTATGATTATGGCCAATAATGGCTTGGGCTTCTAAATCCCTGAGATGTGTGAGCTTGCTAAAATGCTTTGGGTTTAAGCTCTATTTCTCATATACCCATTACCCCTCAGGAAATATGCAATCAAAGTATTTAAATAAAATGTTAAAAAATATGATTCTCGATACCATTGCCCAATCCAAGAGAGATTGACATATCATGCTTCATTCTTCCCCTTTGGGCCTATTAGACTAGATTTTAAATGGCCATGGGGGCAATCCCATACTCTCTCGTGTATGCATCTGAGGCTCTTTTTTCCCTTAGAGATCTTAATAACTTAATTATAGGTTAAGATGTTTGGTTCTCTTTTTTATGAGAAAAAAATGCACTGCTCACCTCACTAAGCTTGAGTACTTAGATAAGTGATGATTGGATACTCTAGAGTATAATCATACTTAACAAAAACATCAGTTCCACCAATTCAAGAAGTTGGTGGTGTCCTCATTACTTCAAAGTGGGTGATATAGTCCTTATTTTGATAAGGATCATTGTAAGTAGGGAGAACTTGTCCATAAGTGGTTTGGCCCTTTTATCATCATTGTCTACATAAAATGGGGATTTTTGTCTCTCAACCCTCAAAGGTGAACCCCTAAGACACTCAATCAATGGGTTCTACCTCAAGACATTTCATGTCTATGGCTTGCATGGCCCTCCAAAAAAGACACCTATGGTGGTAGGGTGAACCTTTCCTATCTTCTATCACCACTAACCTCTATGCCACTAGTATATGTGTGTGTACATGGGTTATCTTATTAGTAGTTCCTATTATCTAATCACATGTATCTAGTAGTTTATATCAGACGAAGCATACACATCAAAAAAAAAATCATATACAACATGTGTTGATAATGAGAAAACCACTACATATAACTTTAAAAAATGCATGTTTTTTCTTTGGGTACATCACATGGGCTCACAATCTATAAAAACTTCCACATGTGTGGCTACATATCTATGTTCAAGATTATGACTGGGAAGTATATATGATAGTCATATTTTAGGTGGATATATTCATCTCTTCCTCTAGAATAGTTGAGCTATAATCTCTTCTAGTGTAGCCAACAAGTCTACCCTCACTCTAGGCACCTTAACTCCTCTAGTATTCTCTCGAGCTAGATTAGCCTATAGCTAATTAATATCAACCTTTGATCTTACTAGTCTCATCTTGGTCTCCACTATGGATACCCTTTGGTTTGTGGATGATGCCTTATGCCATGCTAACTCAGCCTCTAGTTGTGGAATCTTTTGTCATGATCTCACCATCTTAAGTGAGGCTCATGCACCCACATGCTAAAATGAAGTATGTGACTCTACCCCTAGTAATATATTTGGTACCCAATCCATCAGTGGTGTCCACACCACATTAGGGAATATCTTCCTTATTAGTAGGTCCACTCTAGGTCTAATCCAACTAGGTTAGTCTCATGTGCACGCGCGCACGCACGCACACACACACACACACACACACAGAGAGAGAGAGAGAGAGAGAGAGAGAGAGAGAGAGAGAGAGAGAGAGAGAGAGAGAGAGAGAGAGAGAGAGAGAGAGAGAGAGAGAGAGAGAGAGAGAGAGAGAGAGAGAGAGAGAGAGAGAGAGAGAGAACACATATGCTAGTCATATATCTTCTCTTGTTAAGGATGAGTATCAAGATGAAGTGATATCTAGAAAATACACTTATATTACTTGATAGTGTAGATGGCCTATATAACCCTCCTATTGGTCATGCTCCTCCTGATGGTAGTGGTCTTTGCAATGGTGGCCTCTTCTCACCTTCACCCCCTCACTCTACTTTGGCTACCTATTGAGCTTAGCCCTAGTTGGCCTAGTTTTTGTCCATCTTCCACTCCCTACTAGAGCCTATCTCCCTAGATAATGGTATGATCATTATGGACCTTGGATATCTTCCCATCCAAAGTAAGGATATAACTTGACATCTTCCTATTATACTATAGACATTTATGGATCTTAGATGTAGTTTAATAATATGTTTGGATACAAGTTGGTTTGCATAGGCCCCACCCTCTTTAAAAATCATATAGCTAGTGTTATGCCCTCATCTAGTGTAGGGTATGACTTGCTACCATATGGCATCCTTGGCCATGTCAGTGGGATCCTCTGGTAAGCCTAAGACATGAGTAGATTAGGTTATGTCAATCCCCTTAAACTTGTGTATCAGATATGATCTATCTACTGGTATAATCCATTTAGGATATATCAGCCCTAGGAAAATATATGTCCTCCATCAATTCACTAGACAATTCCTATCCATTAAAATGGTAGTCATCTTGTACTCTAGCCATCATAAATCCTCCTAACCATAATCCCTGCTATCACTATTTAGAGAGTGGGTATCTTTGGTGATGATTGTGTGATCTTCCTCCCATGGTTATTTTCCTATATGTAGGATCCCACCAAGTGGGCTTTGTTGTTTCTATCTCCTACATTGGTAGTAGTTATATATCTCTACACATTAGATCCACCCTATAGATTTTATAGACATCCTCAATGTTGAGGATGACCTATAGCACAGGCCTTAGCTAGAACACATGCCTCTTAGGTACCCAAATAGTTACCAATGTATTCACCATGTCTCTAGATTAGCATAGACAGGGTACATGTACTAGCTATCAAATTCCTACACTCTATAGGTGATCTTAGTCTACCATTGGTAGAGCATTTTCCTCTTCTACCAACCATACTAGAACTCTCTCCTAGTTGGTCACCTCATATGGCCCATCTAGTTGTGTTGGCCTCTTTCTCACCTATGAAGCCCCTCCCTCCTCTTGTAGAATAACTCCTCCATGTGTCTACACAATCAAGAAGAAACACAAATAGATTAGTCAATTGGATAAAAAAATGAGTAAAATCAAGTAAAAAACTAGTAAACTACTATGTTTTTTATCTATCTCTTTTTTTCTCCCTCTTTCCTCTTTCAACCCCTTCTAAGACCTCTCTAGCTCCCTGAGGACCTATTTTGGCCCCTTAATACCCAAGGCTATGGATTTATAGTCAAATCCACATCCTACATTTGTATGCCCTAGGGAGCCCTAGGGCTCCTTGTTTATCCCTCCATAGAGATCCATTTGGACCCCTATTGGTATCAAGTTCTCCATGTCACTAAGCCCATCACTTTGACTGCTTATTCTACTCAATTTGTCTATTTAATCATCTAAAATGAGTCCAAATGCATTTATAGCTTCCTAATACCCAAAAAATGAGTAAATTTGACAAAATTAATTTATAGGGCTTACTCAAATGATCATGTGCATCTTTGATGCTCTTTTGTGACTCTGTATGCTCTACTTGGGCTTTGGTTGCTTGTGGGCTCTCTTTTGGCTCTCTTAGAGTGAAAAAAAGAGTGAAAATGACCTATTTTCTCTCTTTTTTCCTATTTTAGAATATTTTTCTTGTTTTTTTGGCCATTTTTGTTTTTTTTACCCATTTTTGAGTTTTAGACTATAAAATCTTCATATTAGAGGTTTTAGCATGTTCTAAGTGCATTGGTGGCCTCTATTTTTTAATCTGAGGCTTCTTTGAGCCTACCCTAACCCTATTTTGGTTCTTGAGACTCCTTTTGGGTCCTCATTAACCTATTGAGCCCATGTCCCATCTCATGGACACCCAGGGATAGAAGTTACTTACTATACTTATTTTAGGTAATCATTTATCTACTTTTCTATAGTCGATCCATTCTAACTCCCTCTCTATCTATTTTATCATGGTTGTAGTTAGGGTTATCAGCTAGATATAGTTGTTTGGGACTTGTTCTAAGCTTGTTAAATGGTCTTCATCTTATTTAAGATTCCCCCCACTTTCCCTTGTTACCTCTCACCATAGCCAGTATTGGTTAATCATTATGATTATGTCTTGATTTCATTATTTATTTCCCTTATGAAACTCACTTATACCATTTCACTTTGAGATTAACTTTCTAAATTCATTAGTCTTACATCCTCAAAACCTATTATGGTGCACTTCTCAATGGTGATTTAAACTAATGGTGGTAGTTAAGGTAACCTAGGACTAGTAGATATGGATTGGGTTATCGATGATCAGTGGGGCCATGATCTTGTTATGGTTGGTTTCTTCCTTACTAGTAAAATGAATAATGCCACCGAGTATCATGTAGTCATTGGTGTTTGACCAATGGTCATGATTTAGGGACATTATATGTGTAGTTATTCTATGACTTACTTTTATCCATGTCTTAACTCATTGGTGTTTAGGCAATCTTTAGCTTTGAGTTTCTCCCCCTTTTTGAGGTGGCACATGATTTTATCTCTTTCTTGAAGGAAGTTTAATTCACCCATATCCCTTTTAGGGAGAACACTAGGGCTAAAGCCCTATTGAATGCCATTTTAGACAATAATATCTAATTTGATATCACTTGTGTCCCTTTTCATATGATCTAGAATTAGATTTTGGATTATGTAGCATTTATACTCTCACCCATGGATCATGTCATTGATTTATTTTACTACCATCCTTATTTGGTAAGTACAGGTAATGTTTCCTTTTATATTTAAAGTTATTTCATTTTTTTCCTTTGGTTTGGCTTTTAGGTACTGTAAAACACTCCTTATTCATTTGAACACTAAATTTGTGTATCTTAGGTCATATGTAATTATACTTCCCATGACCCTAATCCTCCATATGATTACATGTACATAATACTAACCATATTCATCCTAATTTGAGACATCTAAAATCTACTTAGACCTCTCCTACATTATATTCCTAACCCCCATACATTCCTAGTCCATATTATCCCTTTTGCACACAAGATAAGCCTTTTAGAGACCACCCGAGGGCTCCAAAGACCCTATTGACCAACCCAAGACCCAATTTAACCTAGGAAATAACTTGTGTGAAGGAAACCTTGTGGCCTAGGCTACACATTTTTCTCAACAAATTTATGGCCTAGGCCATAGTTTGGGCATAATGTGTCTAAAATCACAAATATGAAGCCAAATGGTAAAAAACTACTAGTTTTAGGTCAATTGGTAGATTTGGGTGGGGATATATGCCTATTTTTCATTAATTTAAGCCATTCTCTTTTCTCATTCCATCCTATCTTGATACTTATTCCATCTCTTAACTCTCATGCCTTCTTGAATCTATCTTGATTCACTCTTGGTACTCTTGAGCTTGATTGGGGATAGAGAAACCCATATGTTGTTACACACTTGCTTGGAGACTCCATTGATACTCTAAATTGTTCATGTTTCCTTGTGTCTAATAACAAGATTATACATTTATCATTTCACTTTATTTTTTCACTAGGGTGGATCTCTTACACCGTTGTAAGTTCTCACTTCACCTCTTCCTTTGCTCTTGGCTCTTAGTTTGGACTTCAACTTGCACATAGCGTGGTCTTCCTCTTACATTAATTCCTACCTTGGATTATTGGTTAGTATAACATCTAAAATTAATATTTTAGCTTGATATTATAGAACTTTTCTATGCAAAGTGAAACTTAATTATTTGTGTAGTATATATGTTAGGGTTTGATTTGCTTTAGTGGAATAGTTTTTTTGTGTATTGCTTAGAGTAGTTTCCAAAGTTTTTCGAATTTGTATATGTTTAAATAATAATTTAATTTCTTGAAATATTCCTTTGTTTAATACCATTTCTCTTTTTGTAACCCTCCCTCATTGCATAATAGAGATATACATGCTTAAAACAAACTAGAAAATTTGCTTAAACATTCTCTCTCTCTCTTGCTAAACTAGAACATTGCATTGTTAAAAAATAATAGTATTCATTTGGAAAGATATCTAAAATATATAATAGGCATGATATTGAACCCTTGATTTAAAATTTATTTATTGATTAAAACATCTTTCATTTGGCCTCAAAGTGCATTAACTTCTAGATTTACATTTCAGTTGTTATCTCTCTCCATTTGGTATTGTTATTCTCGCTTTGTTTATGCAATTAGTAGTCTAGTATTAGCTACTTAATTTAATGTTGTTATACCTATTAGAACAACTATAATACTTTTTTTTCCTATTTATGCTATCCAAAACATATTTTAAAAGTTTATCTATATCTTGTTGTAAGCTAACAAACTAGATAGACACTATAGATCTCCTATAGCCCATATGATCCATGAGCCTTCTAGCCTCTTAGTGTTTTGATTTATAACCCTACCAAAAATTTATGGTTTCATTTAGATTATTGGAGCTACAAATAGAATGAAAAAACACTAATTATCTTATCCCATTTAATATTTCATATCTTTATCAAGTGTAATTGTCAAATCAATTATAACTAGTTACATTCATATTTATGCTTGATTTTCATATAATATAATCTAAATTATACACATTTTATATTTATTTTAGGAATAAAATTTATCCAAAGTAGGGTAAAACATATTGGTGAACCTAAACATTATCCCAAGAGTTTTCAAACCCTTAGCTTCACTTAGGGTTTCCTTTTCTAGTTTATGAATTCATATTTATGTAATTAAAATTTGATTATTAGTTTTATATTTTGATTTCCCATATCAAATGCAATTCATATTTTGTCTCTATCCATATATATACTCATATTTTTTAATCTTATCCCATCCAATAAGGCTATCTCCCTTCTCCCTCTAAATTGAAGTGATAGATTAAGTGGTTTTAAAATTATTTATAATAATATTTCATTGAATTCAACCAAAATGGTTAAATTAAATGTAGTGAATGTTCCTTCTTCTTCCTCTTCCTTTGATGTTGAAAATTTTAATGAATATGTGAAAATATATATTTATGTTACATGTGTATTTAGAACATGATAATCAATATAATCATGAAGATAAATTTATAATTAGTCTAAATGACCCGAATGGGGTCAATCCTAATCAAGTTAAAGCCTTATCTAATTTTAAAAACCATATTATTTTAAACCCTCATGATTTGGACAAAGTATTAAATCTAAAGTTAAACATCAACCTAAGGCTACTACATCATAACAAGAATAATATGAAATATTTAATGTTATTAATTGACATTTTGGAGGTACTAATTCCAAAATGGGTGTTCAAAAAACCAATATGATATTATGCATATATCTACACCCTTATTTACACAAATATTCCCAAGCTAAGGTTTGGGGGAAACATAATAGTTCTCTTAGATTTATATTTAGATCTCAGAAAACCTATGTCTATCCTAAAGTGACTATGCATATTACATCAACACCCTTTCTTATGTAAAAATTAATTGAGCATAATATTGTAGGTATAAAATAAAATGTGTTAAAATTAGATCAAATTTCATCTAAATATATTAATTCTATGAATTTAAAATCTTTGCTTCAAAATCCTTTAGCCATATAAATTTTAACTTACGTTTACATGTGTATATAATTGTTTCTAAAATTCCTTTGAATGAAGGTAAATAAAATCCTAAGTATCAAATCATATCCTTCCACAAAACATGTTTTGATTATCCATCAAATGAAAAACTATTACATAATTTATACCCACATAGTTTTAAGGATCATTCCCTCCAATGGCTATTGTTATCAACAAATCTTTCACCCTAGAAGAGGGTGTTCAAGCCTATACCAAATTTGGGAAACATGGGGAAAATTACATGTATGTAGGTGTACCTATAGTTTAATTGAGCCTCTAGGTTTAAGGGCTATCTCTTTGAATGTATCTTCAAGTTCTTATCACCTAAACTAGTTAATTGTTTGTAGGGAAAAGGGATAGAAGTTTCATGAAATGAAACTACTCTAAAGGGGTGATACAACAAGATCATTTACATATAACCATTATAATTAATACACTAAGAAATAAATCATACAAGATAACTTCCAAGTCCCAATATTTTTTAACATGAGTGTTTCAATATGGAGGTGAGATGCATGAAGGCTATCCAAGGTAAATGAACCATAGGCTAGTTCCAAAGACTAAGGCTCATTATACACTTAAAATATAGACCCATACACTTAAAAACACATAATATGACTTGATATAATAATAAATCTTTCATAAACATGAGAGAATAAAAATAGGAAAGGATAGGATATTATCAATTTGCATCACCATATATCACTTTACACACTTACATAATTATTCATGAACTCAAAACCAAACTTGCATTAATTTTCAAAGGCAAAATATAATGTCATTATATTTGGGATTTTACATACATGGAGTGGTATTAGCTTCAAAGAGCCAAAATAGCTGTTACTTATAGAATTTTAGAGAGGAGAGGAAAGAATGAAGACTAAGAGTCACTGAGACATGTGTCATGACGAGAGAAAGAGATTAAACATGCAGGAGAATGAGTATGAAATATACCATGCAAGGTTTTATAGGAAAAGTGTCCCTCCAAAGTATGAAACTTCATTTAGTGTGGCATAAGACTCTCCTTGATTGTTTAATAAATTGCCTTTATCATTTAGCTCTTTTAGAATGTCCCATAATTAACTAGAGACATAAATGATGAATGAATTAAGGGTAGAGAAATTATAGACAAACGCAACAAAATAAAAGTTTAAAACCTTCCTCATCATCAATAAAATCTCCAAATACCTCTATAAAATTTCCAAAAAAAATGAGAGAATTTCTAACTACCTACTCAAGTTGTCTATCCCATTCCCTATAGGCCTAAATTAGTCCTAAACCAAAATGGCTTCCCTATAATATGAAATGGTCTTAGATTGAGCTTACATGGTGACATATGCAATATTATAGTGACCTCTTGTTTACATGTTTCCATAATTAGGTCCATAAAATACTTTTGATTTGATCTCTATATCTATATGGCATCCTCTTATCACACTATTTTCTTTAGACACATGTCTTTACCCCATGACTTCTAAAAATTTGATCAAACTCAATTCGTTGATCCTCTTATGAGTTTACTTGCTTTGACCTTAAATTTTGGCCATTTAACATTAATATAAGGTCCCAATATTATGACATTTTTCATTCTCACATGCAATATAGCTCTTTGACTCATTGAATTTATGCATACTATCAATCTCCTTGACATGATTGAATGCATGCTATTGATCCTTATTTTACTTGATCAAGCATGTATTATTGATTTGGTATGTCACCATGATTATGAAAATTATCATAAATTAATTTAATTTTAGGATACACTAACCTTTTTATCTTTTGATTTCCATTGGATATTTGTTGTGAGATTAAATGTGTATTATTGATCTATGATCCTAGTCTTTAATGCAAATCATTGATGTTAGTTTGTAAGTAGGAATGTACATCATTAATACACTATAGGAAATTTTGATTCATTGACTTACCACATGTTTTTGATCTAAAATTTGATCACATGAGATCTTTCACCTTGGAAATTTTGTGTTTAAGCTTAGGATCCTTGTAAAGGTTTTAACCCAGATGGTTATTTCCTATGACTTTAATTTGACATCCTCTACTCTAGCCTTATGGTTTATTTTGAATGTATTTACATTATTAAAATGATATTTTTCAACCATAAATTTATTTAATCTAGTAAATTTCTCATTTTGATGCAATGACCTTCTCCATAATACTTATAGATGCTTATTCATGGTAGAAGACTCACTCAACTGACTAGTTTTGCATATCTAGAAGGGAAATGAAGGAACAAAATAGTTTTGAACTTTTCTTCTTGATTTAAAATTAGATAAAATACAAATTTTAGATTAATTGACATTGTATATATGTAATATTATAAATTGGACATTTTAAGGAAAATTGGGACACTTGGACACCTTAAAAAATATGCCACTTTCATATATGACCCCAAAATGACCCCTAAGTGACTCAAAATGAAATAAAAACTAATTATACCATAACCAAGGATAAAATATATTATATGACATTAAATACACCATATAAAACTATATTATACACATATATAAGTTTTTGACTATAGGGTGGTTGACCCATTTTGATTTGTGGTCAAAATGGTCAAAATTCTTGGTGATTTCCCAAGGGTGGTATGTTTTCTATGCCAAGACCAATTGTATAATCCTATCCATTGGGATATAGAGTTAATTTTACATATTTTTGACACAAAAATTACATTTGAAAACACACCAAAAAACAAGAACAACACACAAGATAAGAAACTAAGAAAAATCACACTTGTGCTTCATGAGCACTTATGGAACACACAAATAAAACAACCAATCTAACTAATGTAAACACTAACTAGCCTAATATGAACACTTCCTCCTAGATAAAATGGGAATTTTGAAACCTCTCTTGCTTCATGAAATAGATTAATGAATGAGGCATGTATCCTTTTGATCCTTGGCATTGATGCCTCCATATTTATCATAGTGTTTTCCAACTTTATTGGCATGATGTTCAAGGAGAACCAAGTAGATCTAAATGGATTAAATATATAAATTAACTCTTATTTTACCCAAATATCCTAAAATTTACCATATGGATCCTTTAATATGACCTCTAGTGTTGGTTCAATAATACATACCTTTTTGGTTTCCATGGTGCTCTTAACAAGATTGGGTTTCTTTTTAGCTACAAGTTATTCAAGCTCATCAAGGAGATCTAAATAGTTTAACCAATATTGATAATTGTAATTCATTGAAGAATATTTCTTCACCTTTTCATTTATTTTACCTTCAAATTATAAAATATATTCAATATCTTGAAATATCTCCTTTTATTGCTACTAATCATCCTTACTCCCCTTGTCATCTAGCACCACTACCTCTTCATTCTTTCCTTCTTGATGTATGAAGTCATCAAGCTGGTTTTATTCATGTTATAATTAATATTATGGTGATTCAAAATTAGATATAGGTATTGATTCATCTCTAAGAACTATGTCTTCTACCTTGGTCTCATAAGACTCTTTTAGGACTGTAACTTCTTGAAGAGTGACTTGACCTTTATCTTTGATAATACACTCCTCTTCATGCTTGAGATGGTCATCCACAACTTCATTATCACACATATATTCTTATTTAAATACCTCATTCTTTAATTCTTGGCCACCTTCCTCATGGATAGTTATAGAAGAGTCTTCAATATGTTTCTCTTCAATCAAGAATCTAGGATATCCATTTTGTTCACTAAGGGGAGTTCCTATGGTTATCTCTTCCTCATAGTCACTCATGAAATGCTCTTGATTAGCCATTGAATTGGTTTTATCCTCTTCATTTTATTTTCTCAGGATGGGATCTTTCTCAAGAAAGGGTGAGATGGAAGTTTGATGGAGAAGATCATGTAAAAGAGATAGAATATGACGTGTAATGAAATATTTATGAATTTTAGATGGAGTGTGATGGGTATTAGAGGGATTGTGAATGGATTTAGGAAAGAAGACTACACTACTAAGCTCATAGGGAAGTTATTTTTTGTGTTGATTTGAATTAAGAACAACTATATAAGTAGGATTTGCATCTTGGCAATATATTTCTTGAAATTCCTCAATAGAAGCATGTTTATTTTTGAGTTATTTATTTTCCCACATACTCAACCTATCTATTGAGAATTGAAGGAACTTATTTTACAAGTTCATTTCTTCTTTTATCTCCCATTAAATTTAATATTTAACCACCTCCCATGCACTCATCCATCTATGGAAAAAAATTCTTAACCATTCCATGAGATGATTAGGAAGCACATCAAACTTGTCATCCCATATTACCATATTGTCTTCACTATCTATCAACTCTGGTAGGACTAATATGAAAGATTAGACATGATTTGGAGCTGATGGAGGAGGAGGAAGGTAATGGTGTAGATCAAGACCAACTTCAACTTTTTGAATTTTAGTATATAATAATCTATGTCTTACCTTGTAATATATTTGTGTACAATCCATGGAATCATTTGATTCTTCATAAAAATAATCATAAGGATATTCTTGGGGTTGATATGGATCATAATATGAATGATAGGGCTCATATTGAGACTGATAGGGAGGCATATATTGATAGGTTTCTTGGTATCCTTCCTCATAGGTTTATCCAACAACATGGTGTCAATATAGAGAGGGAAATGGAGGACTATAGGATTATCATGGATCATAGGATTGGTAGACATTATGATAGGACTATTGAGGATTAAAATGTGGTTCATATAAAGTTTAATAGAGAGGTTAATGATAGGGGTATTCACCATAGTTATTCATATCAATCTCATATGTCAAATGAGATACAAAAATTGATCAAAATCTTCAATGAGATATACCTCGGCTGATTACAACTAGAAGTTTTCATTCATAGTTACCATTGGTGCTAACATGCTTGTTTCTAAAATCCAATTAGAGGAAAGACACACCAAAAATCATTCCACTCTCTTGGACCTTGGTCCCACTAGGTGTGCTATAGTTATTATCACCAAATCTTGCACTCTATAAGAGGGTGTTCAAGCCTCTTCTAGATTTGGGAAACATAGGAACATTTCCAAGTATTTAGGTATACCTATACTGAAAGTGATCCTCTAGGTTTAAGGAATAGCTCCTTGAATGTATATTAAAGTGCTTGTCACTTAAACAAGTTGATTTATTATGGGGAAAAGGGATAGAATTTTCATGAAATGAAACTAGTCTAAAGTGGTGATACATCAAGATGATTTCCATATGACCATTATACATCATACACTAAGAAACAAGGAATACAAGATAATTTACAACTCCTAAGAGATTCTAAAATGAGTGTTTCAATATGGAGGTGAGATTAATGAATGATATCCAAGGTAAGTCAACCATAGGATAGTTTCAAACATTAAGGTTCATTGTAAACTAAAAATAGTGACCCATACACTTGACAACACTTTAAATAACCTAATAGAATAATAATTTTTTCATAAACATGAGAGGATAATGAGAAGAAAGGATAGGATATTATCAATATACATCACCATATATCACTTTACACATTTAGACAATTATTCATGAATTCAAAACCAATCTTACAGTAATGTTCAAAAGCAAAATACAATGTCATTCCAATAGTGCTTTTTCATACATGGAGTGGTATAATCTTCAAAGAGCCAAAATAGATGCTACTTATATAATTTTACAGAGAGGAGGAAATAATGAAGACTAAGATTCATTGAGACATGTGTCATGATGAGAGAAAGAGGTTAAACATGAAAGATAATGAGTATGAAATAGACCATAAAAGGTTTGATAGGAAAATTTTCCCTCCAAAGCATGAAACTTCATGAAATGTGGCATATGACTCTCCTTGATTATTCAATAAATTACTTTCATCATTTATCTCTTTTGGAACATCCCATAACTGACCAAGGATGGAAATGATGATTGAATTAAGGGAGGAAAAATTGTAGAAAAACCCCACAAAAGTAAAGCTCAAAACCTTCCTCATCATCAATCTAATCTCTAGATTCTTATACAAAGTGTCCAAAAATATGTGATAATTTCAAATTTCCTACTCAAGTTCTCTATTCCATTTCATATAGGATTGAATTGGTCCTAAACCAAAAATGGCTTCCCTATAATATGAAATGGTCTTAAACTAAGCATACATGGTGACATACGCAATCTAATTTTGATCTCTTATTTACACATCTACATATGTAGGTCCACAAAATCCTTTTGATTTGATGTGTATGTCTATGTGGAATCCTCTTATCATGTTATTTTATTTAGACACATGTCTTTACCCTGTAACTCTTATAAATTTGATCAAATTCACATCATCGATCCTTTCAAGAGTTTGCTTTATTTGACCTTCAATGCTAGCCATTGATCATTGATGTAGGGTTTCAATATTGTGAAATTTGGCATTATCATGTGTAATATAGCTCTTTTATTCCTTAAATTTATGCTCACCATTAATATCCTTAGCATGATTGAACATGTGCCATTGATCCTCCTTCTTCTTGATCAAACATGTACCATTGATCTTATAAGTCACCATGATCATCTCACTTGTCATCAATGCATTTAATCTTAGGATATGCTAACCTTTTGACCTTTTTCTCACCATTAGATCTTTGTTACATTATTCAATGTCCATCTACAATCTGATCACACACGATCTCACCACTTGGTAGTTTTTCATTTAATCTTAGGATCCTTTTGAATATTTGAACCCAAATGGTTATTTTTTATGACTTTAATTTAATTTCCTCTACTCTAGCGTTATGGTTTATTTTGAAATTCTTCACCTTCTTCAAAAAATATTTTTCAACCATAAAGTGATTTAATCCAAGTAATTTCTCCTTTTGACGTAATAATATTCTCCATCACACCTATGGATGATCATTCATGGTGGTAGACTCTCTTAGCTGATTGGTTCTACATATCGAGAAGGTCAGTGAAGGAGTAGAATGGCTTTGAACTTATCTTATTGATTTTTAGTTAGAGAACTTGCACATTTTAGATGAAGTAACATTCTCGATAGGAAATCTGAGAAATTAGACATTTTAAGGAAAATTAGGACACTTGGACACCTTGAAAACCATGCCACTTTCATATATGACCCCTAAGTGACTCAGAATGAAATAAGGACTAATTAGACCATGGCCAAGGATAAAAACATATGATAAAACATTAAATACACCCTATAACATTATATTAGACCCCTATATAAGTTATTGATTATAGGGGGTTAACCCTTTTTGACTTTTAGTCAAAATGGTCAATAATTATATTATCTCAAATCTCAATAATTTAAGTATTTCAATCCTTTTAGAGATCATTTTTAGCAAATTTCTCCATTAAAATTAATTAAACCTTATCTTATGCTCATTTTTCCAAACTCAATCAAGGATAAAATGAGCCATTTAGTGATTATGTTATATGGTATAAGACCATTTGTCTAACATGACCAATACTATGGCCAATAATGAGCTTCACTATAAATATAAAATAATAAAATACCACAAATTAATGATTATAATGTGTTTAATAAATTAAAATTCTTCTATGAGATATGACATGCATTTAGACATTGAGAAGTAAAGTTGTTACTTTTAAATAACTCCAGTTATAAATATTTTTTAATCCTTTATTTAATCGCCAAAAGTAAATATATTACCATGATATGATTCAATTATATTTGACCTATAATGCACAAAAAAATATTAATACATATGAGAACCATTTGGATATTATTATTGTAACATGATAGGTGTTACAACATGGATACTTAAAATTACATTAAATGATATTAATAATGTGGAGGATGGTTTTGATATCAATGCTTTATTTTTTTTGATCTTATGTGGATTAAAAACCTATTCATAGTGTCATGATATAAAATAGGTCGAGTGAGAATGTTTATATGATGACACTTTTACATTACATTAGATATATTCATGATGATTTGACAAAAATATCTATGATATTCAAATCATTTGATAGACACCAACAAAACATATTGTGTCAGATTGTGTTACCTCTTAAGGTAGAGCCCCCATGAATTTTTACACCGTTCTTAATATTACCCAATATAAGGGTATTTGATATGTAAATGGTACTTCATTGGGTACACAAGCTCCACACAAAGCCATTATCAATATATCAATGTGTTAAATATATACATTGCTATAGGGTGGTGATAGTTCCATGTGTTCCCTATGAGTAACCTATATCACCTCAAGAGTTTTATTCTCTACCTCCACCCCCACCAACACCTAATTATTTGTTAAACTTATGTAGTCTTATTCTCAAGATATAGTTATACACCTATTAGGATTATTTTATCAAGACATTTATTCTAGATTTTTTTATTGAGTTAGTTACTACATCTATTCAAGATCATGTTAATGAGATAGTTACCTCAATATCCTAGTGAATTACACACAATCAGTTAAATAGACTACTAAAAATAATTCTACACATACCATTTATAGGAGATAAGTGGAGCTTCTTAGGAATCTAGTATTACAATGCCCATTACATTAGATGGTCAAATAAAATTTGAGACAATCAATATTTACTAGATGTCATAAACTACAATAAATGATAGTTATGTGTGTTTCATAACTAACATAGGTATATGATTACCCCTTGATACAAATGTTTTCACTAGATATGGTACATCCTTAATTTACACATCATATAACATACACTTTGAGTGATGGTGTTGAGGGTTATAGAATAAATGATGTCATTTCTTAGATTCAAATTTAGATTCACAAATAATTCCATGTCATGGCATGGGTTATCACATTTATGACCCTTCTTATGTATGATATCAGGTCTCCCCATTACCATCCCATATATTTGTTGATTATTTATCATTTCCATTGATAACATATTCTAAGAATACCAAACAAATTTAAAAAACTCAAAAAATACAAAAAAATAGAAATATCAAAAAAAATAAAATAAGGATCTAAGGATGACATGATTATTAGTTTGTATCATCTATGTATGTTATTTATCACATTTTTGGTATATTACATAGTTTTTATATAACACATATATTTCAAGAGGTACATGAGTTATATGCAAGGCATATAATTACACATGGTATATGGATGCATACATGTTAGAAAATTCCTATACCTAAGTGCCATGTCAATGTTGGGAACATATTCTTCCATAGATTACACAACATAAATTATATATTTCTATGATATTTTTAATTATTATGTTGATTACTTTGATTTATTACACATGTCTTGATATTGCTCATGATTTATGCAATGTTACATGTATATTTAATATATTATGATATGAAATTTACATATTTATATGATATAGACTATTTTGTATATTAAATGCTTATCTGATGTTATTTTATTTTATGATAGGTTACTCGTTGCTTATTTATTGTATGTGGTACATTGGCCCATTATTAGTCATCCTTATCATTTTTGTTTGCCATTTATTTCCTCATGTTTTTATCTCCTTGGCCTCATTTTTATGGTATTTATTTCTCCTTGATTGTGGCCCATTGCCCTTATTTGTGCAACAATGTTTTTCACATTTTATATATCCCCTTGAAATTATGTGTTGCATTATTTTCCCATTGTAATTATATTATGTGAAATTTCTCATTGAGCTTATTATGGTTAATTTTTTTTATAGGTTTCATGATACATATCATGCACATTCCCATGTAGTATTATTAAATATAATTATTAGTGATGCTATTAATTGTTATATACATATATACATCACACTTATATTCCCTTATATTACATATGTTTCATACATTCTATCATGACATTTTACCTATATGTTGACATGATTATATATTTATTTTGAGATGAGTGACACACAAGATATGCCCATCAAACTAAAAGGGGATAAAATTAGTGGGATTTGTAATATATAATTAAACATTGATGATCATATATTATATATTCCAACATAGCTTATACATATTATAGAAATTTTAGAGTGGTTTAGATATCAAGTTCATATATCTATATACATATTTTAGTTAAAATTTGGGACATATGAACTCATTTTATACACCATAAATTATAATATTCACACATATTGATATTTTTAGATATATTTGGTGGAATATTCAAGGCAAAAACATCCATTTCATAGGGTATGAGTTAAAAATTTCAATAGTTTTTAGATATGATGTATAGATAGCATATACATGCATGAAATTTTATATAAAATTATCACCAAGGAATTCAAATTGTGAGGCATGATATCTATTTGATGCATACACATTTTAAAATTTTACCAATATTAACACTTATTAGTTCATATTATAAGGCATGCATTTTATTTTGTGAACATTTAAATAATGAAAATTTATATATGTTAAGCACATCTCAAATAATAATATATGTTTAATATTAAGTCTATCTGTAGTAGTTGATTCATGTTTCAATTAGTAGTGTGGTTGAGTTACTACATCACTTAATGGCCTAGTGTTACTCCACGAAACCAATAAATGGTTCTTACCTTTCATATCTGGGTTACAATATTAATGTGGATTAATTATACGGGTTATTGTATTTGAGGTTCTATGTCACTTAAAAACCTAGAATTATTCCCTTTATTGTATTCTTTAATGAGTATTGGAGGCAATTTCATTTTCAATCTATGGCATGTTCCTTAGTTACATAAATTATGAATTGATCACCCCAAATATAAAAATTAATTTAATAATAGGAACCATTCACTAATAATTCAATAAGGAAGAATCATATTAGATAATTTACATGGAAACAAGATTGACCCATACACATTTACTATTTCCTTGTACTTCAATTTGAATTTCAATTTATGCATTTATATATTTATTTTTATGGACATTGAATACCAAATGTTCATTGTAGGTTTTTCTTCAGATAAACTTGCACATTTGGATACTTATTCAAAATATATATTATGTTATACAAAATAACATATTTATTTATCCATTTAGTCTATTATTTGATTTCATTTCAATAATATAATAGAATGGGTAAATTTGTAGATATTAAAATATTATTATTTATACTCGACAATGTTAGTTTTAACTCAACTTCAAATTATATGACTCATGCATAAAAATATGTTTCTCATTCACCATTATCTCACATCATCATGCCTCTTATAGGTATTAACCTTCCCAAGTTTCTCCTAGTAACATATAATAAATATTATAGTGTGTGCCATACCAACTATCTATCTTACTCATACATCTACATATCATTATATTAGTTTTTATTTCTCCCGAATTATAACATCATATTCAAAACATATCATTTTATGGTATTGTTTAAGTTTTATGGTTTCATCCCACTCATTCAAGAATCCATAACTCAAATTCAAATCCTTCTTATGGGTTAACACATACATTATATGAGTCAATGGCATGAGAAAACACCCAAAGAGTCTCATATAAATACAAAAAATATTCAATATTTTTACCTATCTATAATTTATCTAATATGTACACATTATTGATTTTTCAAAAACTTAAAATATCAATAAGTCTACCCTATTTATCCAAATTTTCTAGTTAGTCACAAAATCTTATCCTTAGAAAGTATAAATAACTCATGATCCATGTCAATATTTTTAATTATCAAATATCAAGATCTATATCATATGTTAAATACATTTAATTAGTACTATTATATACATTCACCTAATGGGGATAAATACATTTTTAAATTTGTTTTTCAAATTATTGAATATGTATGTAGTATTCAACCAATCAATGGGGAGTGGTTGAGGTTAGGTAAACCCACATTTATTCACCTTTTTCAAGTAAAATTATATCATATTATGTGGACTTAGGGTTTTCAGTGAAGGATAAGGATTATTGTGAGTTGTCTTCACTATCATAGCTCAATATCATACCAAGAGCTGAAAGAGAAGTTTGTGAAACTACATGTATGCAATTAAAGATAAAATTATACACAAATGGAAATGTAAGATTTATAAAAAAAAAATCTAATCATATTGAATTGAGGGTGATGATATTGTTTGGGTACACATATACCTCCATATCCTAATTTGAGTGGCCTATAGTCCAATTATCCATCATTATTAACATTTACACTTTGTCTCAGTACTACGTGTAATAGAATAATGATATGTATATAATCCCCTTTAACACTTTCTATATATATAAATTTCAATTGTAAAATAGTTTACAACTTATTACATTAATATTTTTTCTTAAGTTTAATATTTTAGTCTCAATTATTCACAATTTATTTTTTACTTAGGATTAACATTAATCCAAAATAAGGTAAAACAAAAATAATTCACTAAAATTTGTCACAATTAATAAATATGAAATATTTGAATATTCATCAAATTGGCTAATTTATTATTTTACAATATTACTATGACAAAAATAAATCATCTCATTATTAGACCCTAAATATTTGTTTGACAATGGCATTTCATATTCCTCTAGTTATTACTCTAAAATTGAAGGAAATAATAATTTATTTAATTCTAAATTTATGATATAAGGGTAAATAGGGTTAATAATATATAAAAGATTAAGCATAAGGGTGAAAAACCAATCTATATATGTTCAATCAATTTTTAAACTTAGATAAATAATATTTTGAATTTAAATACTAAGATATGCCAAAAAAAGAAAGTATAGCTATTGATTATTATTAAGATAAATTAGAAATACAAATACTTATCTAGTTTACTAGGTTCATGTGGATCTAGGTTGAAATAGGTTTGAGGTAGATTAGATCAAGATATTGGAACAATCTTCATATCCTATCATTTTACATTATGTAGAATTAGATACTTGTATAAGTTATATATAGTTATGTCAATGTAGGTGTTTGATCTAGGTTTAGGTGTCCTATACACAATTATTTAACCTTAAATTTGATTATAAATCCAACTTGGGTATATATGGTTAATCCTATAGAAATGACAATTCACAAGGGCGATGATAAGATCTATAGTAGGCCAATTTGGTACTAAACTCAAATATAAATATATATATTGAACTTATTAAACTCAGGCAAGCTAAAAATTATAAGTAAAACAATGCTAGATATGGAAATGACAAATAAGTAATGTACTTAGATTTATATTATGATAGTGTAGTTCTATATCTAGAACATGAAAAAAATAGATTGGAAGATGATTCTAGAATAGTCATCAGATTCAAGATTTGATTCTTCTAGAGTTATGAACACTAACATCAACTTAAGATGGTTGTGTTGACACTACTATCTGAACTTAATTCAAGTGTCCTAAATATAGTACCTATTATATAAGGATGAAAACACCTATAAACTTCTAGGTTTAACTTTACATACTCTCTGGTATATTCAAATCTGAGTCATGGACTATCTCTCCTCATGAATTTATAAAACCCTAGTTCTTCATCTTTTTAGTGACCTTGGGGAAAATGGATTAGTGAGAACATAATGTCAATCTAACCCCAAAGACCCATTTATCAATGATCACTACCATTTCTCTAATGAGGGCCTCATATTGATGTAATTCTTACCTATATGTTGGCTTATGTGTAAAACATGCAACATATGCAAATCAAGTGTAATAGTGGCCTAACTTGTAACTTGGAAAATATCTCTCTTGGGCTCCTCCTTCATTACTTTATACTTGTGTTTGTGTTTTACTTATGAATAATATGTAAATAAGATAAAATAAGTAATATTTACTCACTTGAGTGCTTGATTGAATGGCTTTTTAAATTTTACTAGTGAATAGGTAAGATGTTTCTAGGTGAGTAATGAATGAGGGTTGATCATATATTTGTGTCAGTCCTTTTGGAAAAATAAATTGCATTAAATTATTTATGTTGACCATTAGGATACATTTTATATTCAATTTTTATGACTTTAGGGAACTATACACTTATGTTAGGGTAGGACACTAGTATTAACATAGGTGTTTATCCTAGATGCTAGTGTCTAGGGAGTAGGAAAGTAGATACAAACTTAGAAATTTTATAGGTAGAAGATAAGAATGTATGGGTCATCAAAATAATACTAGTTATATGAAGAGATAGGCTAAGATGAAAAATATAGAGCAGATGTGAGACTGCAAAAGGTGAGAAAGGTCTAGAATTGAGAGAAATAGCCAAGGTCTATGTTTACCAAGTGTAAAAGGCTGAGGTGATATATAATATATTAATAATTTCTACAATCCCCCCAATATAGTAATGGAAATAATATTTTAAAGGAAATTAATGTGTACCTGGGTGTGTATAACACACCTTGCTTTTGCTTGAGTTCAAATTAAGTGATTTAATGGTGACTGATCTACAACCAAGATCATGTTAAAATACATAATTAGTTCATATAATATGGAATTGAAATTACTTGAAAATATTTAAATTGAAAGAGCAAGGTTTAGGTACACTTGTGTATTGATGTAACCATCCTATCTATTGATAAATTGATTTGAAATATGTATCATCGTAAATATCTAAAGCTAATATTAGGAAAAATATACATATAAATCTAAAAATTACTTACATAAATACATACACACACACACACACACACACACACACACACACACACACACACACACACACACACACACACACAAAGAGAGAGATATATTGGAAGGTAGATGCGCCAAACCTTGGATAAAAGGTAAGTTGCCACTCAACGATTATGATTAACTCAATCATTCAGTATAATCATACTTGTAACCTGGTGATCATGAGTGAATAAAGTCAACTCATATTATAAAATTGGTAAGGATAGATGATACAATCAAGTCCAACATCAAAAACTAGAAATATTTAGTCATTTAGTCACCTCAACCATACTAAAAGTGGACCAAATACTATAATATATGCACTCAATATAGTCCATAAAATTACATCATGGTGGGTGATGGTAATCCCTAAGAGTGTTTTAAATATGAAACTAATTTTTATTTTGTAATATTGGGTGCACATTGCATACCATATGCACCTTAGATATGTCTCATGTTAAAACTATGTATAGTAATGGTACCAATGTATACAATTATGACATAAACATGAATCTAACTTATTTAGCAATGTGAATTTTACAATTCAAAAAATATGTAATTGATTATGTAGCTATATGCTTTGTACAATTTAAAAAATATGTAAGTGTGGATAACATGTTTCTAGAGCATGCCACCACTATATATGGAGAATTTTGAGGCTAAAATAAGTACCATTATGGAGGACATATTTCTAAAACATGATTTGAATGAATTTGGGTGTGTCAAATACTAAATAAGTGTGGATAGAATTATTCCAAAACATGATCCCATTTAATATAAAACTACAAATATGTACAAGTAATGCCTATATGGCATGCCTCTACTGAATCTAAAAACTATACCAAATGTGAATAACATGCCTCTATGACTGCCCCCACTAACATGCCCCAATTTTGAGGTGATGAAATAATATAAACCATTAGTTACCTCAACTCAAAAGGACAAGGCAATTGTATAATCTACAAATGTAACCATGTAACATATAGAAGGACATGTCTAGATTAATGTAACATTGAAGTCCATATATCAATGTGATCACATGAAGGCTTAGACTGTATGATAAGTATCATGGAAATGTATAAATAGTAAAAATATAAACTCAATAAATAAATCAAGTACACACATAAGAGAGCTCAAAATTAAGTCAAAAGGTAATGGTCCAAAGATATTACAACAAGGAGCATGTTCAAATTCCATAGAATCAAAGGGACATGACTTAGTGAAATATACATAAAAATAAGGATGACATTTTTACATTTCTATACAATAATCAATGACATGTTTACATTTTTAAAAAATCACACATAGGCACAAGGGCCAAAAATAAAGGAGCATATTTAAATGCTCAAATAAATAAGACAATACCAAGGCAAGACACTCAAGGAAGTGCATAAATGTAAGTATAAGCAACCAACATAAACATGCCATAGTATTCGTTGCTTCAAGTGTGTTAGCAAAAGATATCAAGTGCATATCATATCAAGTAACTTATGAAATATATAAGCATGTATGAAGGTATGTGTAAGTACGTATATGTTATAAAAACATAATAATGTAGAGTTATCATAGAATGATATAATATATATGTATCATGACCATAAAGGAGGCTACCCCTAATGTTCATATGAAGTAAGTAGAGGAAAGGCCCAACATCTAAAAATAGGAATATATCATGTATCTATGTATGCCTGTATCACACTCAAGTAGAATATTGACACATATATTTATGTTGGATTAAATTATATTCCATCCATCAACATGTAACTAACACATATATAATAAGGATCCAATATAACTTGTAAGTGCAAAAAATGTTTTTGTATTTTTGAATGTTTTTTATTTTTTTTTGCATCTTGGGAATGTTTGAAGAGTTCTCACATAATATATTTTTTCAAGTTCATAATTTTCATAGGAATTTTTAAATGTTTTAATTCATGTGTAAAAAGGAGGTATACACATTTTTCCAACATTTCTATTATTGTAATGGTCCCAGCTAATTTTGTTTAAATTTTCCTTTCTTGTCTTTTTATGCATTGGCATTCTTTTGATTTTCTTTTAGTAAAAGGTCACCCAGATCAAATTCATGTGACCAAACCTTTTTGTTATATTCTCTTTTTATGGGGCCTAGATAAACATGTAAGTGCTCAGAAATATATGTTTATTTTTCACTCTACTTCTCTAACTAATGCAATCTCTTTTCATGATATTCATTATCTTTGACAATGTCTTTAAGAGAAACATGCAAAGATGGTATCTCAAGTTCAATTAGTAAAATGGCCTCTTTATCATAGAACAAAGATTAAGGTGTACCCTAAGTAGGTATATGGACACTAGCTCAATATTATCATAAATCATATACCATATGCTAGTGTCAATCAATGTTGTATCGTTCAACCATTTTGCCAAGTATTTTGATAATTCTCGTGTTGGTTGCCTCTGTCTAGACATTTCCCTATGTGTAATAAGGTCTATAAAAGGTATGAAAATATTGAATTTATTTCAATTTTTTTTTATCATATTATTTATAAATGATGTTCCATTATTAGAAGTAATAGCTAAAGGTATGCCAAAATGGGAAATAATATTAGTCATTAGAAACCTGCATGTGTTATCCCATGTGGTAAACTCAAGTAGAATTACTTCCACCCATTTTGTAAAATATTATGTTTCTATGATGATAAATTTGTGTCCACCAAGAGATACCAAATTTACTTGTCTAATTAATTGAAAATACCGTAAGGAAAAATGCCATGGTGAAATAATTGGTTATAACTCATGTGATGGCACATGATTTAAATTATTGTTATTTTGGGATTATGAACATAGTTTTACATGTTTGATGCATTATTATTACATGCTAGGCTAGTAATAAACTTAGAATAATAGTTTTTGAGAAATGACATGTCCACTAAGATACCCACCACACTGAATATCATGCATTTCAAAGAGTGTAGTACACACCTCGTCTTTTTTTAGCATCAAAGTAATTGTCTAGAAAAACTTCATTTGAATAAATAATTTCAAGAAATAACATAATAAAGTGATTCACATTGTATTTTTAGTTTATAATTTCATGAAAAATAGTATGATATATAATATTTATATAGAAAATTATAAATATCATTATAGCATTATATTTTACAATATTATGAGTAATAATAAGGATGTCCAAGGTATTCATTTTATTAGAAGAAATGGAAGGATATTGTAACTATAACATGGTAAAGTCTATATGATCATCATTAATATAAAAAATCATCAATGATGATTAACTTACCATGGAATTTTCATGGAGGTTATCTTTACATGGAATGTTATTAATATAAAATGTGTCAAATTTCTGAGTTTATATACCATTTCTTTATATGGCTGAAGATGTTCTTCTTTGGTTTGTTAATGATTGGTAATTTTATTAACTACAAATTAAGATTCATAAAAAAAATTATCTCTGTTATATGAATCTTATGTTCTATGGATAATCCAATGATCTAAGCCTCATATTTAGCTATATTGTTTAAAAGGATAATCTATAAGAGAAAGGTATGTATCTACATTTAGGGGTATAAAATATGATACCAACACCCACCCCTACTATAAATTTTGATCTATAAAATAACATTTTACATTGATTACAAGATATATTATATGAATTGAACTAATCACATAGATGTTCTATGACTAAAAAATAATCTGGTAAGGCAGTTATAGCTAATTAGTTGGCTATGACTTGATGATTTATTAAATTTTGGGATACAAATTTGAGAATAAACTCTGTAAACTACATCACCCTTTTTTTGATGCAGTTGGTTATGTGAATTTTATTAATAAGGAATCATAATGGTAACATGAACCTCTATATTAATAAAATAATTGTATAAATTTTGAATATAAAAAACTAAGGCTAAACATATTTTTTCTAGTTTTGTATATTTACATTCATAGTCGACTAGTTAGTAACTATTATAATAGGTTACATGCTCTTTGTGATTATCATAAAATTATGTTAAGAGGGCCCCAATGGCCTCATGAATGGATAATATGTAAAGAAGTAGTCATCTATCTAGAATAGGAGGCATAAATATTAGTGGGTTTGATAAATATGCTTTGATTTTATCAAAACATTTTTGACACACATCATGCCATATAAAGCTTGTATCTTTTTTTACCAAACACATGAAAGTAATTATTTTATCATATAATTGAGAAATAAAATGCCTATTATCCTGAATTCATCCCTAAAAACATTTTAACTATTTTATATTGATAGGTGGTGGCATTTCTTCAATGGAATTTACCTTTTGTGGATCAACCCCAATGCCTCACTAAGAAATAATGTATCCTAAGAGTTTTCCCTAAGATACTTTGAAGACACATTTTTTAGATTTCATCGAGCATTGAACTTTCATAATAACTCAAAAAAATTTCACAAATAAATAGCATGGTCTTGGTGATTTTTATATTTTGTGAGTAAATAATCCAAATAATTATTAGAAAATTTGTGTATAAAATCATGAAATATATGAGTCATGGACCTTTGATATGTGGATTCTACATTTTTTAATCCAAAAGGCATGATTATATAAAAAAAATATACCCAAAGGAGTGGTAAATATGGTTTTTTCTTGATCTATGGGATTTATTTTGATTTTATTATATCTTGTGAATTCATCAATAAACAAAAATGTCTCATATCTTTTTGTAGAGTCTACAATCATGTCAATATTAGGTAATGGAAATTCATCTTTAGGACAAGCCTTGTTTAAATCATGATAATTAGTGAGATGATGAATTTCACCATTGTATTTTTTAATAGGGACAATGTTAGAAATGTAGTTAGAATGTACAATGGCTCTTATAAGGTCAGTGTCTAAGAGCTGTTAAATTTCATATTTTACCAATAACACCACTTTAGGATGCATTTTTTGATATTTTTTGTTTTACCAATTATGCATTTGGCTAGAATAATATGTTATAAATTAAGATAGATGGATCAATACTAAGAATATATAAATAATCCCAAGTAAAGAGTTTGGGAAAATCATGGAAGGCCTATTGATAGCATTTTCTATCATCATCTTACATCATTATCATAATTAAAACTGGTTGAGTGTCCTTATCTATTCCCAAGTTATAATTCACTATTTATCTATTTAACAAAGTATATATCTTTATGATAAATGGTGTGGTAGGAATAATATTTGATTCATCACATTGGGAATTGGTATCATCACTCTCACTAAAGTATGCATGACTAGAGGTGGCATGAAAAAACCTAATCTTATGATAGAAGTAATGGAGATCTGCATATGCCCCAAGTACTTTGGTGATTATTCATCATTAGAAAACTTATCCATTGTCAAAAAATTTAGGGAGGCACCCTCATAAATTAGATGATAGTTGACCAATCAAACCTCATTTGTAGAGGTATGCATATATTATGTTTTAGCATTTTTAAAATAATTTGTATTGTGAGAGATATACTTGTTTCTTGTATCTTTTTATAAAAACCTAATCCTTTACTACTTGTATTATTTGTAGGATAAATGGACTAAGTGATCCCTTTCTCAATTTTACCAAATTATTGTCCCTTGTACCCATATTTGATAAAATATTGAGAACCAAAATCAAGATTATAGAATTGTGTGGTATATATTATTTTGTTGTTGGAACATTGCATAATGTTTGAAAGATTAATATACATTGTAAATTTGTAAAAGGATCCATGATGAATAAATTTTAAGTATGATTAAAATGTAGATGGAACCACATATATTTCATGTATCTAAGTTCATCCCAAGATAATGTTAGAGTTCAATTCATTAGTCATAAGTTGGCATAAAGTGGGTAATGTATAAGGACCCACAATAATATTTAGTATTATTTATCCCAATACTCATCATGAAATATTATCAAATATATTGATGCTCATATTAGATTATTCTAAATTTGAAGGTCCAATGTTGATCAAGGAGATAAAATATATGTTATAAATATTGACTCCTGAACCATTATCCATAAGAATTAATATTACCATTTTATCACAACTATACATATGGATGTAGAGTGGTAGACAACTATTTATAAGATGTGGATGTCATAAATCCTCCTTTTCAAATGATATATTATACATGGTCTATTTGATGAAATTTAAGACAAAATCCACATATCATTTTTTAACATTACAAGGGAATATGATCATATGCAATGAATCTAAAAGGACATCCTTGCAATGGGATGAATGGTGTAATAAGTCCAAAAGTGATGTTATGATATTAATATCCTTTAACTAGGTACTAACATAACCTAGGGAGGATGATTTTTTCATGCACTCCCTTTGGTAATTTATATTGATAGGTGAAACCTCATTGTAAACATTAGAACAAGGAGTGTGTAGGAATGTAGGCTTTAATCCCTTATAAATTTGGCTAATTTAATCAACCATGAGATATAAAAATTAATAACCATTATAAGGTATTACACCATGAAATAATTAATAGAGATACCATAACAAACATGATTACAAAGTTATAGAAATCAGGAATTGGTAATAAAAAAATTAGAAAACCTTAATTGACTTAGGGTTTAGAGTTTAATGATTAGCTTCATGTTGGATGCTAGAGCTTGATATTATTTTAATGACTAGTTATTGATATGGGTGTGTGGGGGAAATACATCCCCCCCCCAACTAGGGTCATCATGGGGGTCCAATTGGGTGGAGACCATACTTGGAGCCCCCTAGTAGGTGTTCAAGGGAGGCACCCCTGAAGCAAAATTTTGTTAATAATGCATTTTAAAATATTTTAATTTCATAGTAAATATTAAGAATTCACTATTATGTCATGGATCTAATGGTATGAATTATGTTTATGCATTTTTATCCTAACATGTAACCCTTTGTTGATATTAGGGCATTGTAATCATGATGACATATGGTGTGTGAGTGAAGAGGATATTGTAGTGGATATATTTCAAGTTTTTCCCTTCATTTGTTAGACTAAATAATAAGAAGGGTTGACTATTTCTATGTGGGCATATCCCATATTTGGTGAACCATGTTAAATATATGTCTCTATTGTGTTGTATTTCATGTATTTTATTTCCGTATTTAATTCATTAATATTATTCTATGTTCCATACTCCTAACAAATTATATTATAGCTAAATGTTTATTTGGATGATAATCGCATAGGAAAAGAGGGTTCCTAGTTTAAGTAAGAACACTAATAGAAGAAGGAAAGTTTAAGGTCATTAAGTTCAATGGCCAAAACTACCATCTATAGATGATAGAAATGGAGGATTATATATATATATATATATATATATATATATATATATATATATATATATATATATATATATCACAAGGATCTTTTCCTACCATTAGGTAGAATAAAAATGAAGTTGATGACTATGAAGGATGAAGATTAGGAGTTCTTGAAAGAAAGACACTAGGAATAATATAGTTGTGCTTAGCATCATCGATTGCCTTCAATATTTTAGAAGAAAAGACAACAAAATATGTGATAAAGGCATTAGATACAATGGATGAAAAAACATAAGATTCCAACAAGTTATTTCTTATGAAGCATTATTTAATTTATAAATGTTAGAAGGTGTGTCTATTGTTAATAATTTAAATGAATTTAACATGGTCACGAATTAGTTAAGATTTGTAAGAGTAAAGTTTGATGATGAAGTTAAGAATCTTTTTATTATATGCTCATTTCTAAAAAATATGTAATGGCTTGGTCATGGTTGTGAGTAATTTTGTCTCTAGTTCATACACTTTAAAGTTTGATGATATTATTAATGTTATTCTTAGTGAGGAAATGTGATAAAAAAACATAACTAAGACATCATGTAATGATTTGACTATGAAGAATAGGGGAAGACAAAATCATAGAGGAAAGGGCCCAAGGAATCATCATAAATCTAAGAATGGTAGATCCAAATCTTGAGGAATGTTGGTGTTCTAGATTTATGGGAAGAAAGGACACCTAAAAAAATATTGTTGGTTTTGAAAAGGAAAATAGGGAGATGGAAAAAAAGATAAAAATTAGGAAGCAAATGTAGCATGTGATGTGTTACAAAATTATTTAGTCCTTTATTTAGATAAAATTAATTATCCTTGGGTGTCATATTTAGGGGCTTCATTTAATGCTACATCCCATAAGAAATATTTTCAAGACTATGTTTAAGGTGATTTTGGATAGTTTATTTGGGTGATGCTAAACCCTATAAAATTTTAGGAAAGGGTAAGATATATATAAAATTACAAAATGGAAACAAATTATTTCTAAAATATGTGATGCATGTTCTTGGGTTGAGATGAAATCTAATTTCAGCAAGGCAATTGGGAAGTGAGGGCTACACAGTTACATTTGCTAAAAATTCATGGAAGGTCAGTAAAGGATCAATGGTAATAGCAAAAGGAGAGAAGGTGGGTACATTATATTTATCTAATTGTAATTTTTATTCTTTTATTGATTTATCTTCTTTCGAAGTGGATACAAAATTATGGTACCATAGACTTTAGCACATGAGTGAGAAAGGGGTCGAAGTTCTCCACTCGAATAATTTGATGCGAAATTTGAAGAAGGTGATTTGGATTTCTCTGAGCACTATGTTTATGGAAAATAGAAGAGAGTTAGATTTATTATATTTTGGAAGACAAATAATAATGAAAACTTAGATCTTGTGTATATAGATATATAGAGACTAGCTCATGTATCATCTCTTGGTGGTTGCTCTTATTATGTTACTTTTATTGATGATGCAACTAGAAAATATGGGTTTATTGCATATAAAAATATGATGTTTTGATACTTTTAATAAATGGAAATATTTGGTTGAGAATGAGATAGGAAATAAGTTGAAGTGTGTTAGATCAAATAATAGAGGTGAATATTGTAACAAGAAATTTGATAGTTACTATTCATCCCATGGGATTCATAGAGAGATGATAGTTTCAAGAATACCAAAAAAAAAATAGTGTGTCAGAAAGCATGAATAGGATAATCATGGAATGTGCAAAGAGCATCAGATTACATGTAGGTTGCCTTTACAATTTTGGGTGGATGATATGGATATTATAATTTACTTAATGAAAAGAGGGCCTTTAAGTCCTTTGCATGGTGTCATTATAAAAGAAGCATGGACAGTTAAAAAGGTATATTATTCCCTTTTAAATAATTTTGGTTGTGAAGCATTTATCCATATTGATAAATTAAATAGAACCAAGCTTGAATCAAAATCCAATAAATGTACTTTTATTGGACATGGAGTTAATAATTTTGGTTATCATTTATGGGATTTTGAAAATCATAAAATCATTAGGAGTAGAGATATGATATTTAATGATAAGGTCATGTATAAAGATAAGTTTCATGGAAATAAACAAGAAAATCCAAATACTGAATATGTAGGACTTGATGAAATCACTAAAAATGAAATTCCAAAAGTGCAAAAAATTAGAATGTGCAATAAATAGAAAAATAAGTACCTCAAACCCATGGAAGTGTAGTTAGAAGATCTAAAAGAGTAAGTACACTCCTTGAAAGATACTCTCATTAATTTTATTGTTTATTATTGACTGATGGTGGTGAGCTAAAAAGCTATGAAGAATCAATCCAAGTAGAAATTAAAAAGAAGTGGGAGCAAGGCATGAAAGAGGAGATGGATTCCTTGATACATAACCATACATGGGATCTGGTTCAAATGCCTACATCTAAAAGAGCATTGTAGGATAAATGGATTTATATGTTGAAGGAATAATATGGAGGCAAAAAGAGGTACAAGGCTAGACTTGTTGTAAAGGGGTTCACACAAAATAAAGGTATATATTTTGAGTAAATATGTTCTGTGGTAGTTAAAATGACTTCTATAAGAACTATTTTAAGTTTAGTAGTAGTAGAATATTTGAACATTAAATATTTACATGTAAAGATCATGTTACTTCATTGTGACTTAGAGGAAGAAATATATATGGAGCAACCATATGGATACAAAGTCAAAGTTAAGGAGAAAATGGTGTACTGGTTGAAGAAGAGTTTGTATGGCCTAAAGAAAGCTCCAATACATTGGTATTTGAAATTTGACATGTTTATGATAGAAAAAAGTTATAGTAGATGTCATTCTAACCATTATGTTTACTTTAATATATTAGATAAAGGTAGCTATAATATCTTGTTATTTTATGTAGATGGCATGCTTGTTGTAGGGTCTAACACGCATGATATAAATAAGCTCAAAAGGAAAATAACAAACTCATTTACAATGAAGGGTTTGGGTGATACAAAGAAAATCCTTTGTATGAGAATAAGAAGAGACAAGAAAAATAGAAAATTGATAGTGTCTAAAGAAGAATACATCAATAAGGTATTGATTAGGTTAAATATGCAAGATGTAAAACTAGTGAGTATACCTTTGGAATGGCACTTCAAATTAAAAAAAGAAACAATGTCCTAAAATGTTAGAAGAAATTAATTACATGTCAAAAGTGCCCTATACTTTATTAGTTGGAAGTTTAATGTATGTTATAATGTGCACAAGACCAGGCAGTGCTCATGTAGTGCAAGTTTTCAACAAGTTTATGAATAATCTAGGAAAAGAGCACTAGGATGTAGTCAAGTTGATTTTAAGGTACTTGAGAGTGACCACTAATAGATAATTTTGCTATGAAGGGTCAAATGTTACCTTATAAGGATATGTTGATGTAGACATGGATAGATATTTATATGGCAAGAGGAGCACCAGAAGTTATGTATTCACTATTGATGACACATTAGTTAGATTTCATAATTATAGAAGATAATTTCTTTGTTAACTATATAGGATAGATATGTTGTAGCTATAGAAGCAATCAAGGAGATGATAAGGATGCAATGGTTCATAAAATAGTTGAGGTAGAAATAGGATGATTGAAGCCTATATAATGATAGCTAGAGTGTAATTCATTTAACAAATAACTTAGCATTCCATTAAAGAACCAAACATATACAACTTAGGTATCACTTCATTCATTCAATTTTGGAGGATGGTCAACTAAAGTTGGAAAATATCCATATGAGTCAGAATCTATAAGATATACTAACAAAGGTAGTCACTAAAGAGAATCTATATTTTTTTTTTTAATCTTCAATAGGTCTTCAAGGATAATGAGGAAGATGAGAAACATGCCAAGGTCAAAGTTAGAAGAAAAGTCCAAGGAAAAGTTGTAGTGGTGGAGTTGTAACAATTAGTCTCTAAGTAGGAGATTGTTGGATGGTGGAGTCTAATATTATTATAATGTCCAATTTCTAATGGGGGTGGGGGGGCATTCCCCCCCTCCCGTCCCCCCCACCCCCTCCACTATGGTTACCATGGGGGTACAAAGGGTGATGACCATAGTTGGATATATTCCTTGAGGGTGTTTAGGGTCATCATCCTTGAAGCAATTGTTTTTTTAAAATACATTGTAAAATATTGTAATAAATTTGGATCATTCACTATTAGGTCACAAATCTAATGGTATAAATTATGTTTGTCCATTGTTTTCTGAATATGTAACCCTCCATTGATTTGAGGGTATTGTAATCATGATGGAATATATTATGTGAGTGAAGAGGATATTGTAGTGGATGTATTACAAGTTTTTTAATTCATTTTTTGGACTAAATAATAAGAAGTACTAGTTGTTTTTGTGTGGATGTAGCCCATATTGGGTAAACCATGTTAAATTTGTGTCTATATTATCTTTTACTTTATGCATTTTATTTCCATATATAATTCATTAATATTTATTTATGTTCTATTTCCTAATAATTTGTATAAGAGCCAAAGGTTTATTGGGCAGATAAACTCTCATAAAAAGAGGGTTCCTAGTTTGAGTGGGAGCAATGCTAAAAGAAGGAAAGTTTAAGGTTGATAAGTTCAATGAACAAAACTATAGGCTATGGAAGATGTAAATTGAAGAATATCTATATCATAAGGATATTTTCTTACTATTGGGTGGAATAACAAAGAAGCTGATGGCTATGAAGGATGAATATTGAGAGGTTCTTGATAAAAAGTCACTAGGAACAATATTTTTGTGACTGACAGTATTGATGGCCTTATATATTTAAAAATTAAAGATAAAAATAGATGTGATAAAGGCATTAGATAGATTTTATGAACAAAACTTAGCCTCCAATTATGTATTTCTTGTGAAGTTTTTATTTAATCTAGAAATGTCAAAATGTGGGTCTATCACTGATCATTTAAATGAATTTAACATGGTCTAAAAATTAGTTGAGCTCTGTAGGAGTAAATTTTGATGATGAGGTAAGAGATTTCTTAAATATATGCACATTTATATAAAGTTATAATGGCTTGGTCATGGTTGTGATTAATTCTATCTCTGCTTCAAACACTTTAAAGTTTGATTTGTTGGTGTGTGATGAAAAAACATAGTTCAGACTTCATGTAATGATTTTAATATGGATAATAATGGAAGAAAAAATGATATAATAAAATTCCCAAAGAATAATGGTAAGTCTAAGAAGGGTAGATCCAAATCTAGAGGAAACTTGGTGTGTCAGATTTATGGGAAGAAAGGACACCTAAAGAAAGATTATTGGTTTCAAAAATCAAAACACAGAGATGGATAACAAGATAAAACTTAGTATGAAAATGTAGAAGGTGATGTGTTACAAGATGCTTTAATCCTTTCTTTAGGTAACATTAATGATTATTGGGTGTTATAATCAGGGGATTCATTTCATGCTACATCCCATAAGAAATATTTTTAAGACCATATTCAAGGTGATTTTGGATAGGTTTATTTGGATGATGGTGAACCTTATAAAATTATAGGAAAGAGTAAGATAGAGATAAAATTATATAATAGAAACAAATGGTTACTAAAAGAGGTGAGTCATCTTCCTAAGTTGAGAGGAAATCTAATTTCAGTAGGATAGTTGGTAAGTGAGGGATGCACAGTTACATTTTCAAAAAATTCAATGAAGGTCACTAAAGGATCACTAGTAATAAAAAAAGAGAGAAGGTGGCTACATTATATTTTTCTAATGGTAATTTTGACTCTTGTATTATTTTATCTTCTATATAAATAGATACAAAATTATGGCACCATAGGCATAGGCACATGAGTGAGAAGGGGATGCAAGTTCTCCACTCAAATAATTTGTTGCGAGATATGAAAAATGTGGATTTGGATTTTTGTGAGCACTTTGCGTATGGAAAATAGAAGAGAGTTAGATTTATCAGAGTTGGGAAGATAAAGAAAGATGAAAATTTAGACCTTGTTCATATAGATGTATGGAGACTGGCTTAGGTGTCATCCCTTGATGGCTCTTCTTATTATGTTACTTTCATTGATGATGAAACTATAAAAACTTGGGTTTATTGCATATACTTTTTTTTTATGTTTCTGATACTTTTAAGAAATGGAAAGCTTCGGTTGATAATGAGACATGAAATAAGTTGAAGACTATTAGATCAGTCAATGGAAGTGAATACTATAATAAGTAATTTTATAATTATTGTTCATCCCATGGGATATTTATAGAGAAGATAGTTCCAAGAACACTACAACAAAATAATGTGTCAGAAAGAATGAACATGATAATCATAGAGCATTTAAGAAGCATGATATTAATGCAAGGTTTCCTTTAAAGTTTTGGGTAGATGATATGGATATTTTTGTTTACTTCATAAATAGAGGGCCTTCAAGTCCTTTGGATGGTGGCATTCTAAAACAAACATGGGTAAGTAAAAAGGTAGATTATTCCTTTTTAAATACTTTTAGTTGTGAAGCATTTATCCATATTGATAAAGAAAATATAACCAAGATTTAATAAAAATTTAAGAAATTTAATTTTATTAGATACAAATATAATTATTTTAGTTAACATTTATGAGGGTTTGAAAATAATTAGGAGTAAAAATATGATATTTAATGAGAAGGTCATGTATAGAGATCAGTTGTAGGGAAATAAACAAGAAAATCCAAATATTAAATATGCAATACTTGATGAAATCATTATAAATAAAATTCCAAAAGTGCCATAAAATTAGAATGTGTAATAAATAGACTAAAAAGTACCTCAAACTCCTAGAAGTGTAGTTATAATATCTAATAGAGTAAGTAGACTTCAATAATGATACTCTCCTTCACTTTATTACTTATTATTGATTAATGGTGGTGATCCAAAAATCTATGAAAAAGCAATGTAGGTAGAAACCAAAAAGAAGTGAGAACAAGGCATGAAAGAGGAGATGGACTCCTTGATACATAACCAAACTTGGGATTTGGTTCAAATTTCTTGAAGGTAAAAGAACATTTTATAATAAATGGGTTTATAGGTTGAAGGAAGAAGATGGTGGCAAAAATAGGTACAAGGTCAAACTTGTTGTAAAGGGGCTTGCACAAAATAAATGTATAGATTTTGATGAAATATTTTCTCTAGTAGTTAAAATGACTTATATAAAAACTACTTTAAGTTTGATAGTAGTAAATAATTTTAAGTTTGAATAGTTAGATGTGAAGACAATGTTATTTCATGGTGACATGGAGGATGGTGACATGGAGGAGCAAATATATATAGAGCAGCCACAGGGATAAAAAGTCAAAGGTAAGGAGAAAATGGTGTGCAGGTTGAAGAAAAGTTTGTATCACCTAAATAAATATCTAAGACAATGGTATTTTAAAATTGGCATGTTTATGATAGAACAAGGTTATATTAGATGTCATTCTAAACACTTTGTTTATTTTAAGAGATTAGATAATGGAAGCTATATTATCATATTTTTTTATGTAAATGATATGTTGTTACAAGGTATAACATGCATGATATAAATGAGATAAAAATAAAACTAGAAGATTCATTTGTAATGAAGGATTTGATTTTTACAAAGCAAATCCTTGGTATCAGAATAACAAGAGATAAGAAAAATAGAAAATTAACATTGTCTCAAGAAGAATACATCAAGAAGGTGTTAGTCAGGTTCAATATGCAAGATGTAAAAATAGTGAGTATAAACTAGGGATGGAACTTAAAATTAAGGAGGGAATAATGTCCTAAAACATAGGAATAAATCATTACATCTCCAAACTACACTATGATTCAATATTTGGAAGTTTAATGTACGCTATGGTGTGCACTATACTAAACATTTCTCATGTAGTGGGAATTATCACCAGGTTTATGAATAATCCAACAAAAGAGAAATTAGATGAATTCAAGTGGATTCTTAGGTACTTGAGAGGGACTACTGATAGACAATTATGATATGAAGGGTCAGATGTTAGCTTATAAGAATATGTTGATGTAGGCATGGTAAGAAGAGAACCATAGGTTATGTATTCACTATTGGTGACATAATAGTTAGATGGATTTAAAAATTGTAGAAAATAGTTGCTTTGTCAACTATAGAGGCTAAATATGTTATAGCTACAAAATAAAAAAAGGAGATGATATGGATGCAATGGTTCATGGAAGAGTTGAGGCATAAATAGGAAGATTGCAGGTTATATAGTGATAGCCAAAGCACAATTCATATAGCAAAGAACTTAGCATTGCACTGAAGAACCAAACATATACAACTCATGTATCACTTCATTCATTCGAGTTTGGAGGATTGTCAACTAAAGTTGGAAAAGATGCATACAAGTTAGAATCCTATAGATATGCTAACAAAGGTAGTCACTAAAGAGAATCTATAGAGTTGTTTAGATTCAATAGGTATTCAAAGATAACAAGGAATATGAGAAACATGCAAAGGTCAAAGTTCAAATAAAATTCAAAGGAAGAGTTGTATCGGTGGAGTTATAATAATCAATCTCCAAGTGGGATATTGTTGGATGGTGGAGCCTGATATTATCATAATGCCTAATCCCTGATAAGGGGTGGGGGGGAAATGACCCCCAGTAGGGTTTTTATGGGGGTTCAGGGGGGTGATGAACATATTTGGATCCCCCTAGTAGTTTTTTAGGGGTAGCACTATTGAATCAAATTTTTGTTAAAAATACATTGTAAAATATTATAATTTCATAGTAAATCTAGATAATTCACTATTAGGCAATAGATCTAATGGTAGAAATTATTTTTTTTATTTTTTGTCCTAATATGTAACCATAATTTGATATGAGGGCATTGTAATCATGATGGAATATGGTGTGTGAGTGAAGAGGATATTATAGTGGATGTATTGCAAGTTTTTCCCTTCACTTGTTGGACTAAATAATAAGAAAGACTAACTATTTTTATGTACATTTAGCCCATATTATGTGAACCATGTTTAATATGTGTCTCTATTATGTTATATTGTTTACAATTTATTTCCATCTTTAATTCATTAATATTGATCTATGTTCTATATTCCTAACAAATAGTATAAGAGACAATGTTTTATGTAGCAGAAACACTCATAGGAAAAGATGCTTCTTAGTTCGACTCAGAGCAATAGCATAATAAGGAAATTTTAAGGTCAAGAAGTTCAATGGTCAAAACTACCAGCTATTGAAGGTGAAAATAGAGGATTATATATATCAGAAGGATATTTTACTACCATTAGGTGGAATAACAAAGAATTCAATGACTATAAAGGATGAATATTGGGAGGATCTTGATAGAAAGACACTAGGAATAATACGATTGTGCTTGGAAGCATCAATGGCTTTTAATATTTCAAAATAAAAGATAACAATGGATGTGATAAAGGTAATAAATATAGTGTATAAAAAACCCTCAGCCTGCAACAAGGTATTTATTATGAAGTGCTTATTTAATCTAGAAATTTCAAAAGGTGGGTTTGTTGTTGATCATTTAAATTAATTTAACATAGTCACAAATTAGTTAAGATTTATAGGAGTAAATTTTGAAGATGAGGTTAGATATCTCTTGACTATGTGCTCATTACCTAAAATTTGGAAAGGATTGGTCATAGATGTGAGTAATTATGTCTCTGGTTCAAACATTTTAAAGTTTGATGATGTTATTGGTGTTATTCTTAGTGAGGAAATGCAATGAAAAAGTATAGGTGAGACACTACATAATGATTTTAATATGAATAATAGGTGAAAATAAAAGGACATATGAAAGGGCCTAGGGAATCATGGTAAGTCTAAGAAGGTTAGATCTAAATCCAAAGGAATGTTGGTGTGCTAGACTTTTGGGAAGAAAGGACACTTAAAGAAAGATTATTGGTTTCAAAAAGGAAAACAAGGAGATAAAAAACAAGAAACAAATGTATCAGGTGATGTGTTACAAGATACTTTAATCCTTTCATTTGATAACATTATTGATTCTTAGGTGTTAGATTTAGGATCTTCATTTCATGTTACACCCCATAAGAAATATTTTCAAGACTATGTTCAATGTGATTTTGGATAGGTTTATTTGGGTGGTGGTGAACCCTCTAAAATTATAGGAAAGGTTAAGATGCATAAAAAATTATAGAATGGAAACAAATGGTTGCTAAAAGAAGTGAGGCATGTTCCTTAGTTGAGAAGAAATCTAATTTCAGCAGGGTTATTTGGAAGTGAGGGGTGCATAGTTACATTTGCATAAAATTCATGGAAGATCACTAAAAGATCACTCATAATAAAAAAAGGAGAGAATGTAGGTACATTATATTAATCTAATGGTCATGTTGACTCTTCTATTTCTTTAGTTTCTACAAAAGGGGATACAAAATTTTGGCACACTGACTTGGGTATATGAGTGAGAAGGGGATGCAAGTATTCCACTCGAATATTTTATTGCTAGATTTGAAGAAGGTGGATTTGGATTTTTGTGAGAAATGTTTGTATGTAAAATAGAAGAGATTCATATTTATCAAATTTTTGAAGTCAAAGAAGGATGAAAAAATAGATCTTGTGTATACAAATATATGAGGAATGGCTCAGGTATCATCCCTTGGTGGCTCTTATTATTATGATATTTTTATTGATGATGGAACTATAAAAACTTGGATTTATTTCATACAAAAAAAATATAATGTTTTTTATTCTTTTAAGAAATGAAAATCTTTGGTTGATAATGAGACAAAAAATAAGTTAAAGTTTGTCAAATCAAATAATAGAGGTGAATACTATAGCAAGGAATTTGGTAATTGATCTTTATACCATGGGATTCATATAGAGATGATAGTTCCAATAATACCACAACAAATGGTGTGTCAGAAAGGATGAATAGGAAAACCATGGAGCATGAGAACACATGCAGGGTTGTCCTTACAGTTTTGGGTAGTTATTATGGATATTATTGTTTACTTAAGAAATAGAGGGCCTTCAAGTCCTTTGGATGGAGGCATTCTATAAGAAGCATGGATAAATAAAAAGGTAGATTATTCCTTTTAAAGACTTTCAATTGTGAAGCAATTTTCTATATTGATAAAGAAAATAAAACCAAGATTGAAGCAAAATCCAATAAATATACTTTTAGTGGATATGGCATTGATGATTTTGGTTACCATTTATGGGATTTTGAAAATTATAAAATAATTAAGAGTATAGATGTGATCTTAAATGAGAAGGTCATGTATAGAGATTAGTTGCAAGGAAAGAAACAAGAAAAGCCAAATATTGAATATGCAATACTTGATGAAATCCACTAAAAATGAAATTCTAAAAGTGACAAAAAATTAGAATGTGCAACAAATAGAACAAGTACCTCAAAATCTTGGAACTGTAGTTAGAATATGTACCAAAGTAATTAGACTCCCTGAATGATACTCTTATTCATTTTATTATTTATTATTAATTGATGGTGTTGAATTAGAAATCTATGAGAAGCAATGTGGATCAAAACCAGAAAGAAGTGGAAGCAAGGAATGAAAGAGAAGATGGATTCCTTGGTACATAAACAAACTTGGGATTTGGTTTAGTTTCCTACAAGTAAAAGAACATTGTAAAATAAATAGGTTTACAGGTTAAAGGAAGAAGCTAGAGGAAAAAAGAGGTACACGGCTAGGCTTGTTGTAAAGTGGTTTTTGCAAAAGAAAGGTATAAATTTTGATGAAATATTTTCTCTAGTAGTTAAAATGACTTCTATAAGAATTATTTTAATTTTGGTAGCAATAGAATATTTAAACCTTGAACAGTTAGATGTGAAGATGATGTTCCTTCATGGTGACTTGGAGGAGGAAATATAAATGGAACAACAATAGGGATACAAAGTAAAAGGTAAGTATAAAAAGTTGTGTAGGTCTAAGAAGATTTTTTATGGCTTAAAGCAAGCTTCAAGATAATGGTATTTAAAATTTGACAGACAAAACAAGTCTATAGTAGATGTCATTCTGACCACTATGTTTAATTTAAGATATTATATAATGACATCTATATTATCTTATTATTGAATGTAGATGACATGCTTATTTTAGGGTCTAATATGTGTGATATAAATGAGCTCAAAATAAAACTAGTAAATTTATTTGAAATGAAGGATTTAGGTGTTTCAAAGCAAATCCTTAGTATGACAATAATAAGAGAGAAAAAAAAATAAAATTGACATTATATCAAGAATAATACACCACGAAGGTATTATTTAGGTTCAATATGCAATATGTAAAACCAATGAGTACACCTTTGGGAGGGAACTTCAACTTAAGCAATAATTAGTATCCTAAAACTCAAGAATAGGTCAATTACATGTCCAAAGTGCCCTATGCTTTAGTATTTGGAGCTTTAATGTATGATATGGTGTGCACAAGAACATACATTGCTCATGTAGTGGGAGTTGTCAATAGGTTTATAAATAATCTATGGAGAGAGCATTGGGATGTAGTTAAGTGGATTCTTAGGTACTTGAGAGGGAAGACTAATAGATACTTATGATATGAAGGGTCAGATGTTACCTTACAAGGATATGTTGATGTAGACATGTCTAAAGATTTAGATGGTATGAGAAGCACCATAGGTTATGTATTCACTATTAGTGACACAATAGTTAGTTGAATTTAAAAATTATAAGAGATAGTTGCTTTATCAACTATAGAGGCATATTATGTTGTAGCTACATAAATAATCAAGGAGATGATATTGATGTAATTATTCATGTAAGATTTAATGTAGAAATAGGAACATTTCAAGTTGTATAGTGATATCTAAAGTGTAATTCATTTATCAATGAACTCAACATTCTAATCAAGAACCAAACATATACAACTTAGGTATCACTTCATTTGTTTAGTTTATGAGGATGATCAACTAAAGTTGGAAAAGGTCCATATGAGTTAGAATCTTATATATATGCTAACAAAGGTAGTCACTAAAGAGAATTTGGAGAGTTTTTTTAGCTTCAATAGGTCTTCAAGGATAATATGGAAGATTAGAAACATTTCTAGGTTAAATTTCAAATAAAATTCCAAGGAAGAGTTATAGCAGTGGAATTATAATAATCAGTCTCCAAGTGGGAGATTTTTGAATGGTGGATCATGATCTTATTATAATGCCCAATTCCTAATATGGGGTGTGGAGGGAAATACCCCATTAGAGTTTTCATAGGGGTCTAGGGGGTGGGGACAATACTTGGAACCCCCCTTGCAAGTGTTTTGGGGCAACACCCTCAAAGCAAAATTTTGTAAAAAATGCATTATAAAATATTGTAATTTCATAAAAAATCTAGAGCATTCATTATTATGTCATAGATCTAATTGTAGAAATAATTTTCATAATTTTTTTTCCTAATATTTAACCCTCCTTTGATATGAGATAATTGTAATCATTGCATCATATGGTGTGTGAGTGAAGAGGATATTGTAGTGGATGTATTAAAAGTTGTTTCCTTCATTTGTTGGATTGAATAATAAGGACTGGCTATTTTTATGTAGAAGTAGCCCATATTGGGTAGACCAAATTAATTATTTGTCTCTATTGTGTTGTATTTTTTTCATTTTTTTTCCATATTTAATTTGTTAATATTGATCTATGTTCTATACTCCTAACAACTGGTATCAGAGTTGAAGGTTTATTTGGTATCTAAACTCATGGGAAAAGAAGGTTCCGAGTTAGAGTAGGAGCAATGGTATAAGAAGTAAATTGTAAGGTAAAGAAGTTCAATGGACAAAACTACCATCTATGGAAGATGAAAATAGGGGACTATCTATATCATAAAGATCTTTTCCTACCGTTGGTCAAAAAGCAAAGAAGCTAGTGACTATGAAGGATGAAGATTGGGATGTTAGTGGTAGAAAAGCACTAAAAACAATACATTTGTGTCAAGTAGCATCAATGGACTTAAATATTTAAAAATAAAATATAAAAATGGATGTGATAAAGGCATCAGATAGAGTGTATGAAAAATCCTCAACCTCTAACAAGGTATTTTTGATGAAACATTTATTTAATCTAGAAATGTTAGATGGTGGGTTTGTTGTTGATCATTTAGATTAATTTATCATAGTCACAAATCAATTAAGCTCTATAGGAATAAATTTTGATGATGAGGTTAGGACTCTTGATTCTATTCTCATTTTCAAAATTTTGAAATGGCTTGGTCATGGCTATGAGTATTTTTGTCTCTGATTTAAACACTTTAAATTTTGATGATGTTATTGGTGTTGTTCTTAGCAAGGAAATGTGACAAAAAAATATAGGTGAGACATCAAGTAATTATTTTACTATGGAGAATAGGGGAATACAAAAGGATAGAGGAAAGGACCTAGGGAATCATGGTAAGTATAATAAAGTCATATCCAAATCCATAGGTTGGTGTGATAGATTTATGGGAAGAAAGGACACCTAAAGAAAAATTGTTGGTTTTAAAAAGGAAAACAAGGAGATGGAAAACAAGATAATAATCAAGTATCAAATGTATTAGGTGATGTGTTTCAAGATTATTTAATCCTTTATTTAGATAACATTAATGATTCTTGGATGTTAGATTCATGGGATTCATTTCATGCTACACCCCATAAGAAATATTTTTAAGTCCATGTGTCAAGGTGATTTTGGACAAGTTTATTTGGGTGATGGTGAACACTATAAAATTATAGGAAAGGGTAATATACAGATAAAATTATAAAATGGAAAAAAATGGTTTATAAATGGGGTGATACATATTCCTAAGTTGATAATAAATCTAATTTTAGCAAGGCAGTTGGTAAGAGAGGGATACATAGTTAAATTTATATAAAATTCATGGAAGGTCACTAAAAGATCACTAGTAATAGTAAAAGGAGAGAAGATAGGTACATTATATTTATCTAATGGTAATTTTGACTCTTCTATTTATTTTGATTCTATAGAAGTGAATACAAAATTATGGCACCATAGACTTAAGCATATGAGTGAGAAGGGGATGCAAGTTCTCCACTCAAAGAATTTGTTACTAGATTTAAAAAAGGTGGATTTGGATTTCTATGAGCACTATTTGTATGGAAAATAGAAGAGAGTTAGATTTTTCAAATTTAGGAATACAAATAAGATGGAAATTTAGAGCTTATACATAAATATTTATGGGGATTGGCTTAGGTATCATCCCTTAGTGTCTCTTCTTATTTTATTATTTTTATTAATGATGCAAGTAGAAAAAATTGGGTTTATTGCATACAAAAAAATATGATGTTTTATATACTTTTAATAAATGGAAAGCTTTGGTTGAGAATGAGACAAGAAATAAGTTTATGTGTGTTAGATCATATAATGGAGGTGAATATTGAAGCAAGGAATTTGATAATTACTATTCATACCATGGTATTCATAGAGATAAGACAGTTCCAAGAACACCAAAAAAATGGTGTGTTAGAAAGGATGAATATAACAATCGTGGAGTGTGCAAGGAGCATGATATTACATGCAAGGTTGCCCTTAAAATTTTGGGTAGATGATATGGATACTATTGTTTTAATTAATAAATATAGGGCCTTTAAGTTCTTTGTATGGTGGCATTCTAGAAGAAGCATGGATAGGTAAAAATTTAGATTATTCATTTTGAAAGACTTTTAGTTGTGAAACATTTATCCATATTGATAAATAAAATAGAACCAAGCTTGAAGTAAAATCCAAGAAATGTATTTTATCTAATAGTAATGTTTAATCTTATATTTCTTTATCTTCTATAGAAGTGGATAAAAAATTATAGCACCATAGACTTGGGCACATGGGTGAGAAGGGGATGCAAGTTATCCACTCAAATTGCTTATTACTAGATTTGAAGAAGGTGGATTTGGATTTCTATGATCATTGTATGTATGGAAAATAGAAGAGAGTTAGATTTATCATATTTGGAAAGATAAAAAAGGAAGAAAAGTTAGAGCTTATGTATACAAATATATGTGGACCATCTTAGGTATCATCCCTTGGTTGCTCTTCTTATTGTGTTACTTTTATTGATGATACAAATAGAAAATCTTGGGTTTATTTCATACAAAAAAATCTAATGTTTTTGATACTTTTAAGAAATGGAAAGATTTGGTTGAGAGTGAAATAATAAATAAGCTGAAGTGTGTCAGATTAGACAATGGAGGTGAATACTGTAGCATGGAATTTGATAATTACTATTCATTCCATAGGATTCATAGAGAAAAATAGCTTAATGAACACCACAATAAAATGGTGTGTCAGAAAGGATGAACAAGATAATCATGGAGTGTGCAAAGATCAAGAGATTACATATAGGATTTCCCTTACAGTTTTGATTAGATACTATGTATACTATTATTTACTTAATAACTAGAGGGCCTTCAAATCCTTTGGATGGTGGATTTCCAAAAGAATCATGAATAGGTAAAAAGGTAGATTATTCCTTTTTAAATACTTTTTGTTGTGAAGTATTTTTCCATATTGATAAATAAAAAAATAACCAAGATTGAAGAAAAATCCAAGAAATGTACTTTTGTTGATATGGAGTTAATGATTTTGGTTACTATTTTTGTGATCTTAAAAATCATAAAATGATTAGGAGTAGAGATGTGATCTTTAATGAGAAGGTCATGTACATAGATTAGTTACAAGGAAAGAAACAAGAAAATCCAAATATTGAATATGTAGTACTTGATGAAATCATTAGAAATGAAGTTCTAAAAGTGCTAAAAGATCAGAATGTGCAAGAAATAGAACAATAATTGCCTCAATCTCTTGGAAGTGTAGTTAGAAGATCTACCAGAGTAAGTAGACTCCCTAAATGATACTCTGCTTAACTTTTTTTTTATTATGGATTGATGGTCATGATACAAAAAGATATGAAGAATCAATGTAGATAAAAAATAGAAACAAGTGGGAGAAACACATGAAATAAGAGATGGACTCCTTGGTACATAACAAAATATGAGATTTGGTTCAGTTGTTTGTAGGTAAAAGAGCATTGCATAATAAATGGTTTTATAGGTTGAAGGAAGAAGATGGAGGAAAAAAGAGGTACAAGGCCAAACGTGTTGTAAATGGTATTACAAAAAAGAAAGGTATGGATTTTGATAAAGTATTTTCTCTAGTAGTTAAAATGACTTATATAAGAACTATTTTATGTTTGGTAGTAGTAAAATATTTGAACTTGGAATAGTTAGATGTGAAGATGGCATTCCTTCATTATGACCTAGAGGAAGAAATATATATCAAGCAACCATAGGGATATGAATTCAAAGGTAAGGATAAAATGGTGTGTATGTTGAAGAATGTTTTGTATGGCTAAAAACAACCTCCAAGATAGTGGTATTTGAAATTTGGCATGTTTATGATAGAACAAGGTTATAGTAAATGTCATTCTGACCACTATGTATTGACCAAATTTGACCCCAAGTGAAATTTAGGTCAATCCCTATTTATTTTTAAATTTTAAGAAGGTTCCCATGTAACTTATAGGGTATTATGTTGGTATATTATATTACTCATCCTTCCCTTAGTCCTTGTTGAAGTCCATTCTCCTAGTACTAGTCGAGTCAACAAAAGTCAACATGGTCAACCATGGTCAAAGATGGTCAAAGGATAAAATTTTGTTGAAAATGTTCTAATATGTCCTTTAACATGTTTTAAGGGGTTTCAAATTCATTAATTTATCTTTCACCTTCTTTCGTATGCAAAAAGGGATCCTTCAGCCACATTTTTATCTCAATTAATGACATGTATAGCTTTTTCCAAGAAAGAAATTGTCACCAAGTTTTGGGTCAACATGGAAGATTTTAGATAATTTTAGGATCCATTAGATGATAGTTAAAAATTAATCATAATAAATAAATGGTAGTTTTCCCTCAAAAATAGGAGCTTTGGGGCACTTGTATGGACTTTCGAAGTCCACTATTAGCTAAAAATGTGGGAATAGTAATTATTCACCTCCCATCATCTATTTAAATTCCTGGTTTTTAAGAATATTGCAAAAAAAATCATCTGCAAGTTATTTTCTTCCATTTTCATCTGGCAAGCAAAAGATCAACTTCATGCACTTGGCATGGGCTATATGAGTAGAATTGGGAGGAGTGATTCTGGAGATACGTAGTGATCTTGTTGCACTTAATTTCCATAATAATAATGTTATATTTGGTGTAGCTTCCTTTATGAACCATTAGTTTGATCCCAGATAATGTTTTATACATGTTCAACCATGAAGGGGTCACTGTTTGAGATTGTCTCAAAATTTACTGTTTTGGATTAATGAATTTGTGTGTTTTAGGTGTCTCTACATGATTTTAAATCTTTTTACATGCTTATTATTGTTTTGGAGAGTTAAATTTTTTGAGATAACATTTTGTAGCCTTGAAAAATGGTTAGTTTACATTCATAGTCATCTCATTGCTTTGAAAATGTTTCCTTCACACTAGAGATGATGTTTTTATGTAAATAATCCTAGGTATTATGAGCATTCAAGTGTTGATAATTACTCTTGAGGTGTTTTGAGATCATTCCTTGCATGATTCTTGTCATTTCATGACTTCCTTACATGTCTCAGTCATAAAAGTCCACGTACATGAGCATGCTAATGTCACAAGTGTAAGTTTGAAGGTTTGACATGGTTTTCAGTCTCTTGGGACCATTAATGTGCATTAAAATTTTGGATGGAGGAATATAATCACTTCAAACTTGCCTATTTAGAGAGTGTTCTCAATCCTTCTTGCATAGAGGAGATGACCATCTCCAGCTAAGGGCATAGACAAATCTTTTGGAGGTGTTCCAACAGATTTTTCAATCTACTTTAGGAGTATTTTCTATAGGAAGGCCTAGATAGGCCTATTTATCATCTTATTTTGTCAAGGGAAGTGTCAAAGCATCAATTGGAACTTTGGACTATACTCAAGCCCTTTTGACCTAAAAATGTCAAATAGAGGCCTTGAAGGTTTTTGAGGACCTCACAAAAGTCACTTTATAGATGATCCAAGACTTAAAATTGGATAACATGGTAGCCCTATCCACACACAACATTTTTGAAAAATTTTATAATCAAAAGATAAGTGGAGTTTGGATTTTTCAAGGTCTAAATATGGCTTAAAATAACTGAAATAGGGCAGTATTATCTATAAATCATTGATCAAAAAGTTGAATTTGCATCCCATTTTGGTGTCCTAAGATATGCTATCAAATTTAATGATGATAATGAATAAAATTATGATTTAAAGATAATATGACATGAGATAAGGTGAATCAAATGTCTCAAACTCCAATGCATACTCCTCTATCTGTACACAGGACTGTGAGGAATCATCCACAAGCAAAAAAGGCTAAAATTTGTTAAATAGGTGTGGTCATGAACAATGTGAGATTTAATGTGTTAAATGCAAGAAAAAACTTCCATACCATTATAGGAACCATGATAAAGTCTATCTTGACCTAAGAAGAAACCTACAGGCCTAGAATGAATAAGGAATAGCCACCTATAGCTAAGACAGTAGGTGTGGAGTGAGATCAAGGCATTTAAAGGGGTCTTAAGGAACTTTTAGGGATAAAAGAGGTTACAAAGGAAAACCTAGTAACTTGGAGGATATAAATTATTTTCCAAAGCATCCATCAAGACCAATCATATTCCATTCCCATCCTATAACAACCTATAGGCAAGGTATTAAGATTGTCTCAATCCAAGAGGATAGTGAGTAATGGAAAGGCCTACAAGGGTCAAAAAGGCTAGGTTTGAAATATTTTTCACATTTTAATATTAATTTGAGTCAAAAATAGACTATGTAATGTGTTTAAAATTTATTCAAATCTCCAAGGAAAAGCACCTAAAACAAAGAAAGAGTACCCTGTTCACTATCACGATCAGACAGGGTCTTAAGTAAGAGAAGAGTATGAGAGAGTTTGATACCCAAGGAGGGAAGGAGAAGTTTAAAATAGTATAAGGTGAAATACCCATTATTAAATTAATTATATGAAATTACCAAGACATCCTAAATCCACACAAGGTCCTTGTCTCATAAGGAAAATAGGCTCAATCCGTACATGCAAGGTTGGGAAAACCTTATTCCAAGAGATGAATTTTAGGTTTCCATTAAGAAGAGAGGTTTTTATTGGATCCTTAGGTTCAAAAATAATGAAATTAAGTTTTTTTAATATTCATGAACACATTGGATGCATCAAAGAGGTTTGAAACATGCTTTCATGAGGAGGTTTGAACAAGAGCATGCAAAAACAAGGCTTTTACCTCTTTTTTGAAGAAATTGGGATGGTTGGACCCTAGAAGCATGGAATTGGACAAAAAAATTACGTAAAATTTATAATTATTACCTTTTTTAGATTCTCAAAAACTCAATTTTAAAAAATAAATGTGCCTATTACTCACTATTTTGTCTCGGAGCAGGGGCAGTCCCTGCATACATAAGAATGACTATTTTGGGGAAAAGTGAAGGATGGTGAACCAGAGATCAATTGGATTAGTAAATAAGGTTTTAATATTTGGGGGAAACATGGAGTAACCTAATAAACCTTAATATAATTTTTGAAAATAAACAAGGCACCCTACACAACAAGGGTTATAGTCAAGTGTAAAGGAAAACCTTAGGGCTAGAGGCCAATTTGGAGGTCATATGAACTTTAAAGCTAATATATGATTTATAAGTAATAAATAAATATTTTACAAACTATATTGTGTGTGTTAAATATATCACATTTCAAATATAACCATTTAAGGGTCAAGAGGAGCTCAAAGAGGAAGGCATGCTTATTGGCAAGGCCTAGGCCTAAACTCAAATAGGTGTCAATTTCCATTTCAAGATTTTGTAAATAAATTATAATGGTTGGTGGAGGTTTGTATAGTGTATATAGAGATTTTAAAATATTAATTTTTCAAATAAATTCCCCAGGAATCCATTTTTCGTTTAGAAAGCATTCAGACCCCATCAGGTAGCAAAAAATGAGCTCGAATGTCAACTTCAAGTGCTTAGAACCTCTACCAAGATTTAAATCAGTGTTGGAGGTGTTTTTAAAATTTTATGGGGGTATCATAAAATAAAATTTTGAGATTATTTTTTAGGTTTAACTTCATAACTTCATGAACCATCTTTAAGAGGGATAGAAACCTTCAAACCCTCCTAAGAATCCTATAGTGACCTGTTTGGAGAAATTGAGTTGGTAAGGCACCATGATGAAAGAATGAGTCCAGGGGTATTAAATTAAAGTTGTATAATACATTATAATGTTTCTAAAAATTTACTCTAATTATATAGATTCCATACAAACAGGGTACAAAGGTAGTTTCTATCATATAATTGGTGTTTCCTATAGCTTATTGAAGGAGTTAAGTGATGAAAATAACTTTGATAGAAAGATTGAGACTTAAGTAAAATAATAAATTAAATTTTATAACTCATAAATTATCTTGAGTGCCTATACTAGATCTCTCTTTTAAGCCTATTAAACCAGCATCTAGAACGACATAAAGGACAAAGTGGAAACTAAAGATTGGTAGTTTTTTATGATGTTTATGATAAAGCCAAGTATATTAAGTGACTATACAGGTGTCATAACACCTATTTTATGGATTATTTGAGAAATATGAAATGTTTTAAGTGTCAATTGTCAAAACAAGACTAATTGAGGGTGATTATGATTGAAAGGTGATGATGAGCTTATGTAAGAGATTCTCACGATGAAGGAAACTCCTAATTTAGGTGGAATCATTTTTTTAACTCACTCTTCTCATCATACATGAGACATTTATCCATAACATGCCTTGGAGTGCTCTTAAATTCCCATCATGAGGGTATTTTCACAAGAAAGGTGATTAGGAAGATTGCTACACCACATTTGGAAAAGAAGCTTTTTGGGAATAAAATGATGTGTAAATTAGTTTCATAACTCCATTTTCTATCTCATCCACATGAGTTTTAACTGATTTTCACCTTTGGACACTTTTTATTATGCCTCTTCAAATTCTCTCCTCTTTCTCTTCTTCCAAGTTCTATAAATGAATCCATTTGGGCTATTTTAAGGACATATAATTGTTATGGCAAAGCCCTGCTAATATTACATTGAAAATTTTCTTTAAACATTGATTACAAGTCCAATTCTGAGTTTGTGAACTTTTTGGTCTTTGTTTGTGAGTGATGTATAGTGGAACTAAGTGATAGTATCATCCTTACACCCTTTATCCTTTTTTTTTTAACTAAACGGGGTAAAAATTTATTCAGAAACAGGCAAAAACACCAAGTTACATAGCTTTATCCTTCTCACCAGAGTACAAAGCTTCTGGGAGAATTTCGTAGGCAACGGTTTACAATCAAGAATTTTCCATTGGGGGCCCTGCTCAGAGGCCCATTTCACCAGGCAATCTGCCACCTCATTCCATTCCCGTGGAATGTGCTTAAAACTCACAGAGTCCAACATATTGGTTAACTAAAGAATCTGTTGCACCACCACTACAAGCTGCCAGTCTCCACTGTCAAAATTATGGTTAGTAAGCAACTTAATCACCACCTGTGAGTCTGACTCACAGATGATATTGAGCCACCCCTGTTGGCAGGAAAGATGTAAAGCTTGTAAAATAGCCAGCGCTTCCATGTAATTATTGGAAAAATAGCCCTTGTAAATAGAAAAAATGAATTGAAGATTTTCGGCAGAGTCACGTCCAACACCCCCAATTCCAGCATCACCTGGATTACCATGCAAGGAACCATCCATATTGATCTTTAAGGTTCTAGGTGGAGGAAGGGTCCAGCACCCCAATCTACAAATCAGCTCCTGTCTCTGCCTTACACCACGGCTAGGACACAAGGATTGGGAAATTGGCAGGCTAGCCAAGTGCGTCCCAGCTATGCTGGAAAAAACACCATGGTCCACCCTGTCCAGCTGCACCGAATTGTGTCCATTAGCCTCCAAGGTCTCAGCCAGTGCATTTTGTATTCTCCCCCAAAGGACGTCAAGACTCAACTGCTCTCCATGGAATATGTGCCTATTCCATTCAATCCATAGCTGCCACAAGATAAATGCAGGCCCAGCCAGCCAGACAGATTGAAGGATGGGTGCTTGAGAGGGAGGAAGAGGCAGACGGCTCCAGAATTTAGCAAGTGATGAGGCATGCCAGTAGGGTCTGCCCCAAGCACTCCACCACCTGTGCCATATACACTTGGCATAAGAGCATTGAAAGAAGAGGTGCACCCTTGTTTCCTCCTCCCTGCAATAGAGAACACACCTGGAAGGACCTATGAAACCATGCTTGCACAAATTATCCCATGTTAGACATCTATTATGAACCAGTGTCCACAAGAAAAAATTGCATTTTGGCCAGGTAGAGGAATTCCATACTTTCTTTCCCCACATGAAGTTGGCTGCCCCAAACAATTGCTTAGACAGGGCATGATATCCCACGGAGACCGAATAACACCCAGTAGAATCATCCCCCCAGGCAAGCACGTCCTGTCCATGCAGGGAGCTGTAATGTCTGGAGGCAAGAATTTGAGAAAGCTCCTCACAACTTTCCCTAGAGCCTCTTGGCGGCCAATCCGAAGAGTTTTTCCATCTAAAACCAGTAGCCATGCCCAGATTGTATTCCTCCTTATAATGGGCAACATTGGTCCAGCCCTTAGCTTGAAAAACATCACATAATTGTTGAAGGTGCGGGTGGGAAGCTAAGAGTGGGGGAAGCCCATCCCACGAATCCTCCCAAAAAAGAGCCTTCGCTTCAGTGTGACAGATCCAAAATAGACCCCGTTTAACCAATTGGGCACCTATTTTGAGGGTATGCCAAATCATAGACCCACCCCGCTCAAGAGACAACTGAGCAATGTCAGAGGGCTGCACCCCCAGAAAGTATTTGAAAGCTAGAATGCGGGCCCAAGGTTGGGACTGATTGGAGCACCATCTCTAGTACAATTTGGCCTCAAGGGCCTGGCTGGCCAGGATGGCCGACCTTAGCCCAAGGCCCCCATCCTTCTTTGTCCTGCAGATAATATCCCAGTTAACCAAGCTCCACTTGGTATTGGTTAAATTTCCACTCCATATAAATTGGTGCGAGAGGGCATCAAATTCTTTAAGAAAATAGATCGGAGTAGCCTGCACCATGCAACGGTAGACATGCAATGCTTGAATCACTGCCTGTAATAGAGTGACTCTCCCAGAAGTGGAGAGCCATCTATGAGTCCAGTGGCTAACTTTGTCTCTGAGTCTTTCCAGCACACCCTGCCAGAAGAGCTGTGGCTACCTGCCCATCACAATGGGAATCCCCAAATACGTAATTGGGAGAACTTGAATTTGGATTCTCATGATGGCTGCTATCCTCCTCTAAATAGGATCTGGGGTGTTGAAGAAAAAAATGGAGGACTTTTGGTCATTAATTTGCTGCCCCGTCGCATCCATGTACATGTCAAGAGTACTCTGAAAAGCAGTAGCCTCCTGAATCCGTGCTTTCCCAACAAGAATCGTATCATCCACAAACTGAAAGTGGGAAGTGGTGAGGCCATTCCCCCATTGCCACCCCTAAACCATGCTTTGAGAAACCTAAAACTTGATAAGCCTCCCCAATCCCTCTGCCAAAATGATAAATAAGTAGGGGGACAATAGATCTCCTTGGCGGAGGCCTCTAGACGCACCGAAAAGATCAGTAGGCTACCCATTGATAAGGACCAAATAGGAGGGGGTGGTAACACAACGTAGCACCCATTGGATCCAAGCCAGACTAAAACCAAAAGCCAACAACACTTTCTATAGAAACCTCCAACTGGCTCTGTCATAAGCCTTAGCTAAGTCCAATTTGATGAACATGGCGTGCTCTCGAGAGGTGCTCATGGAATGAACAGCTTCCAAATCAATGACCACCTCATCAAGAATCTGCTTTCTTGCCACAAATCCTCCTTCCTCCTCTGAAATAATCAAGGGGAGGCAACTTTTTAGCCTCTCCGCTATAAGCTTAGTGATAATTTTGTAAATTACATTGCACAATGCAATAGGCCTATAATGGTCCAGCTGATCTGCCTGCTCCTTCTTCAAAATAAGAACCAGGAAGGTGGCATTCAATGCTCTGAGCATTTCTTTGTTAGAATATGACTCCTAAATCACAACAATGAGATCCTATTCAATTATGTCCCAAAAGTCTTGATAGAATTCCACAGGGAAACCATCAGGCCCAGGAGCTTTCCCTCTTCTCATGCTAAACACAACTCCTTCCACCTCGGTCTTGTCAATAGGCCTCAATAGATGCTCATTTAAACCTGAAGTCATCATAGATGGGATACATGCTAAGACAGAATTTTCAGCCATATCTGATGGGGGCAGCCCATCAATAAATAGATTAGAAAAATATCTAACCGCTGCCTAAGAAATGTCCTAGGAATTATGAAGATGTGTTCCATCTGGGGTAACTAGGTGAGTCAAGTAATTTCTGTTGCGCCTTGCCTGGACAGACATGTGAAAAAAAGTGGTATTCCTGTCACCTTGCTGAAGCTAGTCAATGCATGCCTTCTGCTTCCAAAAAATGTCCTCCCTAAGCTCCCATTCTGCTAGCTCCTTTCTTGCTTGAGACTCAGCCACAAGGAGATCCTCAGATTGGCCATGGTCTCTAATTTGTCTAGTAATCTCATCCAGCTGATCTTGTACCTTCTTCCGCATAGTGTGGAGATTGCTGAAGCTGTTTGCATTCCAATACTTTAGCCTCCCTTTCACATACTAAAGTTTTTTGGCGAAGGAAAACATAGCAGTGCCAAAGCTAGGTCCCCCCTATCTCCACCACTGCGCCATACAATCATGAAGAGAGGGCTCACGGAGCCACATGAGCTGAACCTTAAAGGGGGGTTTCCTTGGTCTAGGAATGTGGCAAGTTGAGAGCTTAATCGGCCAATGATCTGAACCACGCTAATCAAGAATTTTTGAAGCTAAGGAGTTGGAGCTGGATTGCCAGAAGCATGACACCAGGAACCTATCCAGGTGCTCTGAAATACCTACATCACCACTCCTTCTGTTGTTCCAGGTGAAAGAACCATTGAGCGGCTTGATGTTCGAGAGGTGTAGGACTTTTATATTATGCCGAAGATTATCTGAAGAGGGCCCCAGTCGGGCCACTCCACCCCTTTTTTCCTCCAAACTGAGGATAGCATTAAAATCACTCGTTACAATCCACAAAAAATATGGGTGACAACTTTAGACATACCTGATATGGTCCCATAACTTCAGCTGTCTAGGTAGGTCCACCGGGGCATAAACATTAGTCACTAAAATGAGTTCACCAGAATCCTTGGCCACCACTGTCATTGTGAGAGCCAAGCTGTTAGACATCCAGCTTAGAGGCGTTATTCACTCAGGGTTCCAGCACATGGCCAACCCACCAGAGCAACCAAGAGCCCCCACACATTGGCTATGCCTGAAATACCAAGATTTTTCCATACAAAAACACCAGTGTTCCACAAAAAATTTAGTCTCTTGAATACAAAAAATATCAGGAGAATGTTCACTTACCAATTTATGAATAACTCTTTGTCGGGGGGAGCTATTCAACCCCGTTACATTCCATGAGAGGATGATCATTGAGAAACATGTGGAAAGTGCTCGCTCAGGGGTTTAACATGCCCTGCCTCTACAAGAAGATCCCCTGTAATTTTAATTCGTTCCTGGTCCTTTTTGCGTCTTACCCTTGAAGGAGTGGATCCAGCAGCCTTTTTAAAGGGTCATTGCATAAGGCCAAGACCAAAAGAAGACCCTCTCTCTTTCCTGGCCTCCTCCACCCACTTTGCCATATCCACCCAGTTAACCTCCTTGTCACCTGGTGCTGGCGTAGTTGAGATGGGAACATCTGGCAGGTCATAATTAGCCTCCTGAGTCCCCAGAGGGTCTAGACTAGGAGCAAAAACTAGAAGGGGGACCTGCTCCATTAGATCAGCCTCCTCCCCCTGCACCAAATCAGGGATGCCATCCTCTATATTCATATTATCTAAAACATCGAATTGGTTGAAACCAACCTCAACTTGCCTGTCCATGTTTGGATGTTTTTGTCCACGATTTTTTGACCGGCGCCTGACTGTAGTGAAGCCTTCCCTATCTAGACCCCCTGAGCTTATAGCTCCCTACTCCTAGACGATGGGAAGAAGGGGGTTTTTTCCTTTGTTGACTTGCTCTACAAAGCCCGATGCTTTACCAAACTGTCTCGGCTAGCCGCTTCCTCTTTTACCCTTGCCCATCCTAGAACTAGGCTCTTCATTTTGCCCTACATTATCTCTGGTTTCCTGAGGGCACTATTGATGCATATGGCCGTACAAGTGACAAATGTGGCAGTGAAAAGGAATCACTTCGTAATCTAATTGCTATATCCAAGATGAGTTCCCCATACAGATTTCCACAGAATCTAGAAGAGGATTATTTAGATTAATATCCGTGCATATCTTAGCATAGGAAATAACCTTTCTATCTAAAGTTTGGTGCGCTATTGCCATTGGAGTTCTGAGCATAGATGCTATCTGATGGAGAATATCTTCTCACCAAAATTCCAATGGCAGTCTCGAAAATTGAACCTAGATGGGGACACAAGCAGGAAGATCAGCAGCCAAGTTGAACCCTGCATGCCAGGGTTTGAGGAATAGCCCAATCCGGTCATAGAAATATAGGCCTCCTTCAAAAACCCTATTTCGATCCAAAACAAAGGAAAAATTCACTATGAAATAGCTGTTTCTAGCCAACATGATATCGAAGTCCCCCTCAATCTGCCAGGTCTGCCGAATCCAAGCTTCCAGAGCTGCAAGCGAAATATGAATGCCTAGGAATTTATAGATAAGGGCGTGATCAGTCAAATATTCAACCTCCTCCTTCACAGAATTAGGGGAGATAACCAAAATCAGTCTCTCCAGACTCCTAGGAAGGCATCCATTTATCTTTCTGAGCTTGGTGCCTTCACTAACACTGGTCAACTCAGTCACCTGCCCCTTCTTTCCAAGCCCCAACTATTCCTTGCTAGGGCTTCCAATCTCCCCTGCGCGCTCAGCCCCCTGCTCAAAACTAGAATTACCTACCTATCCCAAGATCCCTGCCCCAAGCCAGGACACATCCTTCCTGGGGCCTGTTAACAGGCTGCCCGTCTCACCATCGCTCGCCATCGCTCCTCCAACCCAACATCCTTTCCCCTACACCTTACACCCTTTATCCTTCATAAATAAGAAAGAGTTTTAATTTTAACAGGTCATGTGAAGTGTATGAAGGTACTAAGCTCTCTTTAAAGTATGAAATTATCTCTATGGTGCAAAATCTACCCCTAGGTCATGTATCTTGTTGATTATCCCAAGTATTCTACCTTCATATTGAAACACTATGTTAGGATCCTTTAATGCATGGGATTGGTCTTGAAAAGAATTGTTGTTTAGTATAAGTATGATGTTCTATGGAATATATCTTGGTGGATCACCTCTTTAGTATAGTTTTTATTTTATGAAAACTCTTAACTCTTTTCATAAACAAGCATTATGTTAGGTGATAGACACTCAAAAAATAATTTAGGGAGCTAGCCCTTTTCAATATTAAACATTATCTCTCTTAAAAGTTCCCACAAATTTGAGAGATGATTCAATGTTTCATGAAATTGAGTGAGCTTCATAAAGTGTCCTAGGTTTCACAATTTGATGATAATAATTATTGCATGCCTAATGGAACTGTTGGTCCTAATTACTTACATGTCAAGGTGAATTGTTGTCTTGAGAAGCCTAAAGTTGAAGAAGTGTTTCTAATCCAACATTTGGTGACTATAAAAAGTGAGAATATCTGGTTGTAGATCAATTCTTCCATAGTATATTTCATGGTCCTCACTAGATTATCTTCTAGTAGGATTTTCAATCAAGTCCCTCTACCTAAAACTCCTCTTGAATAATAACACCCTGAATCATTCCTAACCTTTAGAGTTCTTGAACAAGAAGGTTTTTAAAAGGAAGAAGAAGATGTTGAAGAAATAGTATATCAAGAGGAAGAATAAATGGCTAAAAGACATCCTTTCCTAGCCTTCAAAACCCTAAATCTAATTAACCTTACTGCATATGATCCTATCCCTACAAATTCTACTATATGTATCCCAATTTTAATGGAGAGGATCCTATTACCCCATCTAAGCACATTAGGGACATTTCAAACTTTTGCAACTTCCATAAGTTTACTCAATTCAATATAGCTATTAGGTTGCTTTCCATGTCTCTAAAAGGTAAGGCACTTGATTGGTATATAACTTTTGAAGGTGGTTTCATTACTAATTGGGATGACTTTGGGGAATTGATAGTGAGTAGGTTTTAAAACAAGAGTGATCACTCTTCATTAATCCACTAGCTGGATGTGATAAAGAGAAGTCCTAATGAGTCCATGAGAGATTTCAATGAAAGTTTTCAAAGGACATGGCATAGGTTTCCACCTATTATGAGGCCTCCTCCACGATTTGTGTTCCCCACCTATCTCAAGGCTATTAACACTAATGTGGCAGAAATGTTGTAATCAGTGGGGAGATTTTTTTTACCCAAGGTATATGAGATAACTATTAAAGCTGAGAATAGTTTGATACAAGCTAGTAAATTACCTTCAAGAGTCTCCATCCCTTTTTTGTCTCATAATTCAATTGAATTTACAAGTATAGCACAAGTCACCAATACCAATGTCAAACCTACAACCAGTCCAAATAAGTTAGATAATTCCATATCTAAAGATGAGGTGATTCAGCCTTTGCATGCCCAACTCAAATAAGCACAAATGTATGCAAGTGCTCCACCCAATCCTCAATACTATCCTCAACAAGGCTATAGACCTCCACCCCATTATAATAACCAAGGAATAGGCCAAGGTAAATAAGGTTTCAATAGGCCACCCAATTCCTATAATCCTACTTCTACTCCCTCTACAGGGGTTGTTGTTCCAGTCCACACCAATCTAGTTGAAGGAGAATAACATATGGACCATTGGGGAAAACTTCAAGGTAAATTTGGGTGTGATGGTGGATAAGGTTTTTAATCTTTGGTAGATCAAGGAGAATCTATGCTTTATGTTACATTAGAATAAAAAATTCTTATGGAAAGGGATGTTCAAGGAGAAAGTTGTAGCTAAAGTACTAGTTTTATGAATTTCCAAGTAGAAGACAATTATGTGTTAAATCAAAATACATCTATTGTATCCAACACAAGTGATAAAAATAGGTATTTATAAGATACTCTAGTAACATAAGTGATTCCAATTAGTTCCTCTCTAATCCCACAAAATACAAGTACCAATGTGATAGATCCTACTAGTCACACTACTCCTCAAAGTCATAATGTGAGCAAGGCTACTAAACATCCAATATAGCAAGTTCAAGCTCCCTCTTTTCCTTAAATAATGAAATACAAGGTGAATACCTCCTCTCTAAAAATTATAAACTCTTTGAAGAATACCAAGACTAGCTTATCTCTTTCAGAAGTTTTGGAAATGCCTAGTCAAAAAGAAGTCCTACAAGAACAACTTGCCAATATCAATGTATCCCCTCAAGCTACAAGGTATCATATTGTGGTCCTTTCCAACACACTAAGTCATGTTTTAGATTCCTCCAAAAAATATTAAAAGCCTCCTAATTTATATCTCACACTCATTATAGGAGATAGATTAGTTCACAATTACATTGTGGAGAGTGTAGCTAGTACTACTGTTATGCCTAAGGTGGTTGCTGACAAGTTGGGACTGAAGTATGAGCCTCATAGTAAGGGTATATTTCATCTTGATGTAATTACAGCCAATATGGTGGGGTTGGTTAAAGTTTTTAAATTTTTCTTCCATGATTTTCCAAGTTTACCCATCTTACAAGATATTGTAGTGGTTGACCTTCTAGCTTACTTTGCTATTTGATTGTCAAGAGACTTCATGACTCAAATTGGAGGGTACCTTAAAGCTGATTGGTCTTTTATATATTTTATAACAATATATGGATCTAAAGTAACTATAATAACATAATCCTTAGCAAGGTTTCACACTGAACCATATGTGGAGACAAATTCAAATCATAATTGTATAATTAGTGACCAAAAAGGTGCCATTGGTGGTGAAGCATCCTCCCCCCTTGAAGGTATTTATGATATTTTCCTTGATGATTATGGTACTAAAAAATATTATCATGATCCATATTCATCCATAGAATAAAAATAGTTGGGAGTCTATTCTATGCATGAGAAAAATACTCCCATACCCTCACTCACTAATGAAGATCATGAACTTGAAGAGATATGGGAAATGTTTTTTTATGCTTCCAAGAGCAAGGTAGGGGTAGGATCTGGTGTCATGTTGGTTTATCCCTAAAATAATAAATATTAATCTTCATATAGACTCCATATTAGTTGTACTTTCAATGTGGTATAATATGAAGGCTTGGTTCATGGCCTCTAATGGGCAAAGAGAAAGGAAATCAATAATTTGAAGGTCTACGTGGATAGTGAATTGGTCATACACCAAGTGAAAAACCAAGCTAAAACCATGAATCCTTTATTTAAGTCCTACAAGCATATGGTATGGGATCTACTTAAAAGCTTTCAAGCTTTCAACATACAACCTATACCAAGAGATTAAAATAAACATGTTGATAGGTTGGCTATCATAGGAGCACATTTTAACATAGTTTTTGATGTAAAGAAAGATAAGAATATGAGACCTTCTATTATAGATAATGAGGTGTCATGGAAGTGTTTTAAAATGATAAACACATTGCACATTTATTTTAAAATGAAGTATAATTCTCTTCAAATAATCAAAAAAGGTTTCTCAATCAGTATGGAGAGTAAGTCATTCAGTTGAGGACAAAAAGATACCTAAAGGGCTAGTCACCCTAGAGAGTGTTTTCAAGGAGGATGATCAAAACAGGAAGTAAAGAGTGAGCATGACCACAAGGGATGAAAAATATGAAAAATCAATGATGTTCAAATACAAAACCATAGAAATTGGTAAGGTATGTTATCCATAAAAAAGGCAAACTTTTGTTGAATTATGTAAAGGGTTTCATGATATATTTGCTTGGGAATATAAGGATTTAAAGGGGTTTTACCCTAGTCTAAATCATCATATGATTGAGTTAGAACCTGGAGATAAAAAATTTAGGCAAAAAAAATGCTTATCAATCCCAAGGTAGAGGAACTCATGAAGAAAAAGTTTACCAAATTGATTGAATCTAGGATTATCTTTCCTATCAAGCATTCAAATTGGGTAGCTAATCTTGTACCTATCCAAAAGAAGAGTGGAGAGATCAGACTCTATGTGGATTTTATAGACCTTAATAAGGTATCTATCAAGGATCATTATCCATTACCTTCCATGGAGCAAATCCTATAATTTGGTTTAGGTTCTCAACATTTTTCACTTCTTGATGGCTATTCAGGTTACAACCAAATATTGGTGAATGAAAATGATCAGTTTAAGACAACCTTTACTATAAAATGGGGAACCTTTACCTAGAATAAGATTCCTCTTAGCTTATCTAATGTTAGAGCTACTTTCAAAAGGGTAATTTACATGGCTTTTAAGGGTTTGATCAATGAGATATTGCTTGTGTACCTTGATGATATAACCATTTTTTCAATAAATGCCAATGATTATATGAAACATCTAAGGCAAGTGTTTGAGAAGTGTAGATAGTATGGAGTATCTCTTAATCTAAAAAAGTGTATCTTTATTGTCCATGAACGTAAGCTATTGGGTCATATTGTTTCAAAATAAGGTTTGTCTATTGACCTTGAAAGGATTAAAGCTATATTAAGTTTGTCTTTGCCTCTACACAAGAAAGGTTTGTAAAGTTTCTTGGGAAAGATCAACATTGTAAGAATATTCATTCCAAGATTTGCTACTCTAGTGAAGCTTATCACAACCATTCTCAAGCAAAACCAAGATTTTTCTTAGAAACATGAAGGTAAGAACATTTTTGAGGCAATCAAACAAGTAATTTCCCAATCTCCCACTCTTTTGAACCCAAAATTTTCTAAGGATTTCATACTCTAAACTTTTGTTAACCTTGACATAATCATAGTTATGCTTATGCAAAATAATGATGAGGAAATTAAATATCCCATTACATTTTTTAGTTAAGGATTAGAGAGTTATGAGGTCAAGTATGTGATCTATAAATTTGACTCAAGAGAGGATGGTTGGTATGGTGTTAATTCTAAAATGAAAATAAAATGAAATAAACACACTAATAACATAACATCTCTAGGCCTAAACACTAGGGAGAGCTTAGTTAATAACAACAAATGTTAAACATAATTAAAAATCAAGGAATGAAAACACAAAAATTCCTTCACCTTCCTTGGATGATCCAAATGCCTTTGTAGTAGTGGCTTGATTGGCTTGTGCTCATGAAGCCCTTGGAAATGGAAGCTTAGATATCTCCATCTCTCCTTGGCACCTTTGGCTTGTGTCTTGGCTTACCTTGGCTTGGAATCAATTTTACATGGTAACACTAGTTTCATAAAGCTTTTGGAGCCAATATTTCATTATAACTTTACACAAATTTAGATTAGAAATGATGTAATGAGGCCTCCTATTTATAGATTTTTGCATTTGATCAGAATCAAATTCAACTATACATCTCAATATTAAGATGTCTGGTTAAGGATTAATTTAATTTTGTAATTAAAATTTGTAATTATACTTATTATGGCATTCAAACAAGGGGAAATTAAGAGGCATGGAGGGCATCATAGAAGGCATTGATGAGGCATGGAGGGCATGAATCTTGATATTTGTGGCATTTATGGTCTACAAATGTCTTCCCAAGAAATGAGGTCACTTGATGATGTAGATATTTAATATTCATTTCTAAAAATAAATATTCAGCATGTTTCGATGGAATTTTTTATTAGGCCTTGATTTGGGTTAATTATCTCTTAGGCATGATTAAGCACATTGTGCACAAACTACCCAAATTGATCAAAATGCCTTGTTATTAGTCCTAAATTTGACTGGATTTGAATTGGAAGTCCATGTCAAATGCATTGGATGTGTATTCCCATTTATAATGTTTCCAAAAACAAATAATAAAGGCACAAGTCTTATGAAAAATATTTGATAGGAAAGAGTAGTCCAAAGCACACAAGTGCAAATTTGGCATTTTGACTCAAAATGAACTGATCAAAGTTAGCTAGCCCATAAATTACATTACCCCATTTAGTGATACCTTGGCCAAAATTAGCACTTGAATATATCAATTTCACATCATTTTGTTTGTTTTAGTGTTTTTAGGCTAAATTGTGTGTTTTGGGTGGAAATTGGTCAAAAACCTAATTAGAGGTTATTGGTGACCAATTTTAGGTGTCTACAATTTGCCCCTATTTGGAAATATATTGCAAACTATAGACAAAACAATGTCATCTCAAAGAATGAGAGATGGCCTATATGCCAAAAAATAAGATGATGGTTGAAAAACAAAGCTCCAAATGGTTTTGGAAAGACTATGATGATTCCCCCTTGAGGGAATGGCCATCACATTTGTTGATGGATGGTCCTTAGAGAAAAAACAAGAAGAAAGATGGAATTGACCTGTGAATGAGATTAATCCAAATGAGAAAATGCTTGCATGCATTGACATAAAAAGGATGTCGATTTTCCAAAAGGTGGTTATAATCAAGAATAAAAGTCCAAATAATGATTTTCCTATAGGTGGTTATAATCATGAAGATGACCTAGATTGGCTTAAGATGATTGGGCCCTAGTTAGGGATAATTATTAAGCATAACTCAAAGAGATAACCTAGAATATAGATTAAAGATGAGTGGGCACAAAATGATGAAAGAGATGAATATAAGAATAATATTGATCAATGTGAATGACTCAATTGTACCTACCAATGAGGAGATGTTCATATTGATTAAAAATGATACAACTAGAATGGTCAAATGAGTTAATATTGATCAAGGGTGGTATGGAAAGATTTTCCAAGATGCCAATGAGAAAATTATATAGCTCCATTGATTGTAGACCTTTGTGAAGCTGATTTTTGTTGTAGCATGTGATGTTTAGCTTTATAATAGGACACCATGAAGACTTGGCCAAAATATGCATAAGGACTAACTCTTGATCTAATAAACATTTAAAAAATAATGCACCAATGATAAAAACCATGATGACAATGTTAATGGATGAATATGGATGTACTCAAGAATAATGTGCATAAGGAATCACCCAATGAACACCTATAGACTAAGTCAAGGTAATAATGCCAAAATCAAATAAATAAAGAAATAAACAACTTAAAATAAACAAACAAACAAAATCTTAAAAACAAAATAAAAAGAAAGCATCCTAACAATGATAATGCCCCAATAAGGTGAATCGAGGATAACTAACTAGGCTTAGATAGGACAAATATTTTTGTATTTTTTAAATGTTATGAATGTTTTTAGAATTTTGAGGTATCTTAACTCATTAGATAATGACAAGATACCTGCTCAAAAAATGGCAAGAGCATTTTGATTAAGTTACTCACAAAATGGTGAGAGCGTATGGAAAGGGGGACTAAGGTGACCTCAACATGAATTGAGCATGACCTACATAGTCCTAAAATGAACTTAAGTCATAGTAATTCTATCCACAAACAAGGTGGGAAAAAACAACTAGGTCCTAACAAGTTCTCAAATCTAGCAAATAGCCAATCAAATGAATATAATGATGGCAAGGTGATGAGATAATGCATGATAAATAAGTGTTTCCCATAGTTTTCCCATAGGTGGTTATAATTAATATAAAATGGCATAGGTTAATGATACTAATTTTCCCATAGGAAGTTATAATTGGTAGCAAGACTAGTGAGACACTAATTTGCCCATAAGCAGTTATAATCAAGCTCATAGAAATAAACATGGATAAGATGAAAGATATCTTGCTAGATCAACTATGACACTACTTTCATAGACTACCATTATAAACATGAATTGGATTGATTATTGAAACTTGATTATAATCCTCTCACAAAAGGTGTAGGAAGAACCAAATGAACTAAAATCAAAATAGGATTGGGTAGGATGACTAAAAATAGGCTTTGGTCTAGATAGGAATGGAATGACAGGATGGCATGTTATTGTTAAGGATAATGATGGTTTTTGATAGATTTGATAAAATGGGAAGAGGGTTTCCCCAAAGTGATGGGGTGAATGGTTGGAATCTATAATAATGGCAAATGGGTATGTAATAATGGTAATGGTATGGTAATGTGAAATGATATGGTACAAATTTTTGGCCTAGGTGTGGTTTTTGATTCTATTGTTCCTACTGATGGGGAGATGTACATCCTAATAAAAAAATGATAAAAACAAAATACTTTATCATGTTAATTTATATCCTACACCTCATCTAAATAGCTTCTCTATAAAAATGGCTTGCAAATTTGGTTGTCAAGAATGCTTTTATGATCTTCATTGGTCATTGATTCTAATTCCTTCAAGCATTAAGATAAGGTATCATTATAGCCTATGTAAAGGAAAGTGTAGCCATAGATGGTAAATAAGGAAAAGTAATGGATGGTAGGTTTGATTGGGAAATGGAATGGAAAATGATAATGGAATGTGGAATAGTGGGGAAATAAATGAAGATCAAGACTTTCAGTCATACATAATATTTTTGATGTTAGATTCAACATAATTTTGGTTGTGGTAGGGCCTAAGACTTGTTATCTTGATAGGACCACCAAATTTTTATATTTTTTGATCTTAAGAGTAGCTACCATTTGATTAGGCTATAGATTGGAAGTTATTTTGATTTTATCTTTGATTTTATATTCATCCAATAGTGAAGAGCTTTTGTGCTTAGCTATTTGTGCCTTAATGAGGTTTTCACTAATGAAGTTGTCTTGATTGTCCCGTAGCACCTTTGAGAAGGTTTCAATAATGAACATTAGGCTTTGACTTTGATTGTCTTTTTGTGCTTTCAAAACAATTTCACTAAAAGGGGTTGAGTTTAATCTTTGTTTATCCCCTAGCACCTTCAAAAAGGTTTCACTAAGATAGTGTTATAATATATGAATGTTGTCTTGGCCTCCTTGCTCTTCTTTAACTGATATGTCACCATGGATGCAATTCAACATAGTGTGATTCTATCAGTCCCAATCAACACTTGTGGGAGATGGAATGTCAATAATACGGCTATCTTGGTTGATGTTAACGGCCTATGGAATGGTAATGGAATGGGTTTTGCCTACACAATCCTCATAAAAGATACTAGGATAACTTGTGTTGATGCTAAAGTAATCATACTCAAAAATTGTAGAAGGATCACAAATGTATTCAAATTGATCTACAAAGAATGTGTAACCAATGTTATAATCGTCATGAACATATTATTCTTCTAAATTTGATTCTAAAGCAAGGAACTTTGAATCCAATGTTGAGACTAATGTTGATTCTAATTATGATTCTAAATTTAATGTCGATTTAAGAATAGAACCTGACTCTAACTCTGATTCTTCATCTGATGGGTACTCTATTATAATGATGTCTTGTTGAATATTTGGTTTTGTACAAGTAATGGCCTATGATGGCAAAATGGAATCCATAGAAACTAGTTTGTTAAAGTGAGACTCCTTTAGGATGGGAAAAAGGTCAAGAGACAACTACTTAGAGATTGGTTTGTCAATAGGACGCTCCTGAAAAATAGACACATGGTAAAGTTAATGATTTTTTGAAAGGTGGTTATAATCATTAAGAAGTGACTCATTAAAGACTGGCTCATCAGAGTGAGACTCCTCAACAACTAATATAGGATCAATAGGCAATTTATCACAGGTTGACTTATCAAAAATCATTGATTTAATAAAAACATCCTAGATTGGTTTGTTCTCTTGGCCTTGGTTTCTAATGAGTTGAAAGATACCAGTTTTGAACATAGTTTGGTCTTTGAAGGATTATATTAGTTGAGGTTTGGTTGGGATTGGTACTAGATGAGGAATGGATCATGGTTGGATAATGTTAGGGCCTTTGGGATCATGATTACTCACATGAGCCAAAAGACAAAGTCTTGAGATAGTAATGATAAGGCATTGTGAAGCATGATTGGTCACATAAACCAAAGGACTAGGTCTTGGTATGATGATGGGGCATTATGGAGTTTTATTGCTCACAAAAGCCAAAGGACTAGGTTTAAGAATGGTAATGGTATTCTTTAGACATTATGAAGCTTGATATCTCATATAATCTAGAGGAGGGTTAGGGGTAGTTGATGATTGGATAACAAAAAGACATCATGAAACTTGACTACTTGCATAAGCAAAAACATCCAAGTCTTTCTCATAAACCATATTATCTCAGTCATGAGTTAGATCATAATTTGGTTCTTAATTATGTTTCATGTACTGATTATTGGAAAGAGGGTATGAATTTGTATCCCAAATAACATTATCTGTAGTTGGGTCTTCAAATTTCTCTTCATGAGCCTCTTTATACCAATCAAGGTCTTGAGTTGGATTGTAAGTTACTTCGTGACTTTGTTCTCATGAATGATTAATATAAGGTAGATATAAATCTATCTCATAAACCATATTAACATCATTGGGGTCTTGATAAAATCCATAAAAGTCATTTTGTGTGGCCATTCTCTCATAAGTCAGATTATAAGTGACTCCACCATACATGTAGTTAGACATATCTATGTAAATGATGAAAGTTTCAAAAATAAGAGGACTCAGAGTTCCACAAACTCTAAAAAACTATGTCCAAAGGATAAATGGTTCAAACTTGATCTAACTTGGTTGAAAAGGTGGAGTCATATCTCCAATATGGTCTAAAACTGGAGCAATATCTCCCAAAATGGTTCGTGCTAAGAATTGGCATAAAATATGATAACATTAAATGTCTAACATCAAATGTCAAATGGACAAAATATTAAGCATCAGAATGAAAACCAACATGTCAAAGGTTTAGGTCAAAGTGTTCCAAACAAGGCCTAAACTAGAAAGGGAAAATTTGAGTTACTAGGTCTTTTATCCAAATGCAAATTCAAAAGCTAAGCTTAAACAAATAGGCATGTGCTAGGACTTTTGGCCAAACAACATCAAAATCTAGACTTGAAACAAAGGGTAATGTGATTTGATTTAATCTAACAAGTTTAGAAACAACTTTGACATAGACCCAACACATGGAATCAAACATAAACATGATTAGTTGGCATAAGTCATAAGACAAAAGGCTCTTTGAAAAAGGTTGTGTTATCTCAAATACAAGCATAAATAATTATGAGGATAGACATTAAACAAACAAACCATCAATAGTTTTCAAATTTGGGTAATTGATTAACCAAAGTTTGCATCCCAAAAGAGAAAGATCTATGTATCAACCCCATGAATTGAGGCCTAAATATAAATCAATCCATGTTTGGATCTAAAAATGACAAGGCTAATTGAAAACTCAATGATGAAAACTAAGATTTTACTAGATAAGCTAGACAAGATTGGATAGCATGATAACACAAGACAAAGGTCTAAATGGTATACACAAAATGTTTTTAAATAAATGGTTTTGATACAATAGTAAACAAGTTTTGAAACAAATTGTGTAGCCTAATGTCATAAATTTTCTTGAATGATGTGGTCAATTTTATGCTTCAAAGACTAAAAGGCATAAATGTTTTGATATGATTTGGGTAGCATAACACTACCCTATACAACTCAAATGACATACATATAAACCTGTTTTACAAAATTTTCAAGGCACAAGTGTGGTGTAAAATGGATAGCATAATGACTCTTTAGACAAAAGAGTGACGTATAGACAAAATGGTTTTGATAGGGTTTATACACCAAAAAAAAAGTTTTAGTCTCAAAACATATCAAACAAAAATGACCAAAATACATGATGTATAATCGTCCAAATCCTAACAAGGATATGGCGTGTGGGGTTGACTAAACTATAAAGTTTTGAATGTCACTAGGGGAATGAATTGCACAATGACTTTCACACTAAGTAATGAAAAATAAAAGCACAGATTTTGGGTATGTATCACTCAGCTTATTGTAAAAAGGTCTAGTCCTTTTTGCAACCACTACATCCTATTGTTCACTTAGTGTAGTGTGATGTCCAAAGTGCCACTACGTCCCATGTGTAACTCTAAAAGAGTCAAATGAATTCAATGCCATGAGATGAAACCCAAGGTCAAATCTTCCCTAAATAACTTGTTGGAGGTGATGAAGTCCCCTTTGCAAGCCAAGATGCATAAAAACAAACAAAGCATGAAAATAGAAAGAGTTTAGGGTCATTTTCAAGGTCACCCAAACTTTGACGAGTTTTTGGGGAGTGTTTTAGATGACTTTCTTTCTAAGCCTTGGACTAGGATACTTGTAATAGGAACGGTGATTTTTATTCTAAGGGTTCCCTATAGGGGACAAATGGAAGTGCATACATGCAAAATTCCTCTTTTTTCCAAATAAAATCCAACTAAACAACTATTTCAAACAATAATTGACAAGTGTGTTCAATTTTAAAATCCAAATGAAATGTTTAGTGGTGTTCATTTGATCCCTTGGTCTTAGTTGTAAAATTTGAAAAACATTCACCAAAAACAACTAAAAATTCTTTATTAAACACCAAAACAAAGTTATTAATCCAATTTTAAGCATGCAAAAGTGATTTAAACATGTTTTTAACAAATATCCTACTTGATCCTATAGCAAAATTGTTAGCATGTTCTTTAGCTTTGAAGCTCTTTTGAGTTTGAAACAATAAACTTTCAAAACATACCTCTCAAATCTATGTTTTTTGGAAAAACACAGTGACTAATGTTGGTCAATATCACTAATGTTAGTTATGGGAAACCGAGATCTAACCGATGTTGATTCTTCTAAGCAACATTAGTTAATCCAAGTAACTGATGTCGATATTTCTACTGATGTCAGTTATTGTGTAAAAATTGTGGCAACAAGAAATGGTAAAATAAAGTTAGAAAATCAATTTAAAAGATTTTTAAAGGTTCAAATGAATTTTTTAAAGTTGAAAAATGATATCTTTCAATTTTAAGATACGTCTGGTCCCATTGGGCATGTCATTATGTGATCTAGGAATTTGACTCAAGAGAGGATGGTTAGTATGGTGTTAGTTCTAAAATGAAAAAAAAAATGAAATAAACAAACTAATAACATAACATCTCTAGGCCTATACATGAGGGAGAGATTAGTTAACAAAAAAAATGAAAAACACAACTAAAAAGTAAGGAATGAAAACACAAAAAATCCTTCACCTTCCTTAGATGCTCTAAATTCCTTTGTAGTGGTGGCTTGCTTAGCTTGTGCTCATGAAGTCCTTGGCAATAGAAGATTGGCTACCTCCATCTCTCTTTGGCACCTTTGGCTTGTGGCTTGGCTTGGATTGGCTTGGAATCAATTTTTCATGGTAACACGAGTTTCATGAAGCTTTTGGAACCAATCCTACATTATAACTTTGCACAAATTTAGCTTAGAAATGATGTTGTGAGGCCTCTTATTTATAGATTTTTTGATTTAATCAGAATCAACCTCAATCATCCATCTCAAGATTGAGATGTATAGTTTAGGATTAATTCAATTTTGTAATTAAATTTTTTAATTATTCTCATCATGGAATTGGAAGAAGGGTAAATTAAGAGGCATGTAGGGCATCATAGAAGGCATTGATGAGGCATTAAGGGCATGAATCTTGATATTTGTGGCATTTATGGCCTAGGGATGTCTTCCCAAGAAATGAGGTCACTTGATGATGTAGATATTCAATATTCATTTCCAAAAACAAATATTTAACAAGTTTCCATGGAATTTTTTATTAGGCCTTGATTTGGGTTAATTTTCTCTTAGGCATGATTAAGTACATTATGCACAAATTACCCAAATTGATTATAATGCTTTATTATTGGTCCTAAATTTTACTAGATTTGAATTGGAAGTCTAAGTTAGATGAATTGGTTGAGTATTATGATTTAAAATGTTGCCAAAAATAAATAATAAAGGCATAAGTTTTGTGCAAAATATTTGATAGGAAAGAGCAGTCCAGAGCACGTAAGTGCAAATTTGGCATTTTGACTCAAAATGAATTGATCAAAGTTAGCTAGCCCATAAATTGCATTACCCCATTTAATGATACCCTAGCCAAAATCGGCACTTGAATATATCAATTTCACATTATTTTGTGTGTTTTAGTATTTTTATGCCAAATTGTGCATTTTGGGTGGAAATTGGTCAAAAGCCTAATTAGAAATTATCAATAGCCAATTTTAGGTGTCTATAAAGTACACATTTTTTGAGAATCAAGATATAGATGTGATAATAGGTTTTTAAAAAGTTATGCACATGTGTTCAAATAATAGGATACATGTCATGGTCTCTCATCCTAGTACCAAAGAGTTCTTCCTAAGCAAAGAGCTCAATGAGAAAAGAGCTAGGTAGATCACACAGGTAATGGAATATAATGTTGAATTCAAGGTAACAAAATTGGTAAGAGGAAAGGGATTTTGTGATCATATATCTTTAGATATTCAAGGGTCAAGGGAAGAAGTCTTGGTCAATCAAGATCATCCTCAACCAATTGGTCACATACCAATTCAAAGTTGGACACAATATATCATTGACTTTCTCTAAAATGGTAAGTGTCCTAATAGCTTGAACAAGTCTCAAAGAAGGTATTTTAGATTGCAAACCATTACTTATTATCTTGTAGATGGTATTCTCTTTTAGAAAGATGTGAATGGTGTAATATTGAGGTGTGTAAACAATGATTAGTTTGGTATGTTGCTGGAAAAGTTTCATGATGGTGTAGATGGAGGTCATTTCTCCCCTAAAATAATAACAACAAATATAATGAAGGTTGACTATTATTGGACAAATTTTTTCAAGCATTGTTATAATTGGGCTAAGATGTGTCCTCAATGTGCCTTCTTTGTGGGCAAACAAAAGCTTTCAACCCTTCCATTATATCCTATCCAAGTAGACCAAGATTTCATGAAATGGAGCCTTGATTTCATTGGTATTATTAATTCTCCGTCAAGTGCTAGACACAAATGGATATTGACTGCAACTGACTACTTCACAAGATGGGTATAAGCTATTGCATTGAAAGAGGTAGGTGAAAAAGCTATCTTGAAATTATATGAAAGCATCATCACAAGGTTTGGATCTTCCTATACTATCATTTATGATAATGAACTTGATTTTATGAGTGTTAAAACTTTTTATTTGGAAAATAGGAATGGTGTTTATTTGAGTACCTCATCTAACTATTACCCTCAAGGTAATTGATTACTTGAGTCTACCAATAAGAATCTCATTAATATTATCAAGAGAACATTGGATAACAACCAAAGGGCATGGCACAACAAGTTTAGGACAACCTTATGTGTTGACAAGATCACTCCCAAGAGGTCAATTGGAAATTCTCCTTTTGTTCTTGTATATGGAAAATAAACTACATTGTTCATATCTCAAGAACTACTTGCTTTAGAGATTGCACATCGAATGTAACTACTTGATAATACTCCAACAAAAATTAGATTGATAGAAATAATGTAGTTTCAAAAACTAAGGGACAATGCACATAAGTATATGAAACACCATCAATTACTTATGAAGAAGTATTTTGACAAGAGAACAAGTGTAAGAGTGTTAAAATAAGGTGACTTGGTTCTAAAATGAGATGAAGATAGATAAAAACCATGTAGAAATATAAAAGTTGATGCTTTATGGAGTGGATTACATCATCAACAACTACAAGCAAAGTAATTCATTTCAAATATCCAATATTAATTGAGAAGATTTGCCTATCCTTATGAATGGGATACATCTGAAGTTTTGTTATTAGTCCTTATAAGGTAGTTTTGTAAATAATAGCATAGATGCATGTTTTCCTTTGATTGTGTTCCCTAAAAGATCTATTTTAGCACATGTGTGTTTCACTTGAGTGTGTCTTTTGGTGTGTTTTTTTATTTATTTATTTGTGTTGTTCAAAGGCACTTGAGTTTTGGATAACTATTAGAGAGACTCCATGGCCCAATGAAAGGATTAGGCAACTAGTCTTAGGCATAACTAGCATGCCACCCCTAGGAATCACTAAGAATGTTAAAAAAATGTGAACCCAAGTCAAATATGGGTCAATTACTATTATTTTTTTACTTTTAGTAAGGTTTCCATGTGGCTTATAGGGTGTTATATTGGTTTGTTGTCTCTCTCATCCTTCCCCTAGTCCTTATTGAAGTCAATTCTCCTTGTACTAGCTGAGTCAACAAAAGTAAAAATGGTCAACCATGATAAAAGGATAAAATTGTGTTTGAATTTTTTTAATATGGACTTTAACATGTTTTACGGGGTTTCCAAGTCATTAATTTATCTTTCACCTTGTTTCATATGCAAAAAGAGGTCATTTAGCCACATTTTTAGCTTAATTAATGACATGTATGGATTTTTCCAAGTAGGAAATTGTCACCAAGATGTGTGTCAACATGGAATAGGTTAGATAATGCTATGATCCATTAGTTGATAGTTATAAATCAGTTATGATCAATAAATGGTAGTTTTCCCTAAAAAATAAGAGCTTTTAGGCACTTGTACAGACTTCCCAAGACCACTATTAGCTAAAAAACATGTGAAGAGTAACTCTCCAACTCCCATCATCCATTTAAATTCATGGTTTTCAATAATAATGCAGAAAAATTCATCTACAACTTGTTTTATTCCATTTTAACTTAGCAAGCATAGAAGGAGCAACTTCATGCACTTGGCATGGGCTGTATGGGTGGAATTGGGAGGATTGATTCTAGGGATGGATAGTAATATGAGTTTAATTCATTTCCATAATAATAACTTTATATATGGTGTATCATCCTTTATGAAACATCAATTTGATCCCAGGAAGAATTTTATACATGTTAAACCATGAGGGGGTCACTCTTTGAGCTTGTCTCAAAATTTATTATTTTGGATTGATGGATTTGTGTGTTTAAGGTGTCTCCACATGATTTTTAACATTTTCCCCTACTTCTTATTGTTTTGGAGAGTTAAATTTTGTGAGATAACATATTTTAGGCTTGTAAAATGGTTAGTTTGCATTCATAGTCATCTCATTTCTTTGAAAATGTTTCCTTCACACTAGAGATGATGTTTTGATGGAAATAATCCTAGTTTATGATGAGAATTATATTGTTGATACTTTATATTTAGGTGTTTTGAGAGCATTTCTTGCATGATTCTTGTCATTTCATGACTTCCTTACATGTCTTAGTCATAAACCTCCACCTATAAGAGCATGTTGACATCACAAGTGTAAGTTTGAAAGTTTGACATGGTTATTAATATATTTGGACCTTTAATGTGAATTATAATGTTGGATGGAGGCATATAATCACTTCAAACTTACCTATTTAGGGATTGTTCTTAGTCCTGCTTGCATAGAGGAGATGACCATTTATAGTTGAGGGCATAGATAAACCTTTTAAAGGTGTTACAAGCGAGTGGTAAATCCAATTTTATTCTTTACTATAGGAAGGCCTAGATATGCCTATTTATCATCTTAGTTTAGAAAGGGAAGTGTCAAATCATCAATTGGAACCTTTGACTATACGTAGGCCCTTTTGCCCTAAAAATGTCAAGTAGAGGCCTTGAAGGTTTTTGAGGACCTCACAAAATTCACTTGATAGACGATACAAGAATTAAAATTATACAAATTGGTATCACTATCCACACATAAAATTTGTGCCAATTTTTATAACCAAAAGATAAGTGGAGTTTGGATTTTTCAAGGTCTAAAGATGGCTAAAAATCACTGAAACATGGCAGTATTATCTATAGAGCATTGATCAAAAAGTTGACTTTGCATCCCATTTTTGAGTCCTAGGATATGATATAATATTTAATGATTATAATGACTCAAATTATTCTTTAAAGATAAGAGGCCATGATATAAGTTGAATCCATTGTCTCAAACTCCAATGCATACTCCTCTGTCCATACACAGGACTATGAGGAATCATCCATAGGTAGAAATGGTTGAAATTTGTGAAATAGGTGTGGTCATGAACACATTAGTGAGATTTAATGTGTTTAATGAAATAAAATATTTCGATACCATTATAGTCACCATGATAAAGTCTATCTTGACCTAATAAATAACCTACATTCCTAGAATGAATGAGGAATAGCCACCTACATCTAAGATAACAAGTGTGGAGTGAGATCAAGGCACTTTTAGGGATAAAAGAGGTTGAAAAGGAAAAACTATTAAATTTTATGATATAAATGACTTTACAAAGAATCCATAAATACCAATATTATTACATTCCCATCCTATAGCAACCTACAGGTAGGGTATTAAGACTATCTCGGTCCAAAAGGATAGTGAGTAATGAAAAGGCCTAAATGTGTCAAAAAGGCTAGGTTTGAAAGATGGTTCACATTATCATATAAAGGTGAGTCAAAAATACACTATTTAATTTTTTTAAACCTTTGTAAAATATCCAAATAAATTCACCTAAAACAAATAAAGAATATCCTATTCACTGTCACAGTCAAACAGGGTCTTAAATAAGAGAAGAGTATGAGACATTTTGATGCCCAAGGAGGGACAAAGAAGTTTGAAATAGTATAATGTGAACTAAAAATTATAAAATTATTGTTATTAAATTAAAAATACATCCTAAATCCACCCAAGGTCCTTGTATCATAAGTAAAATAGGATAAGTCTGTACAGGTAGGGTTAGGAAAGCCTTGCTCTAAAAGATGAATTTGGGGATTCCATTAAGAAGAGATGTTTTGACTGGATAATTAAGTTAAAAAATAATTAAATTAAGTTAATTAACATATATTAACACATTATATTAATTAAATAGGTTTGTAAAGAGCATTCATGAGGAGGTTTGAATAAGAGCATGCAAAAAACAAGGTTTTTACCTCTTTTTTGAAGAAATTGGGATGGTTTAACCCCATAAACATGGAATTGGATTAAAAAATTCGGTAAAATTAATAATTATTAATTTTTTTAGCTTATAAAATACTCAATTTTCCCCCAAAAATAGGCCTAACACTCATTTGTTAATCTCAGAGCAAGGGCAGTCCCTTCATGCACAAGAATGACTATTTTGGGGAAAAGTGAAGTTGGTAAACTAGAGATTATTTAGATTAGTAAAAAAGGTTTCAATATCCGTGTTAAAAATTTAGGAAACTAATAAAACTTAATATAAGTATTTAAAATAGATAGGGCACCCTACACAACAAGGGTTGTAGTCAAGTGTAAAGGAAAGCCTTAGGGCTAGAGGCTAATTTGGAGGTCATATACATTTTCAACCTAATATACGATTTACAAGTAATAAATAATTTTTTTAATAATTATATTGGGTGTTTTAAATCTATCAAGTTTAAAATATAACCATTTTATGGTCAAGAGGAGATCAAAGATGAAGGTAGGCCTATTAGCAAGGCCTAGGCCTAAACTCAAACATGGGTCAATTTCCATTTCAAGATTTTGGAAATGAATTATAATGCTTGGAAGATGTTTTTATAGTGTATATAGAGATTTCAAAATATTTATTTTGTAAATAAATTCCCCAACAATCCATTTTTGGCTTAGAAATCATTCAGACCCCATCAAGAAGCAAAAAATGAGTTTGAATGTCAACTTCAAGTGCTTAGAACCTCTACCAAGATTTGCATAGGTATTGGAGGTGTTTGGAAAAGTCTAGGGGGGTCTAATAAAATATATTTTTTGAGATTATTTTTTATTTTCAATGTCACAACTTCATGAACCATCCTTAAGAGTGATAGAAACCTTCAAACCCTCCTAAAAAGCCTATAAAAACCTATTTGGACAAATTGAGTTGGTAATGCAAAAAGATAAAAAAAATAAGGCTAAGGGTATAAATGGAAAGTTGTATAAGACATTATCAAGTTTATGAAAATGTGATTATATTGTATAGATTCTATATGGACAAGGTACAAATGTACTTTTTAGCATAGAATGTCTATTTTTTGTAGGTTACTGAAGGAGTTAATTGAAGTAAATAACTTTGATAGAAAGATTGAGACCTGAATCAACACCTCAAGTCATTTTCAGAACTCATAAATTTTCATAAGTGCCTCTAATATCTCTCTCTTTTCAACTTGTCTAAACTAACATCTAGGACATAATGGTCAAAGTGGAAACTCAAGTTTGGTGGATTTTTATGATGTTTCTAATGAAGACAAGAATATTAATTGCCTATACAGGTGTCATAACACCTCTTTTATATATCGGTTGAGAAAGATGAAAAGTTTTCTAGTGCCAATTGTCAAAATAAGTGTAATGGAGGGTGATTATGATTGCAAGGTGATGATGAGCTTATGTAAGATATTTTCATGATGAAGGAAATTGCCAATGTAGGTGGAATCATTTTTTAACTCCATCTCCTCATCATACATGAGGAATTTATCCATGACATGCATTGGAGTGCTCTTGAAATCCCATCATGAGGGAAGTTTCAAAAGAAAATAAGAAGATTGCTATGCCACATTTGGAAAAGAAGCTTATTTAGGAATAAAATGATGTGTAAATTAGTTTCATAACTTCTTTTTATTTCTCATCCACATGAATTGTGACTGATTTTCACTTTTGGACACTTATCCTTGTGCCTCTTCAAATTATCTCCTCTCTCTCTTCTTCCAATTTCTATAAATGAATCCATTTGGGCTATTATAGGGAGATATAGTTTCTATGGCAAAGCCCTACTAATATGACATTTCAATTTATCTTTGAACATTGAATACAAGTCCAATTATGAGTTTGTGAACTTTTTTGTCTATTATGTGACTGATGTATAGTGGAGCTAAGTGATAGTATCATCCTTACTCACTTTATCCTTCATGTGTAAGCAAGAGTTTTGATTTTAATAGGTTATTTGAAGTGTATGAAGGTACTAATATATCTTTCAAGTATGAAATTTTATCTATGGTGTGCAATATACCCCTAGGACAAGTATCTTATTGATTGTCCCAAGTATGCTACCTTCTCATTTAAGCACTATGTTAGGATCTTTGAATGCATGGGATTGGTCTTGAAAAGCATTTTTACTTAGTATAAGTATGATGGTATATGGAATATATCTGTATGGATCACCTATTTAGTATAGTCTTAATTTTATGCAAACTCTTAACTCTTTTCATAAACAAGCATTAGGTTAGGTGATAGACACATAGAGAATAATTCAAGGAGCAAGCCCTTTTCAATCCTAGATATTCATCTCTCTTAAAAGTTCCCACAAACTTGAGAGATGATTCAATGTTATATCAAATTGAGGGAGCTTCATAGAGTGTCCTAGGGTACACAATTTGATGACAACACTATGTTACTTTAAGAGATTATATAATGGAAACTATATTATCTTGTTATTGTATGTCGATGGCATGCTTGTTTTAGGGTCTAACATTCATGATATAAATGAGCTCAAAAGTAAACTAGCAGATTCATTTATGATGAAGGATTTGGGATCTACAAAGTAAATATTTTGTATGAGAACAAAAAGAGCCATAAAAATATAAAATTAACATTATCTCAAGAAGAATTGTTATCTATACAAATAACACCCAATAAAGGTTAGATTTGTTCAAGTCTGACCCAAACTTGGACTAACATGGGAATGATCTAAGGCTGTCGGAGGCCTATATCTAGACTAGAACTCTAGGCTTTTTAATGAGCCTAGTTCCTTAGATATGATAATTTGGACCTTTCTTTCTAAGATGTAAATGAGTTAGCGAGAAAGTAGTCAAGAGATTACATAAAATCAAAACTATTTTAAAATGTGGTGATGTACCATGAATTTGTCAGATCCATTCTTAATCTTGGGATCTTTAACACACTAATGGACTATGAAAGAGGCTAATCAAATTATTTATATAGTTTTTATGCAATGGTATTTCATTAAAAGGTTAGTTTGATGCACTCAGACTAGGGAGTAATGAAAATAGGGTCTATTTGAAGACACTTAAATTTAGTTGTCCATTATACCCTTAAGAGATCAATGCTAAGACACATTATATGACATGTAATAAATTTTATAGAACTTATGTTAATAGTGGACCTACAAAGGGAAGATAACTACTTTTGCATATCAAACAAACACATAACACTAAACATAAATTAGAAAATAACTATAAAATTCTCTATTCATTACTCTAAGAGATGCAAAATACAATTTTGGTAGAGTATAGTCATACCATCCTGAGGGATATTTAATAATATCTCAAAGGCCATATTTATATAATAATATGAATTAAGAGAGGGATTTTTTCACTTATAGTGGAAATCAAAATTAACACAACTCCATGTCGACCATAGTTACAACTACCTCTGCAATTTATGCTCATTCAATCTTCTTGATTGATCTAGGTCAATCTAGTCCATTGCACCATTAAATTATAACTTCATTTATGATTTTTTATGGTTGAAATGATGGGATCAATTTTTTTTGAGATAAGTTTCAGCATTAATGTAGTTACCATAATCAGATCAATATGTTAAGGTTTTGTCATGGCGCTAACTACTCTTACTAGTTTATAGAGGCATGCAAGAGTAGAGAAAGGAATCACTTTCATGTAGTTGGATCTATTGATGAATCCATTAAATTATACATGTATACCTTCTTTTCCCATGCCATTTTCAATTTTTCACTTATTATGAGGACTACATCTTCATATCTTAAAACTAATAGAGCAATGCCATCTATACTTTGAGTGGCATTTTGTTGAGATATGACTATGTTTGAAGGATGAGAATCCCCTACCATAACTATTTTATCTTCACCTATAGAGTCTTATTGGCACCATTCAATCCTAAAATATCTTCTCTTGGTCTAATCAATATCATGCTCAATATTGGTTCTTTTCATACTTTCTCACCTTGGTTGAAAACTAACCCTTCAACCTTTGTCTAAGTCACCTGGGCTCACTTTCATTTGATTGGCCATTGAAAATTGACTTGGATCATTGACCTCTTGAATCATCTCACTCCATTTATTTGCCTAATATAAATGAATTCAATCTATATATCCTACCTTTTTGAAACCAAATGGTCATTCTATGGGGTTTAAGTTTGATGTCTATGCACCCATTAGTGGATGTCCATGAGAATGTGAATGATGTTTGCATGATCATAAATATTTGAACCCCATTGGATGAATACCAAGATTTATTTTGACATTTTCACAAATGTCAATGACATCCACTTACCTGTCACTATATATTGAATTTCAATAGTTACTTAATGTGGTCTGAATTTGATACTTGCACAAACATCCCCATCCTGCTAGATCATCTTTTCCAAAATAATTTGGCTGATGTAATTGTGTCTTTGGGGAAATTATTGTAAAATAATTTACCAAAAATAATTCACTTATTTGGAACTTTTTGCATCAGATGATTTCCCTTGGGATTTTTGATTGGCTAAATTTCCTATGGGATTTTGGTTTGAACATTTGTTGTGGGTTTCGTGCTAAAATATTTCTTTCAAAAGAATTGGTCTTTGGGACTTTTAAAAAATTTCCAAGAGAATGATTTATTTCTGTAAATTATCATGGGGTAATTTTACTAAAATAATTCATACTTATCTTTTTTTTGGAACTTTTAATTTGGACAAAAATGTTTGAAACAATTCATGACTTGTACCTTTTATTTCAAGCACATTGTCTTTGGTATTTTTGCAAAGTGCACTTTCTATGGACAAAATGTCCAAAAACATAGGTATTTGAGAAAATTATCCCATAAAATTTTCTTGACTTAAATTCTAAGCTCCTTTTCCTATGGATAAAATGTCTGAAAGAATTTTACTCTTTGATATTTTTACTCAGCCACTTTTTCTAAAAGAATTAAGTCTATAGCCTTTTTGTTTCAGATAAAAAGCATGAAATAATTTTTACTCTATATTTTTTCCTTCAAAAAAAATTCCAAAATAATCCTATCTTCAAAAAAAATGCTCAAAAATTTTACCTGAAAGAAATACAACACTTAGCCAAATTTTGGAAAAAATTTCCCTAAAAGAAAACAAACTTGTTCATGAAACTGCTCAAACACCATGAAAACCTACTTGGATCCCTCCACTTGCAATATTGAGCATGCTTCTAATCTATTTGATCCATTCAAAATTTTTGACCCTTCTCATCTATTTAAACTAGGAAAAATCTTGGTATTTGGGCCAAAATGGCCAATATTTTTGGTGACTCAGTTGGCTTGACCATCATGTTGTTCATGGAACCTAGATATTGATAAAGCTTTCTCATGATGACTAGAATGAATAAGATACTAATTTCATAATGAAATCTAATTTGTTCCTGAATCACCCTTAGAGTAATTGGGAACGCATAAATAATAATAAATAAATAACATGGACCAAAACTAACTAAACAACAATAATGTTCAAAATCACTTGAAGGAAAAGATAGACCTATCTACTTATGTACAAAGAGCATGAGTTCAAACAATTAGAATAACTTGAGATACTTCCCATTGATAGGGATGGGAAGGATCTCTCCATTCAATATAACAACCTCAAGGTCATTTATTTCCTTTTAACTTTTTATGACATAAATTCCACTCCAAAGGCTAATGAACTTGGAGTGTTTTCCTAGTTTTGCATGATCCTCATCCCATTTGAGGAATATGTCACCTAGCTAAAATGTCCTTGATGAAGATATTTTATCAAAATATTTATTAACTTGATTTTGGTTATACCACATGGTTTTCATGGCATCATCTTTTATCTTTTCTAATTCTCTTAGTTCATTCATCCTAACCTCCATTGCATCACTTCCTGGAATCTCTAGCTGGTGTGCAAGATTCAAAGCTGGAAGTTTTAATGGCATAGGAAGCCATAATTTTATTCCATAAACTAGGAGAATTAAAATAACTAATGTAATTCTTATGGGTGAGCTTATCATCCCATAAATTAGTCTTCATCTTTATATGCTAAGATCTCTGATTTTCTTCTAGTGTTCTTTTGATCTGAGTCAGGTTCTTGTTAGTGGACTCAGCTAGTCCATTGCCCTATAGATAGTAATTTAATGAAGATGTTAAATAAATACCTTATTTAATATCACATTCAAATAACTTTTCAATTTTTAATGCTAAATAATAATATGATATTATGGTATAAGGTACTCCAAAATGGGTGATTAGACTCTCATACAACTCAAGCACAGAGTTTTCATTTACCTCCTTTAAAGACTAGTTACACCCACCTAGTGAAATAGTCTATAGCTATCAAGACCCATTTATTACCATAACTAGATGGAGGATGTATTTTTCCAATGAATTCTAAACCCCATTTCATGAAAGGTTGCTCAATCTAAATAGGCTTCAATGTCATAGCATCTAGACTCTATTTACCTGTAAACATTGCACACTGTGTACACTTTATAACCCATGTATGTGCATATTTAAATAAACTAATACAAAATTAACCATCTCTAATTAATTTTTTAGTTGTGGTCTTGGATTCAAAATGGCCTCCATAAGGACTATCATGAAATTATTCAAAAAACTTGTCAAGTTGATTAGTTTCAACACACCTTAAAATCATACCTCCAATGTCCTTTTTAAACAACATTCCATCAATAAAAATGTATGTAACTAATTGCATCCTAAACTGTCTTCTCTTTGATGCATCTAATCCCATTTTACATCTTCTTATTTGAAAGAATCTAGTAATTTCTCATGTCCATTTGGATGGAAAAGTAGTTTCAACTTCTTATTAGGTGCCTTGAAGTGTCAAAATCATCATCTCTTTTTCTTTTGTCACATATTTTGTAAGATGTTCACAAAATCCTTTACCTTATACCATATTTGTGGCCTTTATTTCAATATCATATTTGATTCACTTAGTGACCTATTTATCTCTCTTTTCACTTAAGTCTTTGTTGAGGATGAAATCCTTCACACTAAGATGAGTTACCATTAGTATAATCTTGTTATTTGAAACCAAATATTTGAATGTTTTAAAACCTCTTACAATATAAATAATATGATTCTCAATAAAATAATACCTCTCCTCATAGTCTTCTAAATCTTGACTCAAAAAAGTAATGGGTTGTTCTAATCCTTCACTATTATATTGCATAAGCATGGTTGAAAATGTACTAAATGTAGAGAAAACATACATAAATAAATCCTTACTAAAATTTGGATTAAGAAAAGTAGGAGCTTGTCTAATTGATTTTTGATGGATTCAAATATCTTCTTACCCTCCGTAATTGAAATGAATTCTTGATGTTTCATCAACATTTGAGTGAGTGGCCTTATCAGTTTTTCAAATCCAAGAATAAATCTTCTAATGAAGTTGTTCTTGACCAAGAAGATTTTCAATCCTTTCTTATTTTTGGCAATGATAGAGAAATTATTGATTATATTCTCTCTAGATCAATATAAATAACCTATTTGGACACGACATATCCAAGCAATCTCCCCTCATGCACTAAAAATATACACTTCTCTAAATTTAATAAAACTCTAAATTATCTGCATCTATCAAAAACAACTCTCAAGTGTGTTAGATGGTCATTAAGATCCTTTCAAAATATAGTAATGTCATAAAGATAAACTAATACCATTTCACTCAGAAGACCTTGAAAGATAACATCCAGTTCCCTTTCAAAAGTGGCTCAAACATTAAAGATCCCAAAATACATCTTTTGATAGGGATACGTACCCCATTTGATTGTGAAATTTGTCTTATACCAATCTTTATATTTTACCAATATCTATATATAAATGGAATACCAATCTAATAATGAGAACCTTTGTGATCTTGATACCCTCTGCAATATTTGATCCATGTAATGAAGAGGATAATGGTCTTTCAGTGACACTTTGTTCATCTCTAAAATCCACACATAGTCTTATCTCTCCATTTTTATTTATCACTAGTATAAGATTTACTACCCACATTGAGTGTTTGATAAGAAATATTATCCTTGAATCAATTAGCTTGGTAATCTCCTTTCTCATGATAATTTCAACATTGGGGTTGATGGGCCTTTACTTATATCTTTCTAGTTTTGTATCTAATTTAATCTCAATAGTATGATGTGCTAATATGATTTTAAACACTTTCAAATCATGGTATTCCAAAGAAAACAAATCTATGTACTCATTACATAATGAAATCAAATATACTCTCTTAGAATTAGAGTTCACTTTGCCCCACTTGAGTAGCTTACCTTCAGCTATATAAACTTTCTCATAATTTTCTTCCTCAAAATATATGCTTGCCTTGTCCTTTCTAACTTAATCATATTCATTGAAAATTATCTCCAAAGTTACTAAACATTTAGGCAAATTTTTTGATATCAATTGTACAAACTGATCTTCATATTAGTGTTATAATTTATTTTAATTCTTTAAGCAGAGTTCTACCTCGTTCTATAGGAAACAAGCTATCTATTTATCATTATCAAATATTTTCCAACCTACCTCATTGTTTGGAAATGAAGGCATTCATGAAATATTGATTTGGGTTTGGTCTGTATTTTCCTTGAGCTGGTCCACTATATCATATTATGTTCCTATGACAACAAGTCTATCTACATGTGTATTGGCTCATCTAGGAATGGAGTAGCTATCAAATTCTAGGAAATATTTCATGAGATCCCAAAATCTATGTTTTTAGGCCTTTATAAGGCGGTTCTTTAGTGAACATAAACCTTTGACTTGTTTCACTATAAACTCACTATCACCTTTCACCTACAAAAGCTTAATACCTCTCTTTCTAGTCTATTGAAGGCCATGAATGAGAGCTTTAATTCTATGGTATTTGAAGTATAAATGAACTAAAATATAACTAAAGAATAATAACTTTGATTTTTAGGTGAAAAAAACATCACACCAGCCCCGCTCCCATTCTTTGATCTAGATCCATCAAAGTATAGATTCCATACTCCCTCTTTATCTTGATATGAGTTGGTGAGACTAGGAAAATGAGTCACCTTCTTCATGATGTAGTAAACACAAAAACTAGCTTATTTAATACCTTTGTATGTGTCACACCAATGGTTATTATCAACCCACTCATCTAATAGTAGATCGGGTATTCCTTAAAGTGGCTTAGAAGTTTATTGATCAATAGTATCCTCATCTTCTTCTAAAATAATGAAATTCATATTAGACATATTTGGCATTTAGGGTTCAAGGTGAAATATAGGAATAGGCTCTGATCTTATAGTGACTTTGGTTACATATCTAGTTCTAAAAACCATGTATGACCAATCTGAAAAAAGATAACTTCCTATTTTATCAGTAAAATCTCTAGATAGGCATAGTGTAAAGTATGGAGGTAAATCAACAAAAACTATATCCTATGAAATGGTGAAATTTGGATAAGCATCAAGTAAAATCTTAAGATCTTTGAGGATGCCTATAGTCTTAGTAGGAGAATCATACAATTGTAACACTCCTTTTTGATGAGGTTCATACTTGAGTCCTAGTTTATTAGCTATGAATTTAGGCATGATAGAAGTACTAGCTCCACTATCATACAATTATGGACAAGATAATCTCCTATGACAATTGAAAGATACAATAGATAAGTCTTAGTCACCTTAGGAATTTGAGGATCAACACATGGATTAAAATTAGTATAACAACACTTACTCATTCCATTTTAGGTGGTCTATCAAATATATTGAGCTTTGAAATCTACTCTTGTAGATACTCCTTTTATCTTAGGATTAAAAGTGTATCCCATATTGAAATTGATACAATAGTTTTCTTCATGTGATCCACAATACTAAGTGGAGAAGTGGCTATCCTTGACTATGATTTAGGAACAAGAGGGGCTCCTAGATGTTGTGTGAACTAGGGAATGTAAGGCCCTTTCACGTTATGCCCTTTTAGATCCTAAACCTGCTAAGTTGATGTATCTTGAGGCATCTCATGAGTGGTGGTCCTTTGTCGTGGCTGAGAAGGTTGAGGGGTTACCTTATCAGGACTTGAACCATCACCAATTGCCTTTTATTAGATCTAGTATGGGCTAAAATTAAACTATCAACATTAGGCATTTTTTTATTTTGATTTGCTTCTATGTTCTCAAAAGAATTCTCACCTTCCTAAAAATTCACAAATGTAATTTCAATATGTGATTTACCATTCTCTCCTCCTTATTGATTTAACACTTCTGCTTGAGTGAATAAAGGAATGTCTCCATATGGTAGAGAGGCTTAATTATTTGACTAACTTTCATATGGAGGAGGAACTAATCTCTACTATATATAATAATGATGTGGGTTCTCACCAATTGGTGCCATCACCATGTCATTTGCTAAATTCCACTAATTGTTCCATTTCCCTGCTTGAGCATAATTGTTTTGAGTTATCATAATACATCTAAAATGACTTGGAGTATTAGAATTGTATTGACTTAAATGATAACTTTACTCATGTCTTTGTTGATTAGACTGATAGGGTATCTTATTATACTGATAATTCTTATTAATATTTTGATATGGCCTATATGGTGGAGCTTATTTCCTCTCCATTGAAACCAAATTATTATTTTGAACTTTGAGAAGACTCTCTATCTTCCCTAATTTGGTAGTTTGATCACCTTCTATTTGATAAAACTTTGTTGATTATCAAACTGGAGTAAGAGGATGGATCTATGGAAAGAGAGGCATTGGTGGCCTTGGAGACAACTTGCCTACTTGTATAATACAAATTTCAACATTAATTGCTACTTCAAAAGCCTTAGGTAAAGTGTTCCCTCCCATGGATTGAATCATCACACATATGAATTGAGAGCCTTTAGATAGTATAGAAAATCATAGTTGGGTGTAGGCTCTATCACTATAGGAATTCTATTCCAGGTCTTCTAAAACTTGTAATTTAAATCCACTATGAATTCATAATTGAATCTCTTGATTGTTATAAACTACTCCACAAGTGAAAGGTGGTCAATCTTGTCTTCAAAGTACTTGCATAGGATCTCTCCAAATTCAACCCAATTATTGATTGATGTAGCATCCCATCTTCTATATCATTGAAGTGATTTTCCTTTGAAATAGGTTACTAACAACATCATTTCTATATTTTCCTAAGTCACATGATGTACTAAATAAAGGTTAGCAGTATCTATAATATATTATATAGGAGTAAGTATCTTTTCTGCTATAAAATAAGGAATATCCTTCAAATTTGAGACTAGAATACCATCCCATTTAGTAATATTCATAAAAATACCACCATTGAATGGCATAAAGGCATGCCTTCTAGGAATATCCATTTGAGGTATGGGATTTATAACAATGTTTGGCTGAATAATGTTAGATTGAACATGAGGATTCTGGGCAACAATAGGTGTAACAATAGGTGTAGGTGTAGGATTTAAATGAGAGTCATTATTTTTATTTTTTGATTATAAATATATCTCAAATAAATATATATTCTTCCCTTTTGTATAAGATCTTGTGACAACTTTTGGGGGCATGAAAAATATGCAAATCTAGAAATGAAACTCTAAAACTTGATACTATACTAAAATATGAAAAATTATCTAAATAGGTGGTCCCACAAGGCATGCCATAACTATTAGATATATATATAGCACCCAATAGAGGTCAAATTTTTTCAAGTCTGACCCATACCTAGACTAACATGGGAATGACCTAAGGCTGTGGGATGTCTATATCTAGACTAGACCTCTAGGTTTTTTAATGAGGCTAGTTCCAAAAATATGATAGTTTGGACCTTTATTTCTAAGAACTAAATGAGATGGGGTGAAAAGCATCAAGATATTGCATAAAATGAAAACTATTATAATATGTGGTGATACACCAAGAATTTATTAGATCTACTCATAAGCTTAGACTCTTTAAGACACTAATGGACTATGAAAGAAGCTAATGTAATGCTTACTATAGTTTCTATACAATGGTATTTCATATAGAGATTAGTTTGATGCACTCATACTAGGGAGTAATGAAAATAAGGTCTGGTTGAAGATACTTAAATTTAGCTATCTAATATATCCTTGAGAGATCAATGCTAAGACATATTATATGACCTGTAAAGAAATTTGCTATCACTTAGGTTGAGCTTGGACCTACAAAGATAAGATAACAATAAATTTTTCATATTAAACAAATATAAAACAATAAACATAAATTAGTAAACAACTATAAAATTCTATTTTCATTATTCCAAGAGGTGTAGAATATAATTTGGGTAGAGTATAATTATACTAGCCTAGGGGATATTTAATAAAATCTCAAATGCCATATTTATAGAATAAATGGAAGTAAGAGAGATAGATTTTGGCATTAAAAAGGGAAATAAAAATGAGCATAACTCCATTTGAAGTATAATTATAACTACCTCTATGTTTATACTCATTCAAACTTCTTGATTGATCCAAGTCACTCTAGTCTATTGCACCATTACATTATCCCTTCAATGATGATTATTCATGGTTGAAACAATGGGATCAAGTTTATTTTAGCTAATTTTTAGCATGAATGAAGTTACCATAATTGGATCAATCTGTTAGTGTTTTTTCATGGTCCTAACTACTCTTAACTATTTTTTTGAGGCTTTAAAGAGTAGAGAGAGGATTCCTTTTCATGTAGTTAGCTATGGAAATGAATCCATTGAAGTATATGTGTTTGTATTAATTTTCCACACCATCTACCACTTGTTACTCATAATGAGGACTAGCTACTCATATCTTGAAATTGAAAGAGCCATGTTGTCTATACTTTGAGTGGAAATTTGTAAAGTTATGACTATATTTGAAGGATGAGAATAACTTACCATACCTCATTTATCTTCCCATATTGAGTCTTACTAGTACCATTGAATCATAAAATATCCACTTTTGGTCTAATCAACATCGTACTCAAGCTTGGTTCCATTTATAATTACTTGCCTTGGTCAAAACTAACCCTTTGATCTCTATATAGGTCACCTAGGCTCACTTTCATTTGATTGGGCATAAAAAATTGAATTAGATCATTAACCTCTTGACTCATCTCACTTAATTTATCTACTTGATGCAAATTAATGTGATATGTAGATCTTGCCTTTTTAAAACTAAATAGATATTATATAGGGCTTAAATTTGATGTTTACATACCTATCAATTGATGTCTATAGGAACATCAATGATGTCTTCATGACCATCAATATTTGGACCATAATGGATGATTACTAAGATTTATTTTAATGTTTATGTGAATGTTAATTATGTTTATGTGCCCATCACTATATATTTTAATTTTAATAGTTACTTAATGTGGTCTAAATTTGACACTTGCATGAACATCCCCATCTTGTTGGATCATCTTTGTTGAAATAATCTAGCCAATGTAATTATGTCTTCAGGGAAATTATTGCAAAAAAAATTCCCCAAAATAATTTTCTCATTCAAAAATTTTGCATCAAAATATTTTCCTTGATCTTTTTGATTGGTTGAATTTCCTATGGGCCTTTTATCCAAACATTTATTGTGGGCTTTGTGCAAAGACATTTCATTAAAAAGAATTGGTGTTCAAGACTTTGTCTTGGATAAAATGTCTAAGAGAATGAGGTCATTGGGGAAATTATCATGGGATAATTTTCCCAAAAAATCATACTTAGCTTTTTTGTGGACCTTTTGATTTGGACAAAATGTCTAAAAAAATTCATGCCTTGTAACTTTTGTTTCAGGCACTTTATCTTTGGGATTTTTAAAAAGGATACTTTCCATATAAAAATTTCCAAAAGAAATAAATATTTGGGAAATTTTTCTTGAATAATTTTCTTGACACAAATTCAAATATCCTTTTCTTGCATATAAAATATCCAAAACAATTTTACTCTTTGGGATTTTTGTTTGGCCACTTTCTTTGAAAGAATTAAGTTTGCATCCTTTTTATTTCAAACAAAATGTCTGAAGTAATTTTTACTCTAAATTTTTCCCTTCAAAAAAAATTTCCAAAAGAATCTTATCTTTGGAAAATCTACTCAAACCCTTTCTCCAAAATAAATCCAACACTTAGGCCATTTTTGGAAATAGTTTCCATGAAAGAAAATATACTTGTTTATGAAACTGCTTAGACACCATGAAAACTTGCTTGAATCCCTCCACTTTCAATGTTGATCTTGATCTTAAGCCATTTGATCCACTCAATAATTTGGACCTTTCTCATCTGTTTAAAATAGGAAAAAGCTTGGTATGTGGGCCAAAATGGCCAATAAGAATATATTAAGAAGGTATCAGTCAAGTTCAATATGCAAGATGTAAAAATAGTGAGAACAAATTTGGGAGGGCACTTTAAATTAAGCAAGAAATAATGTCCTAAAATGGATAAATAAATTTGTTACATGTCCAAAGTTCTATATAATTCAACAATTAGAAGTTTAATGTACACTATGGTGTGCACTAGACTAGACATTGATCATGTAGTAGGAGTTGTTAGTAGGTTTATGAATAATCTAGGACAAGAGAATTGGGATGAATTCAAGTGGTTTTTTAGGTACTTGAGAGGGAAAAATAATAGATAGTTATGCTATGAATGGTTAGATGTTATGTTACAAGGATATGTTGACGCAGACATGGCTAGAGATTTAGATGGTAGGAGTAGCACCATAAGTTATGTATTCACTATTGGTGACATAATAGTTAGTTATATTTTAAAATTACAAAAGTAGTTTCTTTTTCAATTATAGAGGTAGAATATGTTACAGTTACAAAATCCTCAAGAAGATGATATGGATGCAATGGTTCATGGAAGAGTTGAGGAAAATATAGGAAGATTTTAGGTTGTATAGTGATATCTATAGTGCAATTCATTTAGAAAATTACTCATCATTCTACTCAAGAACCAAACATATAAAACTTAAGTATCAATTAATTCATATAATTTTGGTGGATGGTTAACTAAAGTTGGAAAAGATCTATATGAGTCAAAATCTTATAGATATGATAATAAATGTAGTCACTAAAGAGAAGCTAGAGAGTTTTTTTTAGATTTAATAGGTCTTCAAGGATAAAAAATAAGATTAGAAACATGCCATGGTTAAATTTTAAATAAAATTATAAGGAAGAGTTATAGTGGTAGAGTTAAAACAATTAGTCTCCAAGTGGGAGGTTGTTGGTTACTAGAGCATGATCTTATTATAATGCATAATTCTTAATAGGAGGGCTATGTGAAGGCAATTCCCTGCTCACTAGGGTTACCATAGGAGCCCATGGGGGAGGGGACCATAATTGGAACCCCCCTAGTGGGTGTTTAGGGGCAGTACACTTGAAATAAAATTTTGTTAAAAATGCATTATAAAATATTGTAATTCCATAGTAAATCTAGACCACTCACTATTAAGTCATAGATTTAAGGGTAGAAATTATGTTTATGCATTTTTATCATAATATGTAACCATAATTTGATATTAGGGAATTTTAATCATGGTATCATACATTGTGTGAGTAAAGAGGATATTACAGTGGATGTATTTCAAAATTTCTCTTTCATTTTTTGAATTGAATAATAAGGATTGGTTATTTATATGTGGATGTAGCCTATATTTGGTGAACTAGGTTAAATTTATGTCTCTATTGTGTTGTATTTTATACATTTTATTTCCATATTTAATTCATTAATATTGCTCTATGTTCTATATTCCTAATAACTAGTATTATAACTGATGGTTTATTTGGCAGATAAACTTGCAAGAAAAAAGGGTTCCTAGTTTGAGTGGGAGCAATGGTAGAAGAATGAAAGTTTAATGTTGAGACATTCAATGGATAAAACTACTAGCTATAGAATATGAAAGTAGAGGACTATCTATATCAAAAGGATATTTTCCTACCATTGGTTGGAATAGCAAAGAATTTGATGATTATGAAGGATGAAGATTGGGAGGTTCTTGATAGAAAGGCACTAGGAACAATACGATTGTGCCTGACAACATCAATGGCCTTCAATATTTAAAAATAAAATACAATAGTGAATGTGATAAAGGCATTAGATAGAATGTATGAAAAACCCTTAGCCTCCAACAAGGTATTTCTTATGAAGCATTTATTTAATCTAGAAATGTTAGAAGGTATGTCCATTATTGATCATTTAAATTACTTTAACACAATCATAAATTATTTAATCTCTATAGGAGTAAATTTTGATGATGAGGTTATGTCTCTTATGATTATATGCTCATTTCCAAGAATTTAGAATGCCTTAGTCATGGCTATGAGTAATTTTGTCTCTGGTTTAAACACTTTAAATTTTGATGATGTTATTGGTGTTATTCTTAGCAAATAAATGTGATAAAAAAGCATAGGTGAGACATCAGGTAATTCTTTGATTATGGAGAATAGTTAAATAAAAAAGGATAGAGGAAATTACCTAGGGAATCATTGTAACTATATGAAGGGAATATCCAAATCTAAAGGAACATTGATGTACTAGATTTATGGGAATAAAGGACACCAAAAGAAAGATTGTTGATTTAAAAAAGCAAAATAAGGAGATGGACAACAAGATAAAAATTAGGAAGAAAATGTAGTATGTGATGTGTTACAAGATAATTTAATCCCTTATTTACATAAAATTAATGATTCTTGGGTGTTAGATTTAGGGGCTTCATTTCATGCTACACCTCATAAGAAATATTTTTAAGACTATGTTCAAGGTGAATTTTGGATAGGTTTATTTGGGCGATGGTGGACCCTATAAAATTATAGGAAAGGGTAAGAAACAGATACAATTATATAATAGAAATAAGTGGTTGCTAAATGAGGTGAGACATGTTGCTGAGTTGAGAGGAAATCTAATTCTAGTAGGGTAATTGGGAAGTGAGGGCTACATAGTTATATTTATAAAAAAATCATGGAAGATCACTAAAGGATCATAGGTAATAGAAAAGGGAGAGAAGGTAGGTAAATTATATTTATCTAATAGTAATTTTGAATATTCTATTGCTTTATCTTTTATAGAAGTGGATAAAAAATTATAGCACCACAGACTTGGGCACATGAGTGAGAAGGGGAGGCAAGTTATCCACTCAAATTAATTATTACCAGATTTGAAGAAGGTGGATTTGGATTTCTTTGAGCATTGTGTGTATGCAAAATAGAATAGAGTTAAATTTATTATATTTGGAAAGATAAAGAAGGAAGAAAAGTTAGATCTTATATATACAAATGTATGGGGACCAACTCAAGTAGTATACTTTAGTTGCTCTTCTTATTATGTTACTGTTATTGATGATACAACTATAAAATCTTGGGTTTATTGCATACAAAAAATATATAATGTTTTTGATACTTTTAAAAAATGGAAAGCTTTGGTTGAGAGTGAAATAGGAAATAATTTGAAGTGTGTTAGATTAGACAATAGAGGTAAATACTACAACATGGAATTTGATAATTACTATTCATCCCATGGGAGTCATAGAGAGAAGATAGTTCCAAGAACACCAAAATAAAATAGTGTGTCAAAAAGGATGAATAAGATAATCATGGAGTGTGCAAAGAGTATGAGATTACATATAGGGTTGCCCTTACAATTTTGGGTAGATAAAATGTATACTATTATTTAATTAATAAATAGATGGACTTTAAATCCTTTGGATGGTGGCTTTCCAAAAGAAGCATGAATAGGTAAAAAGTTAGATAATTAATTTTTAAATACTTTTAGTTTTGAAGCATTTATCCATATTGATAAATAAAATAGAACCAATCTTGAAGCAAAATCTAAGAAATATACTTTTGTTGATATGGAGTTATTGATTCTGGTTACCATTTATGTGATTTTAAAAATCATAAAATAATTAAGAGTAGAGATGTGATCTTTAATGAGAAGGTCATGTACATAGATTAGTTAAAAGGAAAGAAACAAGAAAAGCCAAATATTGAATATGTAGTACTTGATGAAATCATTAGAAATGAATTTTTAAAAGTGCTAGAAGATCAGAATGTGCAACAAATATAACAAGTACCTCAAAATCCTAGAAGTGTAGTTAGAAGATCTACTAGAGTAAGTAGAATCCCTAAATAATACTCTCCTTCACTTTATTTTTTATTATTGATTGATGGTGGTGAGCCAAAAAGATATAAAGAAGTAATGCAGGTAGAAACTAGAAAGAAGTGGGAGTAATGCATGAAAAAGGGGATGGACTCCTTGGTACATAACCAAACTTGGGATTTGATTCAGTTGCCTAATAAATGGTTTTATAGGTTAAAGGAATAATATGGAGGCAAAAAGAGGTACAAGGATAGACTTGTTGTAAAAGGTTTTACACAAAATAAAGGTAAAGATTTTCACAAAATATTTTATCTAATAGTTAAAATGACTTCTCTAAGAATTTTTTTAAGTTTGGTAGTATTATAAGATTTGAACAACCTTGAATAGTTAGATGTGAAGAAGGCATTGCTTCATGATGACTTGGAGGAGGAAATATATATGGATCAGCCATAGGGATACGAAGTCAAAGGTAAGGAGAAAATGGTGTGCATGTTTAAGATGAGTTTGTATGGACTAAAGAAAGCTCTAAAATAGTGGTATTTTAAACTTGACATGTTTATCAAATAATAAGGTTATAGTAGATGTCATGCTAACCATTATGTTTACTTTAAGATATTAGATAATGGTAGTTATATTATCTTGTTATTGTATGTAGATTACATGATTGTTACAAGTTATAATATGCATGATATAAATGATCTCAAAATAAAACTAGTAGATTCATTTTAAATGAAGGATTTGGTTACCACAAAGCAAATATTTGGTATGAGAATAAGACGTGATAGGAAAAATAAAAAATTGACATTGTCTCAAGAAGGTGTTAGTCAAGTTCAATATGCAAGATGTAAAATTAGTGATTACACCTTTGGGAGGGAACTTGAAAATAATCCAGGAATAGTTTCCTAAAATGTAAGAAGAAATAAATTACATATCCAAAGTACCCTATGCTTTAGTAATTGTAATTTTAATGTATGTTATGGTGTGCACTAAACCAAACATTACTCATGTAGTGGGAGTTATTTGTAAGTTTATGAATAATCTAGGAAAAAACACTGGGATGCAGTCAAATGGATTCTCAGGTACTTGAGAGGGACCACTAATAAATAGTTATGCTATGAAGGTTTATATGTTACCTTATAAGGATATGTTGATGTAGACATGGCTAGAGATTTAGATGGTAGGAGGTGCACCATAGGTTATGTATTGACTATTGGTGACATAGCAGTTAGTTATATTTAAAAATTATAGAAGATAATTGCTTTGTAAGCTATAGAGGCATAATATTGTATAGCTATATAAGAAAACAAGAAGATGATATGGATGGAACAGTTCATGGAAGAGTTGAGGAAAAAATAAGAAGATTGTAGGTTATATAGTGATAGCTAGATTATCATTAATTTATCAAAGAAATCAACATTCCACTCAAATAGAAAACATATACAACTCAGGTATCACTTTATTCATTCAATTTTGGAGGATGGTCAAGTAAAGTTGGAAAATATTCATATGAGTTAGAATCCTACATATATACTATTAAAAGAAGTCACTAAAGAGAAGTTGGAGAGTTGCTTGTATTCAATAGGTATTCAAGGAAAACAAGGAAGATGAGAAACATGCTATGGTCAAAGTTTAAAGAAATGTCAAAGGAAGAGTTATACCAGTGGATTTGTAGTAATTGATCTCAAAGTGGGAGATTATTGGATGGTGGAGCTTGATCTTATTATAATGCCCAATTCTTGACATGGGGTGTGGGGAGTGGCGGGGGGGGGGGGGGGGGTGGGGGTCGGGGGTAATACCCCCCATATAGGATTTTCATGGGCATCTAAGGAGGGTAATGATGATATTTGGATCCCCCCTAGTGGGTGTTGAGGGGAAGCATCCTCGAAGAAATTTTTTGTAAAAAATGCATTGTAAAATATTGTGATTTCAAACTAAATTTGGATCATTTACTATTATCTCATAGATTTAATGGTAGAAATTATGTTTATACATTTTTATCCTAATAAATAACCTTACTTTTATATGAGAGAATTGTAATAATGGTGGAATATGGTGTCTAAGTGAATAGGATATTGCAATAGATATATTATAGGATTTTTCCTTCATTTATTGGATTGAATATTAAGGACTGGTTGTTTCTAAGTGGACGTAGCCCATATTGGGTGAACCATGTTAAATTTATGTCTTTATTGCCTTGTTTTTTTTAATTTAATTCATTAATAATTCTCTATTTTCTATATTCTTAACAATTGGTATCAGAGATGAAAGTTTATTTTACACATAAACTTATAGGAAAAGATGGTTCTTGGTTTGAGTGGGAGAAATAATAGAAGAAGGAAATTTTAAGGTCGATAATTTCATTTTCCAAACTTACTAGCTATAGAAGATGTAAATTGATGACTATCTATATCAGAAGGATATTTTCCTACCATTGGGTGGAATAACAAATAAGCTGACAAATATGAAGGATGAAGATTGGGAGGTTCTTGTTAGAAAGGCATTAGGAACAATGCGGTTGTTCCTGAAAACATAGATGGCCTTCAATATTTAAAAATAAAAGATAAAAATAGATGTGATAAGGGAATTAGATAGAGTGTATGAAAAACCCTTAGCCTCCAATAATGTATTTTTTATTAATCATTTATTTAATCTATAGTTGTTAGAAGGTGATTCTATTTCAGATCATTTAAATGAATTTAACATGATCACAAATCATTTTGTCTCTATAGGAGTAAATTTTTATGATGAGGTTATGGATATTTTGATCCTGTGCTCATTTTTAGGAAGATAGAATGTCTTGGTCATGGATGTGAGTAATTATATCTATGGTTCAAACATTTTAAAGTTTGACGATGTAATTAGTGTTATTTTTAGTGAGGAAATATAATAAGAAAGCATAGGTGAGACATTAGATAATTCTTTGACTATGGAGAATAGGGGAAGATAAAAAGATAGAGGGAAGGTCCTAGGGAATCATGATAAGTCTAAGAAGGTCATATCCAAATTTAAATGAATGTTGGTGTGCTAGATTTGTGGGAAGAAAGTACACCTAAAGAAAGATTGTTAGTTTAAAAAAGGAAAACAAGGAGATGGACAACAAGATAAAAAACTAGGAAGAAAATGTAGCAAGTGAAGTGTTACAATATGATTTAATCTTTTATTTAGATAACATTAATGATTCTTACGTGTCATATTTAAGGGATTCATTTCATACTACACCCCATAAGAAATATTTTCAAGACTATGTTTAAGGTGATTTTGGATAGGTTTATTTGGGTTATGGTGAGTCCTGTAAAATTGTATGGAAGGGTAAGATATAGATAAAATTATAGAATGGAAATAAATGATTGATAAAAGAGGTGAGGCATGTTCCTAAGTTGAGAAGAAATCTAATTTTATTAGGGTAGTTGGGAAGTTAGGGCTGTGCAGTTACATTTATATAAAATTCATGGAAGCTCACTAAAGGATCATTGGTAATAGAAAAATGAGAGAAGGTAGGTACATCATATTTATCTAATGGTAATGTTGACTCTTCTAATACTTTAGATTCTACTGAAGTGGATACAAATTTATGGCACCATAGGCTTGGTCACATGAATGAGAAGGGGATGCAAGTTCTCCACTCAAAGAATTTGTTTCTAGATTTGAATAAGGTGGATTTGGATTTATGTGAGTAATCTATGTATGGAAAATGGAATAAAGTTAGATTTATCAGAGTTGGAAAGACAAAGAAGGATGAAAATATATAGCTTATGCATACATATGTATGGGGACCAACTTAGGTATCATTTCTTGGTGGCTCTTCATATTATATTATTTGTATTGATGATGCAAGTATAAAAACATGGGTTTATTGCATACAAAATGTATATATTATTTTTGATACTTTTAAGAAATGGAAATCTTTAATTGAGAATGAGTTAGGAAATAAATTGATGTGTGTCAAATTAGACAATGGAAGTGAATAATGTGTCAAGGAATTTGATAATTATTGTTTATCCCATGGGATTCATAGAGAGAAGATAATTTAAATAACACCACAATAAAATGGTGTGTTAGAAAAGATAAATAGAACAATCATGGAGCATTCAAGGAACATGATATTACATACAAGGTTACCCTTATAGTTTTGGGTAGATTCTATGGATACTATTATTTACTTAATAAACATAGGGCCTTCAGGTCCTTTAGATGATGGTATTCTAGAAGAATAATGGATAGATAAAAAGGTAGATTGTTTCTATTTAAAGACTTTTAGTTGTGAAGCATTTGTCCATATTGATAAAGAAAATAGAACCAAGCTTAAAGCAAAATCCAAGAAATATACTTTTATTAGATATGGAGTTAATGATTTTGGTTACTGTTTATGGGATTTTGAAAATTGTAAAATCATTAGGAGTAGAGATATGATATATAATGAGAAGGCCATATACATAGATCAGTTATAGGGAAATAAATAAGTAATACCAAATAATTAATATATAGTACTTAATGAAATCACTAGAAATGAAATTCTAAAAGTGCTTAAAAATTAGAATGTGGAACAAATAGAACAATAAGTACCTTAAACTCCTAGAAATTTAGTTATAAGATCTACTAGAGTAAGTAGACTCCTTAAATGATACTCTCCTTCACTTTATTATTTATTATTGAATGATTGTGGTGTGCTAGAAAGTTATGAATAAAATTATATGTAGAAATTAGAAATAAGTGGGAGTAAGGCATGAAAGTAGAGATTGACTCCTTGGTATATAGCCAAACTTGGGATTTGGTTCAGTTGCTTACATGTAAAATAGCATTGAAGAATAAATGGGTTTATAGGTTGAAGGAAGAAGATGGAGGAAAAAAGAGGTACAAAGTTAGACTTGTTGTAAAGGGGTTTACACAAAAGAAAGGTATAGATTTTGATGAAATATTTTCTCTAGTAGTTAAAATAACTTATATAAGAACTATTTTATGTTTGGTAGCAATAGAGGATTTGAACCTTGAATAGTTAGATGTGAAGACAACATTCCTTCATGGTGACTTTGAGGAGGAAATATATATGGAGTAGCCACAAGGATACCAACTCAAAGGTAAGGATAAAATGGTATGCAGGTTGAGGAGTTGGTATGGCATAAAACAAGCTCCAAGATAGTGGTATTTAAAATTTGACATGTTTATGATAGCATAACATTATAGTAGATGCCATTTTGACCAATATGTTTACTTTAAGAGATTAGATAATGGTAGATATATTATCTTATTATATGTAGATGACATGCCTGTTTTAGGGTATAACATACATGATATAAATGAGCTCAAAAATAAAACTATTTAATTCCTTTTCAATGAAAGATTTGGGTACTACAAAGCAAATCCTTAGTATGAGAATAAAAAGAGTAAAAAAATATAAAATTGACATTATCTCAAAAAGAATACATCAAGAAGATGTTATTCAGGTTTAATTTACAAGATGTAAAATAAGTGAGTATACCTTTGGGAGGTCACTTCAAATTAAGCAAGGAATATTGTCCTAAAACATAATAAGAAATCAATTACATGTCTAAAGTGTCATATGCTTCATTAGTTGGAAGTTTAATATATGATATGGTGTGCACTAGACTAGATATTACTCATGTAGTGGGAATTATCAACAAGTTTATGAATAATCTAAGAAAATATAATCGATATGTATTCATGTGGATTCTTAAGTACCTGATAGAGACAATTGATAGATAGTTATGCTATGTAGGGTTAGATGTTACCTTATAAAGATATGGTGATACAGATACAACATGAAATTTAGTTGGCAGGAGGAGCACCATAGCTAATGTATTAACTATTGTTGACATTGTAATTAGTTAGATTTCAAAATTAGAAAAGTTAGTTTCTTTGTCAACTATAGAGGCAAAATATGTTATAGCTATAGAATTAATCAAGAAGATGATATGGATGTAATGGTTCATGGAAGAGTCGAGGAAAAAATATGAAGATTTCATGTTGTATAATGATATCTAGATCGTAATTCATTTAGAAAATAACTCAATATTCCACTCAATAGCCAAACATATACAACTCAAGTATCACTTCATTCATTCAGGTTTGGAGGATGGTTAATTGAATTTGGAAAAGATCCATATGAGTCAGAATCCTATAGATATTTTAACAAAATTATTCACTAAAGAGAAGATAAAGAGTTGTTCAACTTCAATAGGTCTTCATGGATAAAAAGGAATATGAGAAACACACCAAGGTCAAAGTTCAAATAAAAGTCCAAGGAAGAGTTATACTAGTTGGGATCCAACAATCAGTCCCCAAGTGGGAGATTGTTGGATGGTGGAGCCTAATATTATTATAATGCCCAGTTATTAATAGGGGTGTCAAGGTAATACCACCCCACTAAGGTTTCCATGGGGTTATATGGGGAGAGGAGATACCCCTACTTGGATCCCCCCATGGTGGGTGTTCTATGGAAGTGTCGTTGATGCAAAATTTTATTAAAAATACATTATAAAATATTATATTTTCATAGTAAATCTTGAACATTCACTATTATGTCTTAGATATAATGGTATAAATTATATTTGTGTATTTATCTCATAATATATAACCCTTAATTGATATTAGGGAACTTTAATCATAGTGACATGCGGTGTGTGAGTGAAGAGTATATTGTAGTGGATGTATTGTAGGTTTTTCCCTTGTTGGACTGAATAATAAGGACTAGATGTTTCTATGTGGATGTAACCCATATTGGGTGAACCATTTTAAATCTATGTCTCTATACTATTCTATTTTATGCATTTTATTTCCATCTTTAATTCATTAATATTTATATGTGTTTTGTATTCCTAACAATTGGTATAGGAGCCAAAGGTTTGTTTGGCAAATAAACTTGTAGAAAAAAGGGTTAGTAATTGAAGTGAGAAAAATAATATAAGAAAGAAAGTTTAAGGTTGATAAGTTCAATGGCCAAAACTATGAGCTATGGAAGATGCAAATGGATGACTATCTATATTGGAAGGATCTTTTCCTACCATTGGGTGGAATAATAAAGAAGTTGTCAACTATGAAGGATGAATATTGGGAGGTTTTTGATATAAAGTCACTAAGAATAGTATGGTTATGCCTAGAAACTTTGGTGGCCTTTAATATTTCAAAAAAATATAGTAGCAGATGTGATAAAGGCATTACATAGTGTATGAAAAACCCTTATCTTCCTACAAGGTATTTCTTATGAAGTGACTAGCAGCTAATTCACAATCAGATATGCTTCTCTTGATCAAAAAAAATAAAGAAAGTAACCATGGATCTTTACCTTATACATTATTTAAATGTCAACCTAGGGATGTAGACTTGATAGGGTGATGCCACTGTATGTGCACACTCAATCTCTAATTTGACATTCTATTAATTGCATCTAAGATGTTGAAGTGTAGTAAATGAAATGCTTGAAATAAAATGTGAAAAAAATACCATAAAATAAATTCTTATGCATAGGAAGCTTTATTAAACAAATCTTAAATAAGAATGTAATTCAAAAAAATTATAAATAAATCACATAATGCATATAGAAATCAAATAACATGCTTAGTTATTAAAATGGGTTGGATTATTGTTGTAGCCTTCCAATGGGGCCTCTTCCTTCTTCCAACTCTAGATTCAATCCCTCCTCTTACAACACTAAATTAAACTTATAATTTCTCCCTCATATTAATCTAAAGTCTATAAATGATTTTTTGTAAGAAGTTACAATAATAATTGCTTAACACAATGTACTTCTAACAATCTCTATTTAACATATACTATTTTTTATATCTCTTGGATCTACTACTAAATGCTTATATACCATAGAGGAGATTGTTCTATGTAGATAAATATATACATTCTTTTCTAAGATACATTTGAATTGGGATAATCAAAATTGATTCTTTTCACTAAAGACATCCTTCATGTGAATCTTGTGACTTTGTTGCTGGACAAACAAGGTTGTTTTTTTATTCAAATGCTTTTTTATTGAGATCCATGGAGGTTAGAGTCATTTATATGAATTGGTTGGAAGAGAATATAAATCTATTCATCTATAGTTTTGGTCACACAGTGGCTATAGGATGGTCTATGTAATGAGATTCCTTGTTACAGGATGCTCTATGTTATATACCTATTTTTCCAAAACATATTTAAAACATATTTATAGAAAAAGCATCATAAATCAATATAAAACCATCATGTATTTAATTCTAATAAATAATTTTAACTATTTAAAAAAAATTGAAAACATAATGCTATGTCTTATGAAAGTAAGAAACTGATATGGAAAATTGTTCAAGAACATGGTAATCAAGCAGGATGAGTATAAGAGATGGACATAATAACAAGACATTTATGGGGCTCATCACACCCCCTAACTTAAGCTCTTTCTAAACCTTGAGTACCATACTTATTTATTCCCAATTCATAAAGAAATATAAACTCCATGGGATCTACAACACCCTTGGCAAGGTGAGCATAAAATCCCCACCTTTATTCAAATAACTACCAAATTTTGTCTTCTCTGGCTTCATCCACTGGGGTCTTTTCCTACCAATCTAGAAAAGGATACCAAAATAAGGGTGGATATAGCTTTAGTTTCAACAATTTTGATCCCATGCCACCTATAATAATAACATATTTTATGTTCATGTTAAATGCTACATTTAAATCAAAAGGGGAATAGGGATCTCCATTTCTTAGTGATGGGGTGAGCTCATTCCATCATTCAATGCATGATTCTCTTGTAGCAGGACAAATAGAAGTTATCAATCCTAAATAAAAATCTTTGACATTATCATAATTCTTGCCAAACTAAGTTCTTACTTAATTTTTCAATAGGACATTATCCCATTTTGCTAAAACAACATCTAGTTCCATAGATTCACCCCTAATGAACAACTAGATTTCATTTTACTTTTTCTTGTATTATGCTATTCCTTTTCCTCTTCATTGTTAATTCAATAAATATGATGAAAATTCCTATGGTTAGAGATGTACAGTTGGACATATCTGACATATAGATTAGGGTTCAACTCTCTATCATATAAAACAACATAATTGCATAGGTAGAACTCACACAATTGTGCTTGTTCTTCCTATGAGCTTACTTTATAGATAGAAAATAAGGAAAGGGGATCAATAAATTCATAAGGTATATCACAATAAATTCTCATAAATCTAAACTTATACCATTATTCTTCAGGATAAATTGAATAAACTTTTGTAGGAGGCTTATAATTAAGGAGTTCTTAGGTTATACCAGCCATGTCCTCAACTTTTTATTTCAGTTTGGTGATGCTCTCTTCCTTTAACTTATTTTATTCTTTCAATTTCCTATTTTCTTTCCTCATTTCCCTCATAAATTTACATTGACTATCCTTCCAAATTAACAATTTAAAAGATATTGCAAATGAGGAGTGGTACTTGACTGCTTGGTGAACTTTTGGTTCTTCTTATTAATTCACCTCTATAGAAGCTTATGGAATGCTATCTACATGATGGTATTTGACTGAGGGCTATTGTTGACAAACTATTATAAAAAGTGCATTTAGTCCTCCATTAGATTGATCTTGTAGTTGCTTTTTTAGTTTCTCAATTTATTGTAGGGCATACTTAAAAGTGGAAAATTCCATTTGTTTAGTAGGTTCCTCCAATTGTTTAGATTATTTCTGCATGGGTTACTCATTCATATCTTGTTATACTTCTTCTTGTACTAGTTCTTCATATAATTATTCAAAAATGTGTTCAACTTGTTCTTCTTACTCATGCATTTCTTCAAGACTATGCTCAACTTGTTTTGATTCTTCTTGCATTGACTCCTCATAAAATTATTCAAAAATATGCTCAATTTGTTCAAATTTTTCCTGATAGAATACTAGAAAACATTGTTCCCTATCTGTTTCAATATCTAAAGATTTGTTACTACTAGTAGTATGTTATTCCTTAGATTGTTCATTTATTTGAAAAATAGAAGGTCCAGTTCTCATTTTTCTCCTCAATTTGCGAGATCTATCAGTAGGGGTTACCTTGTCCTTTTCAGGATAAGGTGGAAGTTCCTCCTTAGACTCATCTAAATCAAGTTGAAGAATGAGTTTCTTCCTCTTCCTTCTATATTCCCTACTTCTATAAGTCCCTTCTTTGGTCTTTGGTATAGGTTCTTATGTTGTTACATGAATACCTTCTTTTGTAGGTTGTTGTGTGGGTGTATGGAGGGTTTTTTTGGTAGTTTATTGTTGTTTTTTAGGGAGGGATTATTTTAATCTTTGTTCTTTAACCTCTAATTCTTCTTATATTTCATTTCATTCTCTATCACTCTATTCATTTCCTAGTACTTGGAAAAATTCCTCCCAACTGATGTTGGGTTTAGTTCGTTACAAATAGTCTTGAATAAGTAACTAGATGAGATAATGGTGTGAAATAGATTTAGAATTACCTTTTTGAAAATCCTTTGACATTTTGGAGATCATGTGTAGAAACAATTTGGGAATGGTTATCTCCATTTCATGCCATTAATCATTCAAGAAATTGAAATGTAATCCATGCAACATAGAATCCATTCCTTCATAAATGAAATATCTAGAGATAAACTTAGCATCCTTAGACATATTCTCGATAGAGACAACCTTTTAGCACCCTAATTTGAGGTTTTTAGGTGTTCATTTACTCTGATAAACTTTCATCTCTCAGCCTTAACATCAATTTTGTCTTGCCATTCCTCCCCTATTATTGGTAGTCCCATTACTCTATTTATGGCTATTTCTATTAGCTTTAATTCCATCCCTTTTAACATGGCCAAGCTATTATGTAATGTACCAATAAATTCCTCTATAATTCCTTCATCTAGGGTTTGTATTTTCTCAAAATACTACATTCATTATATATGCTACAATAAGGCCAAGATTTTTAGGCTATTGGTCAAATGGGTGATATCCAATGGTTCATGTTTTAACAAATGACCTCTTATATTGTGTGAGTTATAAGTCTAGGTGATTGTAGAAAGGTTTTTGGGATATGGAAGAATAATTTGCAAATTTTTATTTGGGAAGTGAAATAATCCTTTAGAATTAATGTAAAATCTACCCCTTAACTTAGACTATCAGTTGTCCTTGAGGGACAAAGTCGATGTGCACAAAACACTCATGGTAAGAGTAAGGGGTGGTAGTAGTAGTTGTGTCATTGGTCAAATAAGTGAATGAGATGGTATGTGGGTATGATAAGGAGAGGATATGGTAGTGAATTGATATCATTAAGTCACATCACCTTTTATAAATAATTAAAATACATGATATGAAATAAATATAGAATATTTACCCTATTAATTATAGAAATACCTTTCATAAATGTGCAAATGATGATTCAAAGTCGTGGTCATGGCATATGCTAGAATTTGAGTGGAAGTAAATGTATAATGTAGAATGCAAAGTAGAAAAACATCCTATAAAAATATATGTACCCTATAGTAGCATGTGTTGTCTTAAAACAACAATTTTTATCTTACATGTTTTTCACTTGTAGTGACAAGTTTTACATCTTGTAAAAAAAAGGAAAATGTATCTGTACTCTAAGAGAATGAATCTACAAGAAAAAACAAGTGAAAATAATTTTTTTTATTGTAGTAGTGCATTCTCTCTCTCTCTCTCTCTAATGAATGTTGATCAACTAGTGACCTAGTTTTCTGAGACAACATCCATCAACAGTACCTAAAGGATTTCATTGTTAAATTTTTAAATTTTTTTATATATTTTTTGGTCCAAAATTAATTGAAATCACAAGAATGCAAAGGGTAGGATTTTATTCATCCTAAAACAAGCCATTATGAATGACTTATTATTGACAACAAGATGCTTTATTACTCTTGGAAAATATTAGAGAAGGGTTGATAGAAATACCCTTTGGCTATAGGAATAGGTTGATTTGATTTATGTAAAAGAGATGGATGTTGCTCTTCAAGAAGTTGGCAAGTGAAATTATCCTTTGAAAATGGTTTCTTTTACAACTTGAGTCCATGGCCACTAATAAGCAGTTAAAACAAAATAAAGTTAATGGTCATGAGCTTTACATCTCCATTGTCAAAAACTTGTTTGATCTCATAATGCCCAAAACATCTAGACTACAACTTTCCTTTATGATCCTTATATTTAGAGTCAAAAAAGAGTGCCTAGTCTCTTGGTTGGAAATTATTAGTCTTGATGTTCCTATCATGCCATCTCACATGTTGTCTTTGTATTATTTCAATATGATTAAGTGCTTCCTTTCTTAGTTCATCAAGTGAATTTAGTTGTATGAGCATGTCTCATTGAGCTTGAGAAAGATCCAAGCCAAAATCAAGTCTTATCCTTAATGTCTTATGTTCAAACTCAATGGGAAGAATAGGCTTTTTACCATAAAATAGTTCATATGGATTGAAACCACTTGTAGTTTTTGAAGTGATTCTATAAGCCCAAACTCCTTCTAAAAGATGAGTTGACCAATATTTTCTATATAGGATAATAGTCTTAGTGAGGATATTTTCCAATTCTTGGTTTGTCACTTTTATGTAACTATTTGAATAAGGATGGTAAGGGGTATACTTCTTGTGTTTGATTTCATATTCTTTTACCAAGGAAGTTGTGAGGTCTGATGTGAACTGTGTGCCTTGGTCTGTGACAATTTCTCTTAGTACTTCATAGTGGATGAATATTTCTTCATAGAGGAACTCAACTATCTTCTCATCTTGGTCATGGGTTAAGGATTTAACCTATGTCAATTTGGTGACATAATTAGTGCACACTAGTATGTATTCCTTGTTGTTGGATTTAAGATCAATGAGACCTACAAAATCTAGTCTCCATTTGTTAAAGGGTTCCAGAACTAGTTGTGGCTATAATGGTATTTCATCAGAATGAGTGGGTTTTCACATATGATGGCATTGATCACATCTAAATTTGTACATAATGGAATCCTTATGAAAATAAGGCAAATAATATCCAATAGTGAGTAATTTCATAGCAGTCTATTTGGTAGCAAAATGATCCCCACAAGGCTCATCATGGCAAGCTCTAAGAATATTGTAAGCTTCATCTTCTCATATCTAAATCTAGTCTAATGATAAAGAGATGTCCTATAATCTAATAATAATGCATTCTCTTTTGTATCAATTGTTGTTTATTCCTAGGTGAGAACTATTTTGGTAGTGATCTTACATCAAGATAGTTAACAGTATCTTCGAACCAAGGAGATTAAATTGTTACATCAAATAAATGTTCATTAGGAAAATAATCATCAATAATAGGATTATTCTCATCATTTTGAAACTAAGATAGAAAATATACTACTATATTATCCTTACTTGATCTATACACAATGGTAATGTGAAACACCTATAACAAAAACAACTAATGAATTATCTTGCCTATTACAATAGGTTTGTTCATTAGATACCTTATTGTTGCATGATTGGTGTGGATGAATACTTGGTAACTTATAATGTAGTGTCAAAATTTATTAATGGTATATATTATGACCAAAAATTATATCTCTATTATAGTGTAGTTAATTTTAGCCCCTTGAAGAATCTTGCTAATAAAATAGATTACATAACTTAGAGATTAATCTTTTTGGCTAAGGATAGCTCTTAAAGTGGTGTCAGATGCATCTATGTGGATGTGAAAAGGCTTCTTTCTATTAGGCCTCTCAGAACAAGAGTTGATATGAGAAGGTCTTTGAGTTGTTAAAATGTAGTTTGATAATCATCAGTCCATATATATTTAGCATCTTTAGTAAGCAATCCAAATAATAGGGTGGAAATTTTACTAAAAGCTTTGATGAATCATTTATAATAACCAGCATGTCTTAAGAAAATTCTAACATCTTTCTAATTATTTGGTGTGGGTAGATCCTTGATAATACTTATCTTTATTGGGTGAACTTCAATTCTAGTAGCAGATATGTGATGTCCCAACATAATCTCTTAAATTATAAGCATGTAAAACTTTTTATTACTTAGAGATGATGGTCCTAGTAGCATTGAAGAACTTTCTCTAGTTTGGTTAGTATTTCTTTGAATATTTTCCAATAGATAATGAAATCATCCATGTAGATTTCAACATAGTCATGAAAGAAATTAGAAAACATGCTTAACATAGCCCTTTGAAAAGTAGTTGGGGAATTGAAAAGACCAAATGGCAAGATGTCATAGGCATAGGCTCCCCAAGGGTAAGTAAAATTTGTTTTATCTTGGTCTTATGGAGCAATTAATATTTTATTATAACCACTATAACCATCCACAAAGGAAAAGTACTTTTTCCTTGCTAATGTATCCAATACTTGATAAATAAATGGAAGAAGAAAGTGATCCATCCTAGTAGTAGCATTCAAATCTTGATAGTTAATGTAAATATACCATTTCCCCCTTTTTTAGGGATAACAACCAAGGGAGAGACCCACTAGTTTTCTAAGATAGGATGGAAAAATCTTGCATACAAGATTTTTTACATCTCAATTTTTAAAATATCTTTGACTAGAGGATTCATTCATTATTGGGGTTGGTAAATAGGTTTGCATTATTCTTTAATGTAAATATGATGTGTGCATAAATATGGGGGTATTCCTCTCATGTCATGGTTATCCCAGTAAAATGTTATTATGTGTTATCTCAACATTGTAATTAATTGACTTTCTTGTTGGGGTGTTAAGGAAGTAATGATGTTGAGAGGTTTGTGTTAGGTGTGGACCTTGTGAACTAGGAATTTGACTAAGAAGAGGATATTAGTATGGTGTTAGTGAATGAAACCAATTAAAAAACATGCTACACTAACATCTTCATGCGTAGTTACTAGGGTGAGCTTAGTAACAAAAACAAATGACAAACATAACTAAAAAGTAAGGAAAACAACAAGAATTCCTTCACTTTCCTTAGATGCTCCAAATGCCTTTGTAGTAGTGGCTTGTTTGACTTTTGCTCATGAAGTCCTTGGCAATGGAATCTTGGTTACCTCTATCTCTCCTTGGCACCTTTGGCTTATGGCTTGGCTTGGCTTGGAATCAATTTGGCATGGTAACACTACTTGAAATGGATTCTTGAAGGTATTTTTGAATTATAACTTTTCACCAAAATAACTTAGAAATGATATTATTGGCCTCTCCATTTATAGATTTTTGAGAATGTCTAGAATCAACGTGAACCATCCATCCTAAGATTGAGATGTGTGGGTGAGGATTAATTCAATTTTTTGGAATTAAGTTTATAATTATCCTCATCATGACATTAGACAAAAGGGTAATTAGGAGGCATGGAGGGCATCATGGAAGTCATTAATGAGGCACAGAGGGCATGAATCTTGATATTTGTGGCATTTATTGCCTAGGGATGTCTTCCCAAGAAATGAGGTCACTTGATGATGTAGATATTAAATATTCATTTCTAAAAAAAAGTATTCAATAAGTTTCCATTTAATTATTGATAAGGCTCTAATTTGGATTAATTATCTCTAAGCATGATTAATCACTTTGTGCATAGATTACTCAAATTGATCAGAATGCCTTATTATTGGTCCAAAATTAGATTGGATTGGAATTGGAAGGAAATGTTAGATGCATTGGATCCATTATCTCATTTAAGATTTTACTAACAAAAAATAACAAATGGACATGTCTTGTGTAAGAGATTTGATAGGAAAGATCAATCCAGAGCACCCAAGTGCAAAATTGGCATTTTGACTCAAAATGATTTGATCAATGTTAGTTAGCCCATAAATTACATTGCCCCATTTAGGGATAACCTAGACAAAATCAGCACTTGAATATGTAATTTTCACATCATTTAGCATGTTTTAGTGTTTTTAGGCCAAATTGTGCATTTTGGGTGGAAATTGGTCAAAAGCTTGGTTGGATGTTATCAATGGCTTGTTTTAGGTGTCTATAGTTTGCTCCTATTTGGGAAGGCATTAAAAGCTATAAGCATAGTAACATCTTCTCAAATAATGAAAATGTATTGTATGCCTAAAACTTTAATGATGATAAACTAACTATATGATGTCCCCTTGAGGGAATGGTTAGCATAAGTATGTTGGCAAACAGTCCCTCAAAAAGAAAGAAGCAAAATGAGGGGACCAAAGAAAAAAAAGATGATGGGGTGAAACACAATGATATTGCAAAAGTAGTCAAAGTAATTGAGAATGCAAGTGGGATGGTGTAAAATGGTTTGCTCAAAGGTGGTTATAAGCATTGTACCCTAATAATGGCAATGTGGTATGATAACACAATGATTTACCCAAAGGTGGTTATAATCATTAAGAAGTTGGAGTTGCACTAGTTGGGATAGACAAACAACATAATAACATGCCCCTATATAGGTAAAAAAATTAAAGTGGTGACAACACAATGATTTTCCCAAAGGCAGTTATAATCATTGAGAAATGTAGGTGAGATGGTGTGTAATGATTTGCCCATAGGTGATTATAATCATTAGACCGTGATTATGGCAAATAGGATAAACTTGGATGAGGATGATGATAAATTAACACAAAGGGTAATGATGAATTACAATAACTTACTAGTAGGGAGATGCTCATCTGAACTAATAAAGGTTGAAATTCTTTCATGTTTAATTACTCTATTTAGGATATGATTAGGATGGAATCAGGATGTCGATGTTGAATAGATGTTGCCATTGTTGATGAGACTTTTTGAAGCTGAGGTTTGTTGTAGCATGTGTTGTTAGGCATCAAGGTATAACATTATGAGGACTTGGATAAAATATGCATGAGAACTAATTCCTATAATCTACTACTCAATAGAAAATAATGCACTAATGATATAAATCATGATGATAATGTAAAGATATGAATATGGATGGATTTGAGTGTAAGTGTGGGTAAGGAATCACCCAATGAACACACATAAATTGAATCAAGGAAACCTTGGTGAAACCAAACAAATAAGTAGACAAGAAAAAAAGTAGAAATAAATAAGCAAACAATGCAATAGAACCTTATGAACATTGCCCTTAGAAAATAGGTGACAACTTAACAAATGAACAAAATAGGGGAATAAAATAAAAGAAAGGGGGTGGCTAAGCTATCTCCATATGTACTAAATAAGTGGACACTACCTACATAGTTCCATATATGTAATATCCAATAAAAAACTTCAGGCTAAATGTAGTTCTCCTAAGGAATGAGAAAAATGTGATAAATGAGGAAAACAAATAGAATAGATATGATAGAAGAAGAGAAATGATCTTGAAAAATGGAAAGTGCATGATAGAAAAGGCCAAAAAGGATGGGGAAACTAAATGATAAGTGATGTGCTTATAATTTAGTAAGGGTTCCTAAAATCTTTAAGGCAAATAAGTGGTCAATGTTTTTGTTCTTTGCTTATGATTTTTCAAATGCTTTTGGAATTTTTTGGAGTATCTCAACTCAATCAAGAATGATAAGACACTTAAATGGTTCAATCTCACAAAATGGTGATAATGTTGCTTAGGTTACTCATAGAATGGTGAGAGTTTATGGAAAGGGTAAGAAAACTAAACTTAATAAGTATTAAGTGCTACCTACATAGTCCTAGAGTAGGAATTAAAGTCATTATAGTTCTACCCTTATAGTAGAGGAATTCAACTAGTGTAGCAGTCAACTCAAATTAAAATAACATAGTTGGTAAAAAGGCATAGTAAAACATAAGAAGTGGAAAATTGGTATGTCAAAGATTAATGTTGCCCCTAGTTTTCCCATAGGCAGTTATAACTAGGACACAACAACATAGATAAATAATACTAATTTTCCCAAAGGTGGTTATAATTACTAGGAAGATGAAGGATGCAACTGTTGAAACTTCTATCACACTATCCAAAAATACAATCTCTATCCAAAGTACTTGAACAAACTAATGAAACTAATCAGATACCTCAATGCTGAAATTATGTAATAAATGACAAAAAACCATGGTCAAATAGGCTAGGTTTTAGAACACACTAGGTTGATGGAATAGAAGAAGAAAGTGGATATGACAAAGAGGATAGATAAGGATGGTATTTGTACAAAGAAGAATAGTGATAAAATGTCATAACTAAAATGGTCCTTATAGATAATACACCTTAGAACTCAAGCATAGTACTACTTGAGATGAATAATATTCATTAGCACAGAAAGTTCATCTATATCTTGTGTGGCAAGCTTGTATGCTCCTAATCCATAATCTATAGTAATGATGAAAGGCCCTATCTAGTTTGGTTTGAATTTTCATTTATGCTTCTTCATATTCATGGTATTTTTTGGTTTTCTTTAAGAACAAGATCACTAAGTTCAAATGTTCTATACTTAATAAATCAATTATAGTGGCCTTTGAGTCAGTTCTAATATGCTTAAAGATTGTTGAATGTAGTTGTGTGTTTCTCATCCAGTAGGTCTAGCTCTTATAGGTAGGATACTCGATAGTCATAATCATCCAAGACATGATTGAAAGAGATGTATAGTAAAGGCAATTTGACCTCATTGGGAACGATGGCTTTAGTACCATAAACAAGTGAGTATGGAATGGCTCCTATGGGGGTATGATGATTGGTAGGGTATGCCCAAAGGAAAATAAATATATATAAGTGCCAATCATGACTGACATCATTGACAATCTTTTTGAGAATATTTACAATGGTTTTATTGGATGCCTCAGCTTGGCCATTACCTTGAGGGTAATATTCTATAGAAAAATGTTGTGGGATGTTGTATTCAGTACATAGATGGTCTACATCCTTATTCTTTAATGATCCTCTATTATCGAATATGATGTCAGAGGGGATACTATAGTGATAAATGAGGTGGTTGAAGATGAATTTGTAAATTTGCTTTCCAGTCACGTAAGTGAGGGGTATAGCTCTAACCCACTTAGTGAAATATTTGATGGCTATAAGGATATGTATATGTCCATTAGATGAAGTGGGGTTGGTCTTACTAATGAGGTCAAGTCCCCATGTAGAAAATGGCCATGGTGTCAACATTAGTTTTAGAGTTTTTATTAGGGCATGAATTAGATTAACATGCCATTGACATTTGTCACACTTTTTAACATATGCAGTAGCATCTACATCCATTATGGGCCAATAATAAACAATACATAGGAGATTTTTAGATAGGAATACCCCACTAGAATGAGCTCCACATACTCCTTCATGAACTTCTCTTAACACTAGTGTAGACTCTGCTAAAGTTAAACAATGAAGCAGAGTTCCATCAAAACTATGGTAGTAAAGGGTGGATCCAAGTATAGTATAATGAGTGGAATGATGAATGAAGGATTTGGTTTATTTTTGAGATAGGTTAGGTGGAAAAAATTTGTCATGAAGGTAGTTGTAAAGGTCTGAGTATCAAATAAAATTAGGACCAATAATATCACAATTCATTGCAATGGTTGAAGGTTCATGATTTAGTGTTGATAAATTCTTGATGAGGAACTGACACTCTCTAGCTTTATCTATTTGTCAAATTAGAGAGACAATAATAGCCATAAAATCTACAATTTTTTTACTAGCCTTTGGTATCTACTCAAACTGAATGTTGGTAATTTGTTGCTTAAGAGTGTCAACCATGGCTTTATATGGGACCAACTTGTCATATTTGGTCTAAAAATGATCTATGACCTGATTGATGATTAACTAAGAATCACCATAAACCTAGAGATGAGATATATTCTAATGCACTACTTGTTGAAGTCTTTCAACAAGTGCTTCATATTCAACCATGTTATTTGTATAAGGAAAGATCATTCTAAATGATTTAAGGATTAGATCCCCCTATGGTGTAATAAATAATAGGCCTACCCCCGATCCATGTGTAGTAAATGAACCATCAAAATATAGTTTCCAAGGTTTCTCCTCAAGGGGTGTGTAAATGATGGTCATTATGGATTCATCAAGAAATGAAAATGTGAGTGGCTATGTGTCTATGAGAGGTGCTTCACCAAGTTGATCTGTAATAACATGATCCTTGATTGCCTTCTGATTGACATAGTCTATGTCAAACTCACTGAGAATCATGATCCATTTAGCCATTCTACCTTGTAAATTTGTTTTAGAAAGTAGATAATTGAGAAAATATACTTTTGAAATGACCATGGTATTATTATTTAACATGTAATGGCATAGTTTTTGAGCTATAAAGACCATGGCTAGACAAGATTTTTCAATAGGTGCATAGTTATGTTCATATGTAACCAAGGTATGACTTAGGTAGTATATGACATGATCTTTTCCATTGTCATCATGTTGAGCCAAGAGTGCCCCCAAAACATGGTCAGTAGCTAATAGGTATAACAAGAATGGCTTTCCTGGCATAGGAGGTAATAGAATAGGTAAATTAACAAGATAGTTTTTGAGTTGTTAAAAAGCTATTTAGTAGTGATCATCCTAGTTAAATGCAAATCCATTATTTAAAAGGTGTGTAAATGGGTGGCACTTGTCTGCTAACTGAGAGATGAAGTGTCAGATTTATTAGATCTTACCTTGTAAATTATGAAGTTGCTTTAAATTTGTTAGTGGCAGTATCTCAGTTATAGCATGGACTTTAGCTAAATTTACTTCAATACCTCTACCAAACATGATGAAGCCAAGTAGTTTACCTGAAGTTACACCAAACACACATTTCTTTTAATTGAGTCTAACTTTGTACTCCTATATTATTTCAAATATCTTACGCAACACTACTAGATGGTCAGCCCTAGTTTTGGATTTTCCTAATATGTAATCGACATAGTCTTCAACAATATCATGCATTAAATCATGTAATATGACAGTCATGGACCTTTGATATGTAGCTCCAAAATTCTTAAGTTTAAATGGAATTACTTGATAATAAAATGTTCCCCATAGATTGGTGAAAATTATTTTATGTTGGTCTTCTGGTGCTATTCTAATTTGGTTGTATTCTAAAAAACCATCTATGAGTGAAAGCATTTCATAACCTGTCATGGTGTCAATGATCATGTTGATATTAGGCAAGGGAAAATCATATTTAGGGTAAGCTTTATTGATGTCTCAAAAATTAGTACAAATTCTGATCCCTTCAGGCTTTTTACTAATAGGTACCACATTATAGATCCATTCTAAGTACTGAATGGATCAGATACATCCTGCTTCTAAGAATTTTTCCAACTCTTTCTTTACCAATACAATAATATGAGGATTCATCTTATGTAAATTTTGTTTAATTAGTTTGGCATTAGGATTAACTATAAGGTGATGCAGAACCAAGGTGAGGTCTAAACCTAGCATGCCAAAATAGGCCCATGCAAAGATATCTACAAATTCTCTCAATAGAGATATAAAGATGTCACATTCCTCTTTAGTGAGGGATGCTCCTAATTTTATCCATTTTAGGTTTGATGGAGTCCTGATATTTACCTCTATTGTATCTTCAACTAGAATGGTTGAACCATCTTATAGGATAGTAGGTAATGACTTGAACTATTGAATTACATGAGGGTCCTCCATTAGGACTTACTCTTCAGCTTCTCCTAAGCATGATGAATCTGAGTCCCCTAATGGGAGATCTAGCCATATGACAAAAATAGTTAAAAATTATTGAAGAATTTGATCAAATACTTGTTATTTATCAAAGCTAAACTTGGATCAATATGAAAGTTCATCATTGGTGGTATCCTAGTCTAAATTTGAAGAATAATTAACACCCTCATCTAATGGCACCTAAAATAAGTTTTCACCACTAGACTGGCCTTTATCTTTACTTTTTCCCAAGTCAAAAAGTGCCTCAAAGAGGTTTTCACTTTTAGACCTCAATGATTTACATATTTATTTACGGTTAAGGGTGTTCACTCACTCCAAAATAGGCTACAAGATCCAATGCGATTGAGAATCTTGATTTGTGATCTCCCAATGGAAAGTTGTCTCTAAGGCCTAAAAAGTCACAAAATGCCTCATCATTCTATAACTCATCAATTGGTAGACTAGATTCTTGTTGGTCCCAATCTATCATTTAGGGATAATATAATGATAAAAGGGTTATGATGAATGGCCATGGTAATGGTATAAATGGCATTATTATCAAATAAGTTGGTTTTAGCTAGGTTATCAAAGGTGAGGTAATGATTGGACTCTATTTCATTATTAGCATCATCCTCACTAGTCACTGGTGATGGAGTTTGAATAAGATATGTGGGGTCATCCCCAGGTGGTTTAAATCCAAGTCCATAAGGTATTTCATATTTAGTCATGGAAATTAGCTCGATGGTTCCTTGTAGATTTGGTTCGAGGCCTCTTCCTTCATAATTGTGATTTTCCATGATCTTATTAAGAATAGGATATTTTATACTTTTATAAAATTTAACTTGGTCATCGTTGTATAACCATGATTCATCCCCTTCAAGAGGGTTAGGTTCTAGGCTAGATGTTGGTACAAATGTGATAGGTCCCTTATCTTTGTTCTTTTATTTCCAATGCATATGTGGGGTGACTTTAGGTCACCCAAAGGTTTTCAGATTTTGAGGAAGATTGGTAATATGAAATGTATCATGGGTCACATACTCTCCCAATCTATTATCTAAAATGGTGAAATGATTGGAAGCTTTAGGAGGCAGTATGTGGGAAAGGAAATCTAAGGTATTATGATATATGCAGTTATTTGGTGAAGGATAAATACGTATAGCCTTTCTTTTATCTTGCTTGGAACTTGGATTAATCCCATACTAATAATTATAGCTTTAAAATTTGGCCTCAAGATGTTTGTAGTGTTCATATGGGTGTCAATCTCTTGGAATATTCACTTCCATCCCTAAGTGGGAAAATTTGATACATTGGTACAATATTGATGGGACTGCATGAATCTCATGTAACCAAGGCCTTCCTATAATCATATTGTATGATAACTCAAGATCAAGAACATGGTAAAGTTTATAATGGGTGAAAGGCCCAATGATAATTAGAAAATTAATGGTGCCTTGTGATTCTCTTTCTTGATTATCATAGGCTTTGATGGTTATTATATCTAGCTAATGATCTACCATTATGTACCCAAGAAGCTTGATGAGATTTAGAGACATTATGTTGAGGTTAGATCCATTGTCTATAAGGACACATGTCACTTTATTCTACCTTATATAAATTTCTATGTATAATGGATTATTATGGAGTGGGCCAAGGGAAGACAGATCACTTTGGTTGAATGTGACTTGTTGAGTTAGAGTGAGGTGTCCAACCAAAGATTGAAATTTATTAGGGGATATGTCACTAGAAATAGTGGATTGGGTCAAAAAATCATTCAAGATGTCCTTGTGGATTATTAACATTTGAAACAAATCTAATATATAAATTTATTCTAGTGTCTTTTATAATTATTCCATAATATCAAACTTCTTGTCTTGGTTAGTAGTGAATGGTTTATTCAGAGGCTGAATGGTTGGTTAGATGACAGGCAAAGTGGTGGATGCTTGTGGGCTTAGGATAGTAATCTTTGACCTCCTAGTTGTGATTGCAAAATCAAGATTAAATACTAGAACATTATGGCTAACCAATATTTGGCATGGTATGGGACCAGAGAGGACAAGTCTTAGTTTCTAATGCACCCACACATGGTCACATGGCAAGGATGAGTTAGCGATATAAGGTCCAAAAGGGGAAGTCCTAGTTTAGTGGTTTGCTTGTATGCATTATTAGGTCAAAGAAGGATTATCCATGTAATTTGGCTGAATGTTATTATTTAGCAATGGTGTGTGTTGATTAGTGCTTGGTTTAGGATTAATGAAGATGGTATTAATGCTACCCCCTATAATATGACCTACAACCTTGTTGTAGTCATGTGGAACTACATGGTAGGTTTGTTGGTTGTTACCATTCTTACCTTGGTTTTGTCCATTATTCTATTGTTTTGGGTTTTATTATTGATTTTGTTGATTCTACTAGTTTAGCCTTCGATATTGATACTATTGATTTTACTACTACACTGGCTATTATTGTTGATTATTTTTTTGTTACTGATTGTTATGTTGAGGAAAGGGGTTTTGATAAATCCCAAGAGTTTGATTAGAAGTGGAAGCACCACTATCTAATTTTATCTCCCCATTCTCAAAAATATTCTAAATTAAATGCTTGATTTGTGCACATCTTCATAGATTATGCCCATTTACTTGATGATAATCATAGAATTCATTTTCATGGTAACAATCAAGGTAAATAATGCCTTGTAGATAATGTTTTGGTATAGTCCAAATAATCAGATTAGTGGTAAAAATCTTGTAAAATATAGACTTAGTAGGTTCCCCTCGGTCACTAAAGACACAACATGTAGGCATGGTTCTCCTAGGAGGAGGGCTTTGTAATGGTAATGGTTGCTATATTTATGGTGCAAGTCTTGATTATTTTGCTTGTGGTATTGGATGGAGAGGTTTCTATGTAGGAGTAAGCTAAAAAGGTGGTGTAAATTATGTTTTCACCATTTATACATGACAAGATTTGGTTACTCCATTTCTGACAACATTCCTATTGTGGTTGAATTGCTTTAGTCTTTTTTGGTTATTGGCCTATGTTGGTTGTGATGCTAGAACTTGAGTGTGATGTTGGTCATTTCCTTGATTGGTACATTGATTTTGACTTGTAAAATTAAGCTTCATAAGTCCTTTATTGATGATCACTCACTCAATCAATAAGCCTTTGTCGATGATTTCCTTGAAAGTATGTGCACATTGTAGTTCCAAATGATAAGCTATCTCACTATGAAATTTTTTGTAAACATAATAGTTAATTGTTTATCTGATAAAGTATGGATGAAATGACTTGTAAGGGCTTTCCATAACTTTAAATACCTTACAAAACTCTCACCAACTTTTTTCTTTGCTTTCATTAAGTCTACTAATCAAATCTCATGCTCTAGATTATAGGAAAAGTGTTGCATAAACTTATCTAAATGATCATCAAAATCCATTACTATATTTTTGGTAAAATTTAAAATTGACTCCAAGGATTTTCCAACCAAGCTCCTTGGAAACAACAACAAAAGGTAAATGTCACTATATTCCACTAGTTGACATGTGACAAAGAATTCAGTTAAATGAACCTTAGGGTCACCTTTCCCTTTGTATTTGTAAATTTTTAGTGGATTGTATCTTGAAGGAAATGGTGTTCAAAAATACTACATGTTGAATGGGCAGAAACACACATCATCTAATTTAACCTTTTTAATCTATTTACCAACTTGAATGGTAGCAATTGATTCCTTCATCTATTGCAATTCTTGGGATAGGAAACTGGAAGGAACATTGGTTTGAGGTAGAATATTGGTTTGGGTAGATGGTTGGTAGGTCATAAGTGGGGCACTTTGACTAGGGTATGGTGGAGATGCCTATTGACGTATATTGGTTTGGTTAGGAAATGGACCGAGAATATGCATACGTGGATTAGGATGTACTTGAAATTGCATATTTGGTTACGTGATATTTTGGTTTGGGTTGGCAATAAAGGTTCTACTTAGAGGATTTTGTGGTTGGGATAGAGGTATATAACTATATTGTGCCTATTTTAGTTGAAAAGTGACATGCCTCTAACTAATCAAACCTTATTATTGAGTGGGAACTTGTGGACCAAGACCCTGTCTCTAGATTTGTGGCACATTTTGAATCAATAGTTGTGTAGTATGTACTTGAGAAACATGGGGACCTCCTTGTTGCATGAATCCCTATGAGGAAGTGAAAATAGGTTTCAGATTTAGCATCTATCATTGAACAATATTTGTATGTTGTTGACTAGTCATGGCTTGGTTTTGGATTGGCATATTAGTCTATGATTGAAGAGGTATGTTTATCATTACCTAGTGAGGTGAAACATTTGTTGCCCCTGATTGAAGTGGTAATTTATTTGTCCCTTATTATGTTGATAGATTAGATTGTGTATATTTTCATGGAATACTACTCATTACTTATATAGGAAGAATAGGGGTCATCACAATTTGTCATTGAGGTATGACATTAGTTGTTATTTGATTACTTAATCCCATAGGTTGTACACTTGAGGAAGAAGTCAATGGAAGTTGGGATGTAGGAACTCCTATTCCTTAGTATGATGATCTACTCATGGGATTAACTATAGACACATGTTTTTGGCTAGTTTTTTGTGCATCAGTACCACTTTGATCGAGATTGGATGTTGTTTATGCATTGTGTATTATGCTTTGCTCACTATTTTATGTATAGGATGAAGACATTTCTTCAATAATGGGCATATGCATCAAGTTATATATAGAATAAGTTTGTATTAATGGGTTAGAATTCAAATTCTCTTGTCTAATTAACTTTATCAACACTCCTTTGAAGGAACTAGGTCAATAAGAGGCTTACTCACCATGTTCATATGATTGAAATTATGTGCTAGATTTAGGTAGGTTTGATATGCGATATGTATTTGGTTAAAGTGACCTTACATGAATTTTTTACCTCAATTAGATCTATTATGATCTTGGTATTTTTTTTGGACTAAAGACATAATATTTATATAAGAATCCTATTGATTGTAAATGATATTATGGGGCACTCTTACTAGACTTGGTAATTTTTCATGGGGAAAGTCTGTTGGAAACATGGCCCCTACCTCTATGACTCTAACCAAAATCTCATATTTTTTTACTAAAAAATGTCACTTAAATGAAAATGGATCATATGTGTATTCCATATTATTATAATATGACTTTTGAAGAACTAACTCATCCACTATGGGTATTATAGCTAGGTATTGTGTGGTTTGTTCCTAATCTTGTTCTAAATAAGGTGGTGTGTTAACAAGATAGTTAGCCAATGTATCTTGGCTTTGTGCCCTTGATTGAGTATTATAAGAGGGATAAGAATCCATCTCATAATAAATATTATCTACATAGGGGTCTTGCACCATTTTTTCATGTGTAACTACATTACTAATCCCTAGATTGTACATGAATCTACTATGAATTTAGGAATACATGTTGGGATCCATAGTAAATGCTTTATGATAAAAGGTCAAAGAGTTATAAAAACTCTACAAAGGACAAAATCTAAAATGAATGATGTCCCAACTTGGTATAGATTCATCATAAGTATCAAAAGGTTTATGTAAATATTTCTGAGGAAATAAGCTAGCATAAAGTGTCTAACATTTCAATATTCACACAAAGATAAGCAAGTAAATGAACCAAATATTGAAATTCCAAACTCCAAGGTCAAAGTGTTTCAAATCAGTCTAATCTAGGAATTTAAAAGATGGCAGGTCTTTTGGCCAAACACGATGTCAAAATCTAGGCTCAAACAAAGGCATGATCTAGGGCTCTTGGCCAAATAATGTCAAAAGATAGACTTATAAATAGATGAAATTTTTAATCTAACATATTTGAGACACTTCTAAAAATCACTAGGCTTTTGATTCTTAGACATGAACTGGATAAACTAGGTATAAGGTATGAAACAAAAGGCACTTTTAGAGATAGTTTATTTTCTCATAAAAAATGGTATAAAACTTAGTTCTCTTGAAAAACAAGTTAGATAAAAGTGAACAGTATAACCATGATTTAGACAAAGGATTATAAAAGAACACTTAGATTTGTCTAAAAATGTAGGAACAAATTTAAACTCTATGCAAGAGGGTCTATGAAATAATATTTTAAATTATTTGGGTAGCATAACAATGCTATAATACCCAAAATGTGTGATAAAAAAGTTTGTTTCAAGAACTCTCTAAGGCAAATAAATTTTCCCATAATTTTGATAGCATAACACTACTTTTCTTGACTCAAAATGTTTTGGTTCATAGACTTAAAGTGCAATTTTTTAGCACAAAATGGCTTAAGTCTATCAAGTGATGCTAATTATTATGAGTCTTAAATGGCCTTCAACCCAAATTGGAAATTAAACCTATGTTCCCTCAAGTTAAGTATAGATGGTGAACCTACTTAACACATCAACCCTATAAACTTATAAAGGTGCAATTCTAAATTTATATTATAAGTGAAGGATTTTAAATAACTTTGGTAAAGATCTAGACTCAATTGGGTAACATAACTACACCAAAGTGGATGATATGACTCTCAAGATTTTAGTAAACTTTGAATAAGGAAAATTGATGATCTCACACTGGTAGCATAATGAATTCTTATTCAAAGGAAAATTAGGACTATGTATTTGGTTTGAATTGCTTGTTTACACCAAGTTTTGATTTCAAATAAGACTTTGATCTATGACAAGACCAACTAATTAATCGCTCTTAGATCCTAAACTGATAAGGTTACTTGGTATTGTTGGAATCCATCAATATATGCCATTTGAGAGGATTTTAAGTGTTCATCCAAAAGTAAATATGCATTATATAGTAGTATTTTTACACCCCCCCTTCTCTCAAATGACTGAAATGTGACATGGACCTTGAGGCACACCTTTCGCCAATAATACTTTCATGAAAAGTGGGGATTTATCTAAGATATAACAGGTTTTGTAATGATCTATGGGAATCAATTATATAATGAATTTCATGCCAAATAATTCAAAATAAAATCATGGATTTTTGGTCCATATCACTTGGCTTATTACAAAAAGGTCTAGTCCTTTTTGAAACAACTACATCATGTTTTTTTCTCAATGTAGTGTGATGTCTAAAGTGACACTATGTCCCATGTGTTACTCCAATTAGGAGCCAAATGAAGTAAATACTGAGAATTGAAACCCTGATTCAAAGCTTCCCTAAATAACTTGATAGAGGTGATGAAGTACCCCTCAAAAGCCAAGTTTTCATAAAATTAAAGAAATCATGAAAGTAGAAATACTTTAGGGTCATTTTCAAGGTCACCCAAACTTTGATGAGTTTTTTGGGAGTGCTTTAGATGACTTTTTTTCTAAGCCTTGGACTAGGCTACTTTCAATAGGAATGGTGTTTTTTATTCGAAGGGTTCCCTAAAGGGGACAAATGGAAGAGCATACATGCATCATCCCTCTTTTTTCCAAATAAAATTTAATCTAAACAACTAAGTAAATACAAAAATATTTGAAAAGGTGATTTCATTTTTTAAGCTCAAATGAAAAATGAGGTGGTGTTCATTTGACCCCGTGGTCTTAGTTGTAAACTTTGAAAAAAAATTACCATAAACATCTAAATTCTTTTTTTAAACACCAAAACAAGGTTCCTAATTGATTTTTAAGCATGCAAAAGGTGATCTAAACATGTTTTTAGAAAATATCAATTTTGGTCCTATAGCAAAAATGTTAGCATGTCCTTTATCCTTGAAGACCTTTTGGGTTTGAAATAATGAACTTTAGAAAAAGAGCTCTCAGGTCTATGTTTCAAGAAAAACACAGTGACCGACGTTGATTTATATAACTAATAATATTTAAATTTTATAACCAATGTCAATTATCTAACTGACATCACTTATACCAATGTGACCAATGGTAGGTATACAACTGATGTTCATCTTACTTGCCGATGTTGGTTACTGTGTAAAATCATGGCAAACAAAAATGGCAACATAAAGTTAGAAAATTAACTTGCAAGAGTTTTAAGGGTCCAAATGAATATTTTAAAGTTGTAAAATGATCTTATTCAGGTATGAGATGAATCTAGTCCCATCAGGCATGCCATATGTGAACTAGGAATTTGACTAAGAAGAGGAGATTAGTATGGTGTTAGTGAATGAAACTAAATCAAAAACACACTAAGATAACATTTTCATGCCTATTTAATAGGGTGAGATTAGTAATAAAAATAAATTACAAACACAACTTAAAAGTAAAGAAAAACAACAAGAATTCCTTCACCTTCATTGGATGCTCCAAATGCCTTTGTAGTAATGGCTTGCTTGGCTTTTGCTCATGAAGTCCTTAGCAATGGAAGCTTGGCTACCTCCATCTCTCCTTGGAACCTTTGGCTTGTGGCTTGCCTTGGATTGGAATCAATTTGGCATGGTAAAAATAAATGTAATGGCTTATTGAAGGTATTTTTTCATTATAACTTTGCAACAAAATAGATTAGAAATAATGTTCTTGGCATCTCTATTTATAGATTTTTGAGAATGTCTGGAATCAACCTGAACTGTCCATCCTAAGATTAAGATGTGTGGTTGAAGATTAATTCAATTTTTTGGAATTAAGTTTATAATTATAATCATCATGACATTAGAAGAACGGGAAATTAAGAGGCATGGAGGGCATCATGGAAGGCATTGATGAGGCATTGAGGGCATGAATCTTGATATTTGTGGCATTTATGGCCTAGGGATGTCTTTCAAAAAAATGAGGCCACATAATGATGTAGATATTCAATATTCATTTTTATAAAAAATTATTCAATAATTTTTCATGGAATTCTTGATTAGACTCTAATTTGGATTAATTATCTCTATGCATAATTAATAATTTTCTGCATAAATTACTCAAATTGATCAAAATGCTTTGTTATTGGTCCAAAATTTGACTAGATTGGAATTAGAAGGCAATGTCAGATGCATTGGATCCATTATCCCATTTAAGATGTTATGAACAAAAATAATGAATGCACATGTCTTGTGTAATATATTTTATACGAAAGATCAATCTAGAGCACCCGAGTGCGAAATTGCCATTTTGACTCAAAATGATTTGATCAAAGTTATCTGGCCCATAAATTACATTACCCCATTTAGGGATACCCTAGCCAAAATTGGCACTTGAATATGTCAATTTCACATCATTTAGAGTGTTTTAGTGTTTTTAGGCCAAATTGTGCATTTTGGGTGGAAATTGGTCAATAGCTTGATTGGAGGTTATCAATGGCTAATTTTAGGTGTCTACAGATCCTGATTATCTTACAAGATCAGAGGTTAAAATTCTAATGATTATTTCATCCAATTTTGGATCCCATTCTATGTATCTTTGTTGGTGTAAAGGGTTACAAGGGTAAACCCCTTTTGGGTTTCTAGGGGGATGACCCCCTTAGTAGGGGGTCTGGGCCATTACCTTGTAAAATTGTAATTTTTTAGTAAATATTGCCCATTAATTATAGGTTTCCATATCTAATGGTAGAGGTTATGTTTAGGTGTTTTTCACCCTAAAATGTATTGAGATATGGCTAAGATGTGAGTGAAGAAAAAATAACACAGAGTGAAGGTGGACAAGGGGAGAGAGGTGTAATAGGGTTTGTTAGATGATTTTGTTTCTCTCTTGTATTGTTGGAAATAATATACTAGACAAGTTTAGTGTATGTAGCCCATTTTGGGTGAAGTACATTAAATTTGGTGTCTCATATTATATGTATGTTTTTTTGTTTATTTTCTAATGTTTGATTAATTTGTTTCATAGTTTTTCTTGTATATGATTTGGGGATAAATTTGCATTGTAATTTATCCTAATAATTTTTTTGGAAGGATGTCTACTTTTTTTGTTAAATAAAGCATGGTCTCTATGTTGGTGATTAAAGGAACATAAATGCATTGATGGGGAAGTAATTGATGGAATGTTCAAATATCTCTTGTAATTTTAGAAAAATCATTATCAAGAAAGGTATTCTTAAGAGGGCATGTTTTACATTCTACTAGGTTGGTGTCTATAAGATCCTATCGATAGGTGCTTTGTAAGATACTAGTAAGGATAGTGTCTTCTTATTGGGCCTACAGAGATGGACTCTAGTCAATTATGTAGAGAGTCTTCAAAGAGACATCTTTTTCAAAGTCATCAATCTAGGGGATTGGTCCATCATTTATGGAAGGTTGAGCTAGTGTATACAATACCAATTTCTTGGTGTCATTTTCATTATAAATTAGCATTTGTCTTGACTTGTAGCCAATAAAATCATCAGTGATAGCCAATCATGGGTGACCAAGGATGAGAGGATAACCCTGAAAATGGATATTTGGCCATGGGACAATAAATTATGTTGGATATTTCCAAGAATACATAGTGATAAAAAGTCATCAATAATTCATTAAAGCTTAATAGTTGATCTATCAACCATCTAGAGGATGGTGGGTATTAGATGAAGAGTGGTAAGCTTTAGTTGCTACATAGTTTCCATGGTCACCACATTTATAGCTACACTTGAGTCAATTAAAGTATTGGAGATAGGTTACCTATGGATGCTAACATTAACTACAAGACTTTCTAGATTATAATATTTTTGGGGAACTATATTTCCCAACATAATATCTACTAGTTCACCAATGACTTGGGCTATTTTAAGATCCTTGTTCTTTCTTCATTTTTTTAAACATAGCTCTCAAATATATTTATTGTAGATAGGAACATCATTTATTACTTAAAAGAATGGGATTTTGATGCACACATTTTTGAGTTATCCTAAGATAACAAATCTAGGATCTTTTTCAGGATGTGATATGCTCAATCTCTCTAGAAAATGAGGATTACTAGTTTCTTTTGATTTTTTCATGTACTTGTCTTAGTTTTAAATACATGTGGATAAGGATAAGTATGGATTGAAGTTATCTAAAAGTGTTATGTGATTATGGTTGAGGTGGGTTTTAGAATAATATGACCTGAGCATAGTTGAACTTGATTAATATCTAAGGTGCATATTGGATATTACATTATGTTAGTGGATTGTGTCAGTTAAACTAACTTATTGGTAGGATTAGGGATGCATTGGGTGGGTAATTAAGTGGTTCAAATAGGTTGTTGAGCATTTCAAATGATGTCTTACTATTATGGTTATTGCATTTGCTAGGAAAATCCTTGATTACCTCTCCATTGTTGTTGCAATACATTAGAGGGATAAAACCATTGTTGGTTTTGGAATTTTCCCTATTAAGGTTGGTGTCCATTATGTTGTAACCATTACTAATTCCAAGGTAGATACCAATTTTTTTAGAACCAATTTGGATTGGGTATAATCATCCAATAATCATGTTAAGGATTATTTGAGAATTGAGAATTTGTAAACATAGAGTTTGATGGCATACATGGTATTTATACCCATAGTTTCTATTGAGCCACAAAAAACACTTGGTTCTCATCTTCTCCTATGGCATGCAGCTCTATTATCTCAATATTTTCCTTGATAATATTAGCTACCCAAACATTCATGGAAAGACAAGTACAATCCACCTTCTTTCTAAATTTAAGGCAATAGGTAGCTAAGGCTTTCTCAAAATTTTCTTACTTTTGTTGTGTATGTAGTGTATCAAACTAAGTAGCTAGGTGACTGATGATGTCTTATTTCATATCCTAGATCAGGTTTCTAACATTACATTTTCATATTCCTATAGTATATGTTTTAATAAGGTTTCTACCCCTAATTTTGATCATGGTTGATCTATAGTAGTTCATATATAGAACTGTTAGTTCATTGAATAACAATATAGAAATATCACCACTAGAAATTAGATCTAGTGCCTTTAGACAATCATCTCTAATCCCTTTGAGGAATATTAGATTGACCAATTCCTTCTCCATTATGGTTTTATTGAATTTTTATAATCTAAATAAAAATCTTTCCATATATTCCTCCAATGACTCATCATCAACTTGTGTTATTTAGAAAATGTCATCTCTCCTATAGTTTCTACCCCTACAATAGTCTTGGTATTTCATTAAAAAATTATCCTTAATTTATTTACAAGTATAAATGGCATCCTTTCCAAGTCCCATGAACCATCTAACTATTTAATATTTGAGTTTTTTTGGAAATAGTTTGAGTTTCTGAGCATTTTGATTATAATCATAGCTATGACATAAGATGTCAAACTTAAAAAGAAATGTATCTAGATACTCAAATGCTTTTCCTCTAAAGTTAGAGAAGGTTGAGTGAGATATATTATTCATGAGTGTATTTACATTAGGAGTAAGGATAGGAAATTCAAAAGTAGCAAACTCATTGGTAGCATTTTCTTCTTGGTGATCTCCCATGAATACTCTATGTATTGGTAGGCGGGGGTTGTTGCTACCCAACACTCAAAATTCCTATCAATTCTTTTATTTCCTAGGGTGTAGAAGATGGAAATTTTATATTTTACTTAGGAATGTATGGATTCCTATATAATGGGTATGGTGTGTAGGTTTCTAAAGATTCCACTAATGTCTCAGCAAAGAGTCTCTCTAAATTGGAAGATTATATTGGGCTAGTGTTTCTTCTAGGGGTAAGAATAGCTTTGAATGCCTCATTAGTAATAAATTTGGCTGATGAAGGGAAGAAAAATTTATATTCCTAAGTATGAGGTGATAAGGTGGGAAATTTCAAAGGTGGTATATGTGAGTCTCTTTTAGGGATATGAATCTCCTTAAGATCTCCAACTTATGCTGCCAATCTAGCAAAAAATTCTTCCTTCTCTACTTCTTCTATTAACAACTATGGGTGATCTTCAAGACTTCCTTCACGTTCCATAGTTTTTGTAAGATGAATTTTGGATCTTTCAGGAATGTTTGATAATTTAGGCTAAAATATTCCTATATAGTCCCCTTCATTTTGCATACTTTAACCACTTCTTTTTTTAAATTTTTTTGCCCACCCACCCTACACAGGGTTAGCAATATGGGTTTTTTTTTAAATTTACACTATCCTACATGCAAAAAGGGAATTTAAAACTATGAAAGTAATAAATATTTAATTTATAAAAAAAGAAGCTTTGGAAAAATAATAAACATCTAGAAATAATTTTTATCAAGATTGAATATTACAAGTGTGTGACACCCTTCCCTGACAATGGTGCCAAAAATGACTAGCAATTGATTCACAATTGGATATTATTCTCTTGATCAAAATGAACAAGGATAATAACCATATATTTTTACCTTATACCTCATTTAAATGTCAACCCATAGACATAGACTTAATAGGATGATGTCACTATATGTGCACACTCAATCTCTAATTTGACAATCTATTAATTATATCTAGGATGTTAAAGTGCAGTAAATGAAATGATTGAAATAAAACATGAAAAAAACACCATAAAATAAATGATTATGCATGGGAAGATTCCTTAAGCAAATCTTAAACAATAGTGTGATTCACACAATTCAAAAATAAATCATACAATGCACAAAGGAATCAAACAACATACTTAGATATTAAAATAGGTTGGATTGTTGATGCAGCCTTTCAAAGGGGTACCTTCCTTCTTCCAACTCCAGATTCAATTATTCCTCTTACAATAATAAATTTAACTCAGAATTGCTCACTCATATTAATCAAAATTACAACAATGAATTGTTATAGGAAGTTATAATGAAAATTGCTTAATAATCTCTATTCAACATCTACTATTTTCTATCCCTCCCAACTCTGCTACTACATATTTATATACCACATATGAAATTGTTTTATGCAAAAAAATGTATACATTCTATTCTAAGATACATTTAAATTTGGATAACCAAGATTGGTTCCTTTCACTGAAGGTGTCCTTCATGTGAATCTTGAAACTTTGCTACAAGATAAATAAGGTTGTTTTGTTCTTAAATTACTTCCTTATTGAGATCCATGGAGGTTAGATTCATTTATATGAGTTAGTTAAAAGAGAATCAAAATCTATTCATCCATGATTTTGGTCATGTAGTGGATGTAGGATGGTCTATGTAATGATATTCCTTTACTATAGGATGCTCTGTGCTATATACCTATTTCTATAAAACACATTCAAAACACATTTATAGAAAAAACATCCTAAAGCAATAGACAACTATCATATATTTAATTCCAATACATAATTTCAAATATTTAAAGAAGTTTGAAAACATAATGCTATATGGATTATAAAAGTAGGAAATTGATATGGAAAAGTGTTCAAAAGCATGGTAATCAAGTAGGATGAGTAAAATAGATGGACACACTAACAGGACATATATGGGGCTCATCATGAAGCATTTATTTAATCTAGAAATTATATACAGTGGGTTTTTTCTGACTATTTAAATGAAACAATGTCCCAAATTAGTTAAGCTTTGTAGGATTAAATTTTGATGATGAGGTTAAGAATCTTTTGATTCTATGCTCATTACAAGAAATTTGGAATGGATTGGTCATGGATGTGAGTGATTTTTTCTCTAGTTTAAACACTTTAAAGTTTGATGATGTTATTGGTGTTATTCTTAGTGAGGAAATGCAATGAAGAAACATAGGTGAGACATTGGGTAATGATTTGACTATAGAGAATAGGGGAAGACAAAAGGATAGAATAAAGTTCCTAGGGAATCATGATAAGTCTAAAAAGTTTAGATCCAAATTCAGAGGAACATTGGTGTGATGTATTTGTGGGAAGAAAGGACACCCAAAGAAATATTGTTGGTTTTAGAAAGGGAAACAAGGAGATGGACAATAAGATAAAAATTAGGAAGAAAATGTAGCAGGTAATGTGTAACAATATGCTAAAATCCTTTCTTTAAAAAACATTAATGATTCTTGGGTGTTATATTCATGGAATTCGTTTCATGTTACATCCCATAAGAAATATTTTCAAGACTATGTCCAAGGTGATTTTGGATAGGTTTATTTGGGTGATGGTGAACCATTTAAAATTATATGAAAGGGTAAGATATAGATAAAATTATAGAATGGAAATAAATGGTTGTTGAAAGAGGTGAGGCATGTTCCTAAGTTGAGAAGAAATCTAATTTCAATAGAGTAGTTGGGAAGTGAGGGCTACACATTTACATTTGCAAAAATTCATATAAGGTCACTAAAGTATCACTGGCAATAGAAAAAAGAGATAATGTAGGTACATTATATTTATCTAATGGTAATTTGGACTCTTCTATTGATTTAAATTCTATAGAAGTAGATACAAAAATTTTACACCACAAAATTGGGCACATGAGTGAGAAGGGGATGCAAGTTCTCCACTCAAAGAATTTGTTTCTAGATTTGAATAAGGTGGATTTATATTTCTATAATAATTGCGTGTATAGAAAATATAAGAGAGTTATATTTCTCAGAGTTGGGAACACAAAGAAGGATGAAAAGTTAGATCTTGTACATACAAATGTATGGGGACCAACTTAGGTATCATTCCTTGGTGGCTCTTCTTATTATATTAATTTTATTGATGATACAACTAGCAAAATTTGTGTTTATTGCATATAAAAAAATCCTTATGTTTTTGATATTTTTAATAAATGGAAATATTTGGTTAAGAATGAGATAGGAAATAAGTTGAAGTGTGTCATATTAGACAATGGAGGTGAATACTGTAGAAAGGAATTTGATAATTATTTTTCATCTCATGGGATTCATAGAGAGAAGATAGTTCCAAGAATGCCACAATAAAATGGTATGTCAAAAAGGATGAACAAGACAATCATGGAGCATACAAGGAGCATGATATTACATGTAGGGTTACCCTTATAGTTTTGGGTAGATGCTTTGGATATATTTGTTTACTTAATAAATAGAGTGCCTTCAAGTTCTTTGGATGGTGGCATTCTAGAAGAATCGTGGATATGTGAAAAGGTAGATTATTTCTTTTCAATACTTTTGGTTGTGAATCATTTGTCCATATTGATAAAGAAAATAGAACCAAGCTTAAATCAAAATACAAGAAATTTACTTCTATTGGATGTGGAGCTAATGATTTTGTTTACCAATTATGGGATTTTGAAAATCATTAAGAGTAGAGATGTGATCTTTAATGATAAGGTCATGTACAAAGATCAATTTCAAGGAAAGAAATAAGTAATGCTAAATACTGAATATGTAGTACTTGATGAAATCACTGGAAATGAAATTCCAAAAGTGATAGAAAATTAAAATGTGGAAAAAATTAAATAATAAGTACCTCAAACTCCTATAAATATAGTTAGAATTTATATCAATGTAAATAGACTCTCTGAATGATACTCTTATTCACTTTATTATTTATTATTGATTGATGGTGGTGATCCAAAAATCTATGAAAAAATAATGTAGGTAGAAACTAGAAATAAGTGGGAGTAAGGCATGAAAGAGGAGATGGACTCCTTGGTACATAACCAAACTTGGGATTTGGTTCATTTTATTGTAGTTAAAAAAGAATTGTAAAATAAATGGGTTTATATGTTAAAGGGAGAAGATGGAGGCAAAAAGATATACAAGGATAGACTTATTTTAAATGGGTTTGCACAAAAGAAAGGTATAAATTTTGATGAAATATTTTCTCGAGTAGTTAAAATGACTTCTATAAGAATTGTTTTAAGATTGGTAACAATAGAAGATTTGAATCTTGAATAGTTAGATGTGAAGATGATGTTCCTTCATGGTGACTTGGAGGAGGAAATATATATGGAGCATCCATAGGTATATGAAGTCAAAGGTAAGGAGAAAACAGTGTGTAGGTTGAAGAAGAGTTTGTATGGTATAAAACAAGTTACAAGATAGTGGTATTTTAAATTTAACATGTTTATGAGAGAATAAGGTTATAGTAGATGTCATTCTGACCATTGTGTTTATATTAAGATATTAGATATTGGTAGCTATGTTATCTTATTATTGTATGTATATGATATGTTTATTGTACGGTCTAACATGCATCGCTCAAAATAAAACTATAAAATTAATTTTCAATGAAGGATTTGGGTGCTACAAAATAAATCCTTGGTATGAGAATAACAAGAGATAGGAAAAATAGAAAATTCACATTGTCACAATAATAATACATCAAGAAGGTGTTAGTCGGGTTTAATATGCAAGATGCAAAACTAGTGAGTACACCTTTGGGAGGGCACTTCAAATTAATCAAGGAATAATGTCTTAAAATGTAGGAAGAAATCAATTACATGTCCAAAGTGATATATGCTTTAACAGTTGGAAGTTTAATGCACACTATCATGTTCACTAGACCAGACATTACTCATAGAGTGTGATTTATCAAGAAGTTTATGAATAATCTAGGAAAAGAGCACTGGGATGTAGTCAAGTGGATTCGTAGGTACTTAAGAGATACCACTAATAGATAATTATGTTATGAAGGTCAGATGTTATCTTATAAGGACATGTTGATGCAAACATGACTAGACTTTTAGATGGAAAGAGGATCACCACATGTTATGTATTTACTATTGATGACACAACATTTAGTTGGATTTAAAAATTGTAGAAGATATTTGATTTGTTAACTATAGAGGTAGAATATGTTACAACTATAGAAACAAGTAAGGAGATGATATAAATTCAATGATTCAAGGAAGAGTTGAGGTAGAAATAAGAAGATTGCAGGTTGTATAGTGATAATCAAAGTGAAATTCATTTATCAAAGAACTAAACATTCTATGCAAGAACCAAACATATAAAACTCATGTATAACTTAATTTATTTAGTTTTGAAGGATGGTCAACTAATGTTTTAAAAGATCCATCCGAGTCAGAATCATATAGATATTCTAACAAAGGTGGTCACTAAAGAGAATATGGATAATTTTTGAGCTTTAATAGGTCTTCAAGGATAAATATTAAGATGAGAAACATGCTTGGGTCAAAGTTCAAAGAAAATTCAAAGGAAGAGTTGTAGTGGTGGAGTTGCAACATTTAGTCTCTAAGTGGGAGATTATTGGATGGTGGAGCCTGATCTTATTATAGTTCCTAGTTCCCAACAAGGGGGTATGGGGGGGAACTTGCTCCCCACTATTATTTATATGGGGTTCCAAGGGTAGTGACCATACTTGGATCCCCCCTAGTGGGTGTTTAGGGTTAGTACCCTTGAAGCAAAATTTTATTAAAAATGCATTATAAAATATTGTAATTCATAGTAAATATAGGCCATTCACTATGAGGTCATAGATCTAATGATATAAATTGTGTTTGATAATTTTACCCTAATATATAACCCTATTTTGATATGAGGGAATTATAATCATGGTGGCATATGGTGTGTGAGTGAAGTAGATATTTCAATACAAGTATTGCAAGTTTCTCCCTTCATTTACTAGATTAAATAATAAGAATTACTAGCTATTTAAGTGTGGATGTAGCCCATATTGGGTGAATCATGTTAAATTTGTGTCTGTATTGTGTTTTATTTTATACATTTTATTTCCATGTTTAATTAATTAATATTTATATGTGTTCTACATTCCTAACAACTGATATCAGAGTCAAAGGTTTATTTGGAAGATAAACTTATAGGAAAAGAGTGTTCCTGGTTCAAGTGGGAGCAATGGCAAAAGAAGTAAATTTTAAGGTCAATAAGTTTAATGGCCAAAACTAACAGATATGGAAGATGTAAATGGAGGACTATCTGCATCATAAGGATCTTTTCCTACCATTGAGTAGAATAGAAAAAAATGAATGACTATGAAGAACGAATATTGGGAGGTTATTGATAGAAGGTCATTAGGAACAATATGGTTGTGCCTATTGGCATCAATGTCCTTAAATATTTAAAAATAAAAGACAATAATGGAAGACACATACATCAACATAGGTTTCTATCTAGGACACAAGCATCCATTAAATAAGAAACTAGGTACAAGCTCATAACTTGTAGAGTTGAAATATATGTAGTTTTCTAGCATTTTGATCAAGATAGAATTCCTAGGCAATCAACATAAGACTATTCAGATTAACATATAGTTGAAGGAGCATAAGAGAGAGAAGATATGAGACCTATAAAATTTAAAAGGTCTATAACTAAGAGGAAAAACCAAGGTCTATGTTTTCCTAGTTTACAAGACTGAGGTAGTATATAAATCATAAATAGTTTCTACATTCCCCGTTTAATCTAGTAATTAAATTTCTAATTTAAAGGAAAGTAATGCATACTTGGGTGTGTATAACACTCATTATCTTTTATTGAGTTGAACTTGAGTGCTTTGTTAGTGGCTAACCTGAAACCAAGATTATGTTACAATATATAATAATTGAATATAATATGAAATTAAAAATATTTAAATGATTTAAATTGAAATAAATTAATGTTTGGGAGTATAATAATGTATCAATACAACCATTATTTTGGTATAATAATTTGAAATATGTATCATTATGAATCACTAAAACTTAAATTAGGACACATATATAAATATAGAAAGTGCATATATCTAAATAGATGAATATATATATGAGGGCACATTTCCCAACCTTAGAGAAAATATGAATTTCTACTTGACAACTAAGACTAGTTCAACCATGCAACCTAATCATACTTATAACCTGATGAGTGTGAGTAAATGATGTCAAATCACACTATCAAAGTGGCGAGGTTGGATTATACAATCAAATCCATCCTAAAAACTTGGCAAGATTGTAATCACCTGAACCATATCAAAAATTGAATCACCTACTACAATATATTTGCTCAATATAGTTCATAATATTATAACTTGGGGGTTGGTGACAACCCCTAAAAGTGTTTATATTATGAAATTGATTCTAATTTTTAAATATTAGGTTCACATTTCATAACATAAGAACCTTAGGCATGTCCCATGTTGAAACTATGTGTAACAATGGCACTAATGTATAGAATTTTGATAAATAAGTGTATGTGAATCATATAACTATGTATTTTAGTTAATTTAGAAATTTGACCAACTATGGGTGATATTTTACCATATTAATGCCCCCATTATCCATGAATAAATATAAAAATTGATATAATTTCCAATGTGTAGGACATTTTTTCAAAACATTCCCCCAATGTAATCTAGATAAGATGAATATTGAATAAATGTGAAGAACATGTTTCTAAAACATGACCCCACTATATTTCTAAAACTATGAATGTGTGGAAGCCATGTATATATGACATTCCCCCACTAAATCTAAAACTATGAATGTGTGGAAATTATGCCTCTATGATAGGTCCCCACTGATCTTCTACCTTGAGGTGAGGGAAGCTAAGAACTGGTAGTTACCTAATCTAAAAAGTATAAGTTGTATAGCTATGAATAAACAATTTAACATATAGGAGAACATGTCTAGGTAAATATGTCATTAAATCACATAGAATTTGATCACATCAATACTTAAGATTCATGATAAATATCATGGAAACATACATATAGTAACAATACAATCTCAACAAGTAATCAAGCACATACATGAGGGCACTCAAAAGTAAATCAAAAGACGATGGTCTAAGGAGACCAAAAATAAGGCACATGTTTAAATGTCACACAATAAAATGGACAAGATTTAGTAAAATGTCTATTAAATCAAGAATGATATATTAAAATGTTCATAAAACAAAGAAATACATATTCAAATTGCAAAAGAAAATACTAAGGCATGGGGGCCACAAACAATGGATCATATTCAAATTCTCAGCAAACAAGACTATAACAAGGCAAGGCACTAAAATAAGTGAATATATAAAATAATAGACAACTAGTACAAACATATCATTATATCCCATGGATTTTACATGTTAGCAAAAAATGTAAGGTACATAACATATCAAGTACACAATGAAAGATACAAGCATGGATAAAGGCATGTATAAGTACAAATATGAGCTCAAATCATGATAATGTAAACTAAAAATAGGTTGATAAACATGGATATATTATGATCATAGAGGTGGATGACCCCAACATCTTGGTCACATGAGTAGAGGTAAATTCCAACATCCAAGAATGAATAGATCATGCATTTATGTATGCCTATATCACACTCAAATAGAAGTGTGTACACTCGAATATAAATGTGAAACATGTGTATATATAAGTAACTCATATGTTATCCATCAACATGGAACTAATATATAGATGCCAAAGAGTCAATCGAATATTTTAATGCCAAACTATATCTATATTTTTGGATGCTTTTAATTTTTTGGTATTTTTGGATATATGAAGAGACTATCTTTTAATTTCATCTAAAAGAGGTGCATACATATCTATGCATTATGAGCTTGGTGTAATAAAATAGTGAAGCTATTATTAATTATGTATAGATTCAATATTTATCACTATAGTATCTTGGATGCTATACACATGTATAATGGGACTTTGTGGTCATTAATAAATAATAGGAATAATAAGAGTACAGGTTAGTGGAACCCATCATTGATTGTTCTATGGCTTATTTGGAATAGTATTAATAGGAAAATTTATAGGTGATATAGATATCTAAATGTAATGTGTAGTAGATGAGGATTACATGTAACCCACCTTGTATCTATAATGTAATGGTATCTTAAGTACTGGATATATATATTAAGTGGGATTGCTTATGGCTTACCCTTTTATAATGGATTATCCTTAGTAGGATTGATAATTAACTTCATGTATACAAGTATTTCTTATCCAAGAGGATTATCATATGAAACTCTGAAAACTATAATTACCCGATTGGCATAAATTTATTTAACATACCCATGTACTATAAAATGTACCACTCAAATAGTATGTGTCCAAGGTCATCCCAATAACATATCAAAGACACCTATGGAAGGTATAAATGAAAAGGTAGTAACCATGTATGTGAGACCAACCTATAATTATTAGTCAATCTCACCAAGAAACTATTGTGAGGTCTCATCAAAAGCTCTAATTGATATAGTATAAGGATGTAAATCATGATGGGTATAACCTAAGTTCATAAGTAATGTCATGGTACATGCATTATTTCTTACACCATTATCAATCATAACACTATGTATATGTTTTTTATGAATGTATGTTCAAATGAATAAAGAATAAAAATTTTAATCATCATCCTTAATCTCATGATCGTCAAAGTTAATAAAATTTATCTAAACTGTAATATGTATATACTGCATATAAGTACCAATAATCTTGTCTAATATGTGCCCATAATGTGATTGAGGAGGATTTGAATTGTATTCCATTTTCACTTCTAGTTCTTTATTTTAATGGTCTTATAAAGGATAGTTAAATATTTAAATTTTATATTGATCATCATGTTGTGAACCTAATTACTTTGAAGTATAATCAAATGTAATTTGTTGGTCATTAATAATGTCTTGGATCTTATTCTTTAAGGTAAAATAATTATTCATAGAATACCTTAGTCCCTAGTGATAATCATAATAAGCATTCACATCATATCCTTTAGTTAGAGGTTGAAGTATATCAATCTCTATAGGATAATGAAGAGATATAATATGACACTCTACTAGCCAAAAAATTAATGAAGTGAGACTCATGTAAGAGTGTAAATTATATCTTTGGTGTATTATTTAAGAAAATTCAATTAGGCTACTATGAAACTGCATTAAATATGATGGTTGTTTCCTTTTTAGGCTTGAGAGGTTCTACATTATAACTTTGTTTGATTTTGAATTTTCCATTGGATGTAAATGTGTTCAATGTGTTTTCTACATATTTAAGTTTTTTTAATGATTAAAATTTAAAAAAAATAATGGACTCATGTAAAGGAGAAAGCAAACTTTGTTTCAATATGATTTAAGCTCTTTATTTCCATAGTATTGGTCATTTTAACCAACATTTTATTGTACCTCAAGACATATTCATTGATAGGTTAATTAGTTCCTTATTTTATTTTTGTAATTTGGGCACAAAAAACCTTTTTGATAATGTTAATTGATAAGTTTTCCAAAAAATAATCTATAAGAGGTTTAATTTATTTCATAAATTATATATGTAAAACATAAAACCAATTCAATACATAATCTTTGAGGCTCTTTTGAAATAATTTGGTTAAAAGTTTATCATTGGAGGCATAGTCAAGGCATATCACATTGAAAGATTGAAGATGTTGCTTAGGATCACCCTTTCATTCATAAAATGGGAACATAGGTGCCAAAAACCAATTTTAGAAGGGTGAAAATATATCTCAAGTATAAGATTATTATACAACACATCTTGGGAATAAATAGAATAAGGAGACTTAAATTTTTTTTTTTAATGTTTGTAACCTTGTCCTCTAGGGCCTTTATAACTTGAGGGTGTTTTTGAAATATAGACCCACTAGGGTATAAATTATAAAGTTTAGTATTCACCAAAGGATAATGGAACATGGTTTGATAATTAATATGCATTAAAATTGATATTTTAGTTGAAGCAATTGGTAATCCCATGCTAGATGTAGTAGTAGTGTTTTAAATAAATAAAGGTTGAAAGACACAATCTATGACTCCACTAGATGTAGGTAGATTTATGTGTGTGGAATAAATTTTATTACCTTATAAAGGATCACCATCACTAGGTGAGGAAGCCTTATATTTATCATTCTTACTTATTTCATTGGTAGTAACATACAAAAATGTATGCATTAAGCTCTTGTTATTATTGACATGAGTGATAAATGCTTCTTTATATTTCATTTGAAATTAGGTTTTTGGATTAACATTTTCAATTAATTACACAAATGGAAAATTAAATAATTTAATAATGTACAACAAATATAAAAGTTTAACCCTAAATTAGACAAGGATCTTATTAGGATAGATAGAGTTAATAATATAGAAATGAATAAGCACAAGGTTGATAATTATATCTCTAAAATGTTAATTAATTTAAAAAATTATATAAAACATTAGTTAAATTTATGAGACTCATATATGTTAAAAATAGAAAGTAAAAATATGCTAGATATGGAACTAACAAATAAATAAGATATTTAGTTGGTATTGATGTTAATATAGATTTAGATTTGGAACATTCATTAATCAAACTATAAGAATATTCTATAATAGTCACCAAATTTTGGATTGTATGCCTCTGTAGTCATGTGCACTTGTGTCACCATGGGATAGTTTCATTGGCATTAATATCTAGGTTAAAAATATATTTTTTGTATAAAACACATTTTAAAATATGATGAGACCACTTGGATGCTTTTGGGTATTTCATCACCTTCAATCTAGTGAATTTTTAGTGGGAAAAAAACTATATTTTGCACTATCACTCCTTATCAAATATAAAAACTATATTTTTTTATCTTCACAGTAGATGTGGGAAAAAATGGGTTAGTGGGAACACATTATCAAGATATCACAAATACCACTATATAAATGCACACCACTTACATATCCAATACTTTTAATAGGGACTCAAACTTATGTAGTTATCTGTTATGTGTTGGCTTATGTGTGAATCATTAAATGTGTGATAAAAAAGTACAATAATGACCTAGATTGTAACTTAGAAAATATATATCTTGGGTTTTTCATTCAATAGTTCAGATTTATATATGTGTTGTCCCTATGAATAATATATAAATAATATAAAATAGGGAAACTTAGCTTAATTGTGTGCTTGATTATATGCTTTTGTTAATTTACCTGGTGAGTATGTAAGAAGTTTGTAGGTAAGGAATGAATGATGGTTGATATTATATTTATACCAATCCCTTTAGATAATATCTCATAAAATATCACTTAGATTTACCATTAGGATACATTTCATTTGAAAATTATATAACCTTAAGGAATTGGGAATGTGCATCAGAGCAAGATACCTACATCAATGTAGGTGTCTAACTAGGATGCAAGTGTCTAGGAAGAAGGAAAACATGCACAAGATCAAAAATTATAGAGTTGGAAGAAAAGTAATTTTAAAACATTCTAGGAAAGATAAAAGGTCTATCTCATCAACATAAGACTTGTCAGACTAATAGAGAGGCCAAGAGGTAGAAAGGAGTAGATGTCAAACTTGCAGATGTGGGAAAGGTATATAACTGAGAGAAACCAAGGCCTAAGTTTCCAAAGTTTACAAGAGAGAGGTGTTATATAAATCATAAATAATGTCTATAGTGTGAATGATCTAATAAAATCACACTATATATATCTAATGATGGTAAATGGCTTAATCATTATATCCTATAAATCTAGATAATTTATATGATTTAATCAATTCTAACTTATAAAATCATTAAAATTAAGTGATTTAATCATCACAACCTTCCAAGGTGAACCAAATAATATATCATATTGGCTTAATAATAGTCTTTAAAAGTAAATCATGGGTATAATAACAATCCATACTAATATTTTAATTATAGAAACTTACAAGATTTTAAAATTGTTAGGTTTACTTTTCATGGCATATGTAACTCATATATGTCTCAAGCTAAAATATGTGTATAATAATGGTACTAATGTATATAATGTTGACATAAATGTGTATGTGAATCATATAACTATGAAATTTGATCAATTTAAAATTTTTGAAATTGTGGAGGACATGTTTCCATGACATATCCCCATTAAATTTGGAGAATATGAGAATTAGTGTAAATCTGAAGAACATGTTTCCATAACATTCCCCCACTATAATATGAAACTATGAAAAATGTGGATGTCATGAATATATTACATGACCTTATTGATATGCCCCCCATGTTAAGGTGATAGGGGCTATAAAATAGTAGTTACCTTACCTCAAAAGGATAAGATAACTACATTAATTATGAATGGATCATGTAACATATAGGAGGAACATGTCTAGGTAGAAATTTCATTGAATCACACAACATGTAATCATCAAGTCCTAAAATGCATGATATATATCATGTCAATTTATAGAGAGTAGCAATATAAGCTCAAAAATAAACCAAACATAGACCCAATAATATTCAAAATTAAAACAAAAGGTAATGGTTCAAGGAGACCCCATACAATGGGCATATTCAAATGTTGCATAATCAAATGGGCATGACTTAATCAAACTTACACAAATCATATAAGCAAATATTCAAATATCCACATAAAATAAACTATGACATGTTCAAATGTCATAATAGCTAAACAAAGGTATAGGGGCCACATAAAGTGGAACATATTCAAATTATAAAACAAATAAGATCAGAGAAATTACGGTAAAACACTTAAGTGAAAAAAATAAATCATATAATCATAAGCAACCAACATGAACATATCATACTAGTCCCTATATATATGTGTTATCATAATATTTTAAGTGCATATAATAGCAAAAATACTACAAAAAATAAAAGCATGGATGCATGCATGTGTAAGTAAATAAACTCAAACATTATAATGGAAAGTGATCCTTGAATATTATAACCTAGGTGTATTTTTATCAAATAAGAATATTCCCCAAACATTCTAATTACATTAGTGAAGGGAAGGCCCGACATCTATATATGCATATATTATATACTTATTTATGCATGTGTCACACTCAAAATATGTGTGAAACATATGTGCGTATATAGAAAGATATTATATGTTATCTACCAACATGGAACCATCAACATAGATGAAAATGAGCTAATAAAACATGGAGATGATGAATATTTTTTCATTTTTTCAATTTTTCAATTTTTTATTATTTTTGGAAGATTTTTAATATCTCAAATAAGATATTTACATAAGTGAATAGTTTTCACTAGGTTTTTGAGAGGTTTTACTTCAAATATAGTTAGGTGGTATATGCCTTTACCCAATTTATCTATAAATTTAAATGGTCCTGACCAATTTGGTTTAAAGTTTCCTTTCTTGTCTTTCTCTACATTGGTGGTATTTTGATTTTATTTAGTTTCAGGTCATCCACAATGAACTCATGTGGCTTCACACTTTTTATATGCTCACTTGACACAATCTTGATAAATATATAAGTGTTTAGCACCTTATGTTTGGTTTTAGCTTAATTTTTCTGATTGATGTAATTATTTTTCATGGTATTCATTATAATTAATAATATCTTTGAAAAAAACACGTAACGAGGAAATTTCAAGTTTAATTGGTAAAAGTATAGTTGTATCATAAACCATAAAATAAGGTGTAGCCTAAGTAGGTTTACAAACACTAGTGCAATATTCCCATTAAGCATACAACATATATTGCTACCAATTTGTAAAATATCTTCAACTATCTTTCATGTTAATTTTACAAGAGTTTTATTTGTTGCCTTTGCCTATTCATTACCCTATGGATAATATGGTGTAAAAAATGTATGTTTGATTTTCTATTTATTACAATAACATTTACCTATTTTAATTTTAAATGATGATCCATTATCACTAATAATAGTTGAAGGTATTCCAAAATGAGAAATAATATTGGCCATACAAAAAATGCATACATCATCCCTTATGGTAAACTCAAGTGAAATTTCTTCCACCCATTTTCAAAAATATTTTGTAGCTAAGATTATAAATTTGTGTCCATGTATAGACATGCGGCTTATTTTCCTAACTATATCAAATCCCCATAAGGATAAAGATCATTTAAAAACAGTTGGTTATAGCTTGTGAGATGGTGCATGGTTTAAATTTATATATTTCTAGTGCTATAAGCATAATTTGGCATGATAAATACATTCTTGTTCCATGGTCGGCCAATAATAACCTTGGCATAATAATTTTTGGGACATGGCCTTTCCACTAAAATTTCCACCACACTCACTATTATACATTTATAAGAGTGTGGTTTGAGCTCCATCTATGTTTAAACATCAAATTAATTTTCCATCAAAACCTCTTTTCAAATGTCATTTTTTATAATAAATTAACATATTGCCTCTTACTGTAATTTATGTTTATCATTATGTGTAAAGTGGTCATATATGTAAGCCATATATATAAAATTATAGAAGTCATTTTACCATTCTATATTTTTAGGTCTATGAGTAACAACAAAAATTGTTAAGTCATCCATTTGATTTGAACAAATGGAATGATTTCATAAATGTTGTATGGTAAAGTTTATGGAATCATCACTAATATCAAAAGGCATTGAGGATGCCACACTAGCCATTGCATCAACATGGTGTTTATCTTTACATGGAATATTGTCAATAGAGAATATATCAAATGTTTATTTTAGTCTATCCACCATTTTTTTATGGTATAAAATGCTCCTTTTTGGTTTGGTAATGATTGGTAACTTGATTAACAACTAACTAAGAGTCACCAAAAACTTGTATGTTATTAATATGAAGCTTTTGTGTTATTGATAATCCATTTATCTAGGACTCACATTTTTTTGATATTATTTGTGTAATAAAAAACTAATCTGTAAGAGAATGACATGATTTTTCACTTGGGGGTGAAAAATATGATACATGCACCTGCACCTGTCCTACATTTAGATCCATCAAAAAACAATATCCATGGATTTGAAGATATATTATATGCCTTGAATTCATTATAAAAAGATTCAGTGGTTAAAAAAGGATCATGTAATGGATTTACAAACAATTGATCGACTATATTTGACCTTTTATTTATTTTTTAGATATAAATTTGATATCAAATTATTTAAGTAGCATCACCCATTTTGTGATACAACCCATTAGGTGGGTTTTTTTCATAATAAAATTTAATGGATCAACTTTTGATCAAGTAGTTTCATAAATTTTGTGTATCAAAGACTAATGTTAGACATATTTTTTATATTGGTGTATATTTGAATTCATAATCAATTGATTGGTGACTAATGTAATATATTGCACTTTATTTTTTAACATCATATTTTGATAATAGGGACCTCAAGGTCTCATGAGTGGCTAAGATATCAAAGAGTAATGTATATCTAGTATAGGAGGCATGAGCACATGTGGGTATACTAAATTTTATTTAAATTTATGAAATATTTTATAACAAATGTCATCCCATACAAAATTTGGGTCATTTTAATTAAAAATGTCAAAGGAATTATTTTATCAAATGATTGATGAAACATCAAATGGCATGAATTATACTTTGTAATCATCATAACTATTTTAGATTAGTTTACATTGGCATATTAACCATGAAATTTACTTATTTTGGATCAAACTTGATGTCCCATAGAGAAAATATGTACCTTACAAGATTTATGAAAGATATTATAAAAACAAAAAACAAAGGATTTAATCACACATTAAACTTTCACAAGCATTCAAATATCTTTGATAGATTAGCAGCATAGTCTTGACAGTGTTTATATTTTTCAAGTAAATCATATACATAATCCTTGATAGTTTTATGAATATAATCATGGAAAATGTGCATCATTTCCTTTTGATATGTTTCTATGGCATTTTCTGTTCTGAAAGGCATGAAAATATAAAAAAATGTGCCATAGGGAATAGTAAATGATGTCTTTTCTTGATCCATCAGGTTGATTTTTATTTGGTTATATTTAAAAAAACCATCCATAAAGGAAAATGTTTCATATATAGTGGTAGATTCAATAATCATGTTTATGTTAGCTAATTTAAAATCATATTTTGGATAAACTTTGTTTAAGTCATGCTAATCAATGCAACATCGAATGCCACTATTAGGATTATTGATAGTTATACTACTATAAATCCACTCAAATATGTAATATCTCTAATGAATTATGTATCTATGATTTTTTAAATATTATCTTTTACTATCAATGTCATTGTGGGGAGAATTTTATGAATGTTTTATTTAGTAGGTTTTGCATCTAGATATAATAACATATTATGCATTTCCACTAATGGGTCAATCTTAGTCATATTTAAGTAAGCACAAGAAAATATTTATATAAAACCATGTAAGACCTAATGGTAGGTTTCTATCTTCATCATCCTACATATTTTTAGTAAGTAGTATTAGTGAACAATCTTTGTCTATTCCATAGCTATTTTTTACTATTTCTTCATTTAGCAAAGTGGATTGTTATAAGATAAATGTAGTATATATGGTATTAGGTGTAGCATGTCATAAATTAGTATCGTCACCCTCACCAAAGTAAGAATGATAAAATGTGGCATGAGGAAACCTAATATTATGATAGAAAGAATGGAGATCCTCATGTGCCCCCAAGTACTTTAACAATGACTAATAATTCAAGAACTGATGTAATTCCAAAATTTATGGTGAAGAATTTTAATCAATCAAATGTGGGTTTACCAATGTCTATGGTATAAGTAGGTACATGCATACATTCTATTTTGGCCCTTAGAAAATAAGGTTCAAAATGAGTGGTTTGTTTATGACTTACATATTTTTAGATAAAACCCAAGCCTTACCAAGTTGTACTATTTAGAAGAGAGATGGGATAGACTATACCTTGTTCATGTTTTCCCAACCCTTGTCCTCTGTACCTATATTTTATAAAATATAGAGATCCAAAATCATGTTCATATGATTTTGGTGTAAATTTTTTTTGGACCATTGCACAATGTTTGAAGGGATAAATATCCATTAGACACGTGTAAATAAATCCTTAGTGGCAAAATTTTAGGCATGCATGTAGACAACATACATTTCATGTATCCAAGGTCATCTAAAAATAATGTTATAGTTTAAATCATTTGGCACAACTTAGATTAAAATAGGTAATATACGGGGTACCATAGTAATATTAAATGTTATTTTCCCTAATACTTGTTATGAAATGTTATCAAATCCCTTGATTATCATAATTAGAGATTATAATTCTTTATCCATAGTAACAAATAATGAAAGAAAATATATGTTACAATTGTTGAGTCAGAATCACTATCCACGAATACTCTCTTAACCATTTTATTTCACACACATACCTACAAGTATAGTGGTAAACAAAAATTTGTAAAATATTGAGGTGGTAAATATTATTGTTTAAAGAATATATTATATTGGGTTGGTTTCATGAATTTTATCACCGAGGCCACATATGATGGATCCACATTATGTGGTAGTATGGTAATACATAATCCATCTAAAAAACATCCATGTAAAGGGAATAATTATGTAATAAGTCCAAGAGTGAATTTTTAGTTGTAACATCATTGGATTAGTTTTTATTATAGTAGTATACCATGGTGGTTTCCAAATATAACATCTAATGATACTAGCTTAAGGGAGAAGAGATTGTTGGGGCACACACGTACTAACATATCCCAATATTAGTGGCCTATAGTCTAGTTATCCATCCTACCTACCACAATAATCTATATCAATCCTACACATAATAAAATAATACTAAATATTTAATCCCCTTTAATACTTTCTATATTTATAAATTTTAATTGTCAAATCACTTACAACTTTTTACATTCATATATTTGCTTGATTTTCATATATTGTAGTCTAAATTATACACAAAATTTATATTTTATTTAGGATTAACATTAATACAAAATAGAGTAAAACAAAAATAAGTCACAAAAAATTGGTATTATTAATTAATCTAAAATATTCAAATATTCATTTTTTGGCTAGTTTTTTTAATAATATTATTAGCAAAAAAATCAATTATCTCATTATTAGACCATAAAGATTTATTTGAAGATAACATTTAATCTTCCTCTAGTTAAGTCTCTAAAATTAAAGGAAATAAGAATTTTTTTAACCCTAAATTGATGACACAAAGTTAAATGGGGTTAATAAAATATAAATGATTGGGCTTAATGGCGATAGAAAATCTATAGTAGGTGAATTAAAATTCAAACCTAGATAAGCAATATTCATAATTAAAATATTGAAATATGCCAAAAATAGAAAGGGTATCTATTGGTTTATATTGTGATAAATTATAAATAAGAATACTTAGTTGGTTTGTTTTGCACATGTAGATTTGGGATCAAACACGCTAGAGGTGGATAAGATTAGGATCATGGAATAGTCATCAGATCCTAGAATTTTACATTCTATGACATCAGAATCTTGCATCATATTTGGACATTTAACTCATTGAAAGTGTCTAACCTAGACAAAGGTTTCCTTATAAAATATAGACTATATCTATATGCAAACAACTGAAGCCTTTTAGGTTTTGTGTTACCTATATTTTGATCTATATAAATAACATGTACAAGTTGTTTCTCTTCATCATATGATCAAACCATTTATTCCTCACCCATATAATGGCTATGGGAAAAATGTATTATTTGTCTCATAGTGTCAAGCTATCCCAAGTACCTCTATATCAATGGGTGTTATTTACATAGCTAATATTAATAAGTGGGCCTTAGACTTATATATTTCTCCTGTACATGTTATCTTGTGTGTGAATAAGGGTGAAATATTTTCTAAACAATTACATATAATAAACTAAAAAATATGGATCATGAGTTACTCCTTCAATACTTCAAGAATGTAGATAGATTGATCCTATGATTTGTATGGAAATATTAATAAGGTATCCTTACTCACTTGAATGCTTGATTTATAATTCCTTTATTGATCTGTATGTGAGAGGTAATAATTTTGTAGGTAATTTATGAATGAGGATTGTTATTGTATATATACCAATCCTTTGGGAAAATATCAAAATAAATAACTTAGGTTGACCATAAGGATATATAATATTTAAAATTTTCATAAATTTTGGGAACTAGACACTTAGTTTGGAAAAGGCACACCTATGTTGATGTAGGCATATAGCTAGAACACACATGTCTGGGAAGATAGAAAATAGGTATAGGTCAAAAATTAGTAGAGAAGGATAATGATTAGGTTTAGAAATTTTTTCAAAACATATAAGGCTTGATCATCAGAATAATATGTGGATAGACTAATAGATAAATAAGTTTCAACATAGAGATAAAAAATGTGAGCCCTTTAATAGTAGTAAGGTCTTAAAAATGAAGGGTGAAACCATGATAGGTATTTTCTAAGTGTACAATACTAAATGTTAATCAAATTTATAACCATAAATTGATGGTACAAGTGTAAATAGGGTTAATAATTTAGAAATTATTAAGCACAAAGGTGATAATCTAATCTATAGTATGCCAATTAAATTACAAACTCAAATAAATAATTTTTTTATTTAATTGATATGCAAAAAATATAAATTACATATCTTGGTTATTATTTCAATAGTTTAGATAAAAGAAAAATTATTTGGTTTACTATGCATATGTAGATCTGGGTTAAAATAGACTAAAGGTGGACTAGATCAAGATCCTAGAATAATCATCATATCTTAAAAAATTACATTCTCTGGCCTAAGATGCTTATGTCAATCATTAGATCCTAGGATAGTTACATTATTTCAAGTGTATAATATGGTCATATGTGTCTTACAAGTAACATTGATTGTATCTATATGTGACCAAGTAAAGCCTTTTAGGTTTTTTGTCACCTTTCTTCTAATATATATAGATAAAATGCATAGGTTTTCTCTCTTCATCAAATGATCAAGTTATAACTTCTTCACTCTCAAAATGATTATGGGAAACATGGGTTAGTGGGAACATGATGTTGAGATTCCCTAAGTAACCCTTTATCAATTTGTGTTACCTACATATAAAATACTCTAAATAGGGTTGAAAACTTATATAGTTTTCCCCTACGTGTTGGCTTGTGTGTGAACAAGAGTGCAATATGTGATAAGCATATACATATGATGACATATATTGTAATTTGGAAAATATGGCTCATGGGATGCTCCTTAAATACCTCATTATTTTAAGTAGACTACTCATATGATTGATGTGGAAATAGGAATGAATATGACAGCCTTGTTTAATTGAACACTCTATTAATAGTTTATTTATTATTTTGTATGTGAGAGGTATGAATTTTATAGGTAAGTTATGAATGATGATTGATATTTTATATATACCAATCCTTTGGGAAAATATATTACACTAAATCACTTAGGCCAAAAATAAATATGTGGACACCTCATTTTTGCCACAATTGTGTTTCAAATAAACTTCAGATTGATTTCTACCAAACAATGCAAATTAAGCCTAGGAATCACTAAATATCCCAATTTCATCCACAAATTGGACATCAGTACCTAGAATAATGTTGAAGCATCCCTATTTTGGGTACTATCATGTACACAATAGTAACCTCTCATGGATTCATCTTCAATCAACTTATGACCAAAACAATTGATAGATTGGCCTTTGGACCCATTAAGCAAGTCACTTAAACAATTCCTAAAATGTAAATATTATAAGAAGAATGAGTTATGTAAGTAAATAAAATTAAATGATTAAGTGAAATTTCCATATTCAATTAGTGAATATTAATTTTTGTAAAGGAAATTTTAATAAAATTTAGGTCATGATGATGTCATCATCTTGAAAGTTAAGTAATTTAAAATATCTCCATTATAGCCTTAAATTTAGAAATGGGGAGTTGTTATCAATAAATGGGATCTCTATCCTAAATATTAATTACTTATCCCCTTCTTAAATTAAATAGGGTTAAACTAAACTAAACCATAGTTAAATCTAGCATAACTACACTTTGGTTAGGGTAGTTTGAAAGGCTATAAATAGAAGTGTCAAGACCATTCTAAAAAAAGATATCAAATCTAAGATTATAATGTTAAATTTTTGAGATAAAAAGAATTATAATAAGATTATAATGAAAAAATATTGATATATTTCTACATCTTTCCAAATCCAAGATAAACATTGCCAAGGTGACAAGGAGAAATGATGCAAGGAGAACCAATGTTAAAGACTCTTTGAGAACATTACCAAGCACATTCCTCCATGGAAAAAATGAAACTATTGATATCAAGGAAGGTAAAGAATAATTTTTTTGTCTTTCATTATTATTTACTTGCATTGTTCTCTTGCTCTTTTAGTGGCTAGGCTTGAGGTGTTAGATTCTTTGTGTGTTTTTATTGAGGTTTATAATACTAACACTTGACTAACTCCCCTCTTGGATTCCTATCTCACATAATGGCATACCTAGAGGGACATGCACCCAAAAAACTATTCTATTTTCTTCTTAAAATATTTTCTAACCATTTTTGTAACATGTTTTTCATAGAATTTCCAAAAAAGTGAAGAAATTTGAGCTCTTGGCTAAAAACTGCATAGTCAACAAAAGTTACAAGGATTAACAACAATAATATTAAATCACTAATGATCATATAAAATAGATGTCGATAAAAGGAAGAGGAAATTACCAATGTATTAATCAATAATTATCTCTATGTCAAAACATACCAAGCCAAAAATTTAGAAAAAATAATTCTTTCTTGCTTTTATTTTTGGTGCCTAACAATCTATTTATTGCCTATCAAACTTTCTTCTTGTAGGGTAGTAATAATTTTGCGTTTCAAACATTTTTATCAAGCATTTTTATTTAAAAACATGTCTATATTTGGTATGATTACAATAATGAGTGATGATCATAAAAAATTGATGTCGACCACTAAAATCAATAATGATCCTTGTAGTAATCATCAATGATTTCTCTATGATTTTTTAAAATCCCAAGAGATCAAAATGGAATGTTGTTTATCAATTTGATTTTTGGTCTAAACACAAGAGACCTCCCTAAAAATTTTGTAAGAACTAAAGTCGATAAAGAGAGGCATAAACACTTCTAAATTTCACATACACTTTTGTATTGTGCTTAAAATCGCTTAAAATTTTGTCTTTTAGCATTTCCAAGTCTTTTACAAGTGTAAACATGGCCAAGGGGCCAAAATTTCAAACATATTTCAAGTTGGTGATATTAAAAATAACATAAATTTTAATTAGAGATCTTAATGTATTTTTTAGTTTTTGTTTGTTATTTAGATAGTCTTACATTCTATAGAGTAAATTCTTTCTTTTTGGAAAACAAAAAATTATACTATGTATGTTATCCTCCCATCCTATTTAGGTAATTTAGGTGACCAAAAGTGCTTATTTTAATGTTGTTATTTTTTAATTACTATCAAAATAATGTTGCATATGTTTTTACTAAGATATGAGTGACTTGGATGACTCAAAAGCTACCTCTAAAGTATTTTAATTCTCATTTATTTCCTTTAATGCATCTAGATTTTGGTCATGGGTTAATTGCCTCCTTATAAGTTCTTTAAGGGTGCAATGACCTCGGGTTTCATCTCTCAGCATCAGAGCAACCCCACTCCATAATAGTGTATATAAATTAGGGCACATGATGTTAGGATCTCCAGGGGGATGAGCGACTATCTTTTCTAATCCTAATGAAAACCTAGGTCAAGTCTTGATAAACATCAAAATTTACTAAGCAGTACATGGTTGGAGTCTTTATGTAAAGGAATAGATCATTACATAGTAATTAGGAGGTATGAACCTAATTGACATTATTGTGCTCTAGTTTTAGCCACACTTAGGACCATCTAGTATGTTTGAAACTTATAGATTTTAGTAAACCCCACTTGCTACATAATTTATTGCCAAATATTGAGTGCTCCTTACTCTAAGTTTTTACCATGTACTAATGTTGTAGAGACATATATATACACGTATTCTTTAATTTTTGAATTAACACTTAATTCCTCAAAATAATTGGTATATTAGTGGAAACTTTGACAAAAGCTCCACATACCCATGTCAATTTCGATAGGACAAGCTATTTGTGACATTTCTATTTTATTTAATTTACATGTGTTTTTTGAGACTAAACTTGTTTATTTGTCATTATTAAAAATAAGTCATAACCATAACATGTTTTTCATCATACTTTATCCTAAGAAGTGTTACTTTTTTTTTTGGTGTCACACTTTTTTTTGAGATATTTTTTATTATCCCAAAAATATCTGTTTGGCACTTGTTTAAATAGGGCATCATTACATTGCTCATTTCATCCCAAAAACTTACCTTGGATTTTTAAATACAAAACCATCATCATGCCCTTTGATTGAAGGTGTGTCATTAAGCTACTCATGCTATTTCAAAAATGTTACCATTATTTCAAACTAAGTTCAAAATCATGTGTAAATGTGGTCTACAAATGGTGTTATTATGTTGTATATTTGGGTCTAAGATGTTCTCCATTTGACAAATCCAAGTCTTTTGAACCAAGTTTAGAATTTATCTTGAAAATTTTGGATTCAAAATTGATTGGTATACACCTAGTTATTACTTAATTTTGGCTCAGGTGTTTACCTCTTTCCTTTGAACTGTGTAACTTGGACTAACTCCTTGCTTTCTTCAAAGACCCCTTTTCCTAGATCTAAGAAGTGGTTTATTTTTTATTGCCTCAAGTTAATTTGTTTCCTTAAATTAAGGTTCTTATTACCTTTTAAAGTATAAATCTAAGCATAGTTAGTTTACATTTGATCCTTAGTTATCACTTGGTCTTGAATACTTTACTCATCACACTTATTTTGATTACTTGAGATTGATTTTTTGAATTAATTTTAGGTGTGTGCCTAGAGTGGATGCTTTTATACCAAGGTCAAGTTTGTTTCAAAAATACATGTGCCAAGATTGAGTAAAGAGTTTTGAACTTTTTTCCTTAGGAGTTATATTAATTACAAGTTCTTACCTCGACATAGTTTGTTTCAATGTCTAGTTTTGTGCCTTCTTATCAAAGACCTAACATTGCCTTAAAGTTTATAGATTTAGTTCATGCCTTTTTAAGTCTATATTTGTGACTTTTTACCAAATACCTAACACTTTTCATTTTAGACCTAGATTATATTTGTTCATAACACTTTGCTAAGATGAGGATTCAAATTTGCCTTTAATTTGACCATTTATATGGTAACCTTATAATATTGAATACATTTCAAACCAAGTTTTATGTTGATAATTTGCAAGAGAAGAGATCCATTTTATTCCAAGTTTACACCATTTATAGTGATAAACTGAGTGTTCCATCTTGACCAAGTTTTAATACATTAGAAAGCATCGACAAATTTTTTTAGACCATGTTTTAAGAACTTTTAGACCCTTTTTATTCATGAGACATTAGTCATGGGTTCAGATATGCCTCACTACACATATAATGGATTCTTTTGAAATATTTCTTCCTTTAGGCCTAGAAAATATTAAATCTATGTCTTGAGTACCCAAGCTCACCATGGTCACCCTTATATATATCTTTAAGTTTTAAGGCAGTCCAACAAGGGATCACTAGTCATCATGGAAAGGTAACATGTTTAAATATTTTTTCATGTCAAAGAATACCATGGTAGTTATCTCTTACACCCTATTGATCATGTGTCAAATACTCTCCTTGTGATTAATTATGTGTAAGGATCCATAATAGGTGTTAAAATGGTCTTAATGGTCTAACTTGATCATATAGAAGATGACCCAATGTTTGCATCTCATGCCCTATCATGAACCCATATATTATATTGAGATCCTATAAGGTACGATAACATCATAAGGTTAGACATGTTATAAAAAATGTTGGTAACCTTATCTAGGTCCTTATCATATTTAAAGGTCCTTTGGATAGACATTAAGGTACCTCATTTTTAGACCTTCACTTGAGATTACATCTAATATTTAAAAGGTGGTGTTTAACCATAAATTGATGCTATTTTAACCCCAAAACACCACTAAGACCATCAATAACACCTTCAAAGGCCCACATGATCACCATATTTCCATGATTAAACTATTTTATATACAAATGGATGTCTTTTCAAAAGTCAAATGCTTTGATATTATTTAAAAAATCTAATATGCAATGTAGGGAAATTAGTAAGCCCTTGTGGAATGTCAGCTAATCAATCTTCAAGGCTATACCTTGGTCTCCTAAAATGGACTATAATGACCTTATTTTCAAAACTTCTCCTAGATGGGTTGACTTTGAGGAAGTGTCGATTTGGCTTTGGAATTTTATTTTTTAGGCACTAAAAACCCTTGATGAAGTTTTCAAAATTGAGGATACCATAAGATTACTTACATATATGAATGCTAAGGTTTTAATATCTCTTCAACCCATGGATTTTTTCTTGGAAGCACTCCATTTTAAAATTAAATGGAAATCTCACACTTATTTTCTCAGAGGTCTGGGTGGTTTGAATGCCTATTTATTTTGTTAAAATTATGGTTACCTTAGGAAAAATTATCCTCTAGTATATAATAAAAATAATATCCCTTGTAAATAGAAATAAAATGACACCATAAAAGATGAGACTATGTTGAATAATTTGTAGGTGTTTGAGAATCCTATGTTTTCAAGTGTACCATTGAAAGATAGTGCCTCCACTAGTGAGGTTGTTGACATGCATGGTCCTAATGAGTATAGTGAGTGGCATGGAAGGTCCTCCCATTTATTCTTAGGTTTGTCACTCATCATAGACTGATGGTGACAATCCCTTGATAAACCTATTTGATTGCCTACCGAACAACTTGGATGATGTTTTATTGGAAAGAAAACCCTTTAAGGATAATTTCTATGAGGAATGTATCGTAATCCTTATTGAGGCCCCAGAATTACAAAATATTCTACCCACTGCCTTGACTAGAAGCACTCTTGATAAGTCTTCTAATGATTCTACACTGATGGATATCTCCCTAGATTTAGAAGCTACATCCCCCCATCAATGATATGGAGCTTTCAGATGGATTTCACATGGAAAATAACAAATTTGTATGGGTGGATAATTGGATGTCTAAAGGGGGTGGAAAAATACTTAAAACTGACTTTATCCTAGCTTAGAGTGATCACACCATACCTAAGCTGAGAGAGAAAAAGATATTGACTAAGGAATGACTTCATAATATGTAGGACCCCCCTCTAAAAAGAAGGGAAAGGAAAATAAATTCCAAGATTGCTTTACCAAGTTATACAATGGTGGGTCCAAGCCCTATGCTTAATCAAATTGACCTCTAAACACTACCCCTTATTTTTCATGTGGATTTTCATTTGGAATGTAAGAGGGTTGGAATTGATAGATAGGAAACTAGCGGTAAGACAACTTAGACTCTCAAGAGACAATCTTGATTTCTCTTTTTTCAAGAAGTGAAGGCTATAAGTACCTAGCTTTCCATCATTTTTAATTTTATCTAGCCCAATGCTCCTCATTTTTTACTAATAATTCTAGAGGCAAAGAGGGGCATCTATCCTTATTATCCCCTTGTGGAAAGACTATATTATTGACCATGGTAGTTCTCCATGTAACATGGTGGTCTGGGTTTTGATAGAATATAAAAATTAGACCTTGGGATTTTGTAACATATATGCCCACAATGACTATAAGGAGTGTTCTGACTTATGGAATTAGTTATCCACTAGTCTTAAAAATGTCCCAGAGATTTTTGGTGGTGAATTAAACATAGTGGAGGATAAAGAGAACAAAATTGGATGGGACTACCTTACATGGAAAAGAAATTAACTTTTCTTCTGGTATAAGTTCAAATAAATTCATAGAATTAAAGATCCTTCTTTGAAGGACAAGATCATTAGTAGAGGAATATGGTATACTTGGTGAAATAATCAAATTATTAATAGGAGATAGTACTCAAGGTTGGATAGATTCTATTTGAACTCAGAGTCCTTGGTGGTTGATGTCATCATGAGTGGAAATGTTGTGACTGTGTTACCCTATACTATGTCAGATCACCACCCTATTGAAATGACTTTCTCACTAGTCAAAGATGATAAGAAAGATTCAATAGAGTTCAAAGGGTTATATAAATTCAATATCTCACACCTTGTAGACAAATTATGTGTGGAAGGACTGCAAGATTCATCAATCATTGGTAAAGTTGTCTACAATTCTAGTTCTAAAATTGACCATTACAACTCCAATATAAAAATTACTAAAACATTTTCAAGAACATATGGACAAATCAAATCTAGGAAGCATAGAAAATTTGAAAAAATTACTCTAGAGAAGCTTATTCGATCAGAAGGCCTACGATAATTGACCTACCCAATGGGGTTATTCTTGAAAAACTTAACTTATTCAAGAACCAAGTTTTTTAGACACAAAAATACATTGCTAAAGGGGCACAATTCCTATCCAAGCTTACCTAGCTTAAGCTTGGTGATAGAGGGTCCAAATTCCTTTTGAAATTATTATGAATTAAACATAATAAAAGAAAGATTAAAGAAATCAAAGTCAATAAATAGACTGTATAGAATGCTTCTAGTATAAAATGAGTCTTCTTTGAGTTATATTCTATCATTTTCCATTTTTATGGATCAAGTGAATGTATTAAATAGAATAGATAATTATGTGAGGCATGTATTCCCATGAAGGTTTCAAAAACTCATGCCTCTTTTTTCGAGGCTACCATCTCCCTTGATGAGTTTATAAACACTATTTACTCATTAAAATATGATAAGGCTTTGAGGATATATGGATTCCCTATGGAATTATATAAATTCAACAATGAATGTATTTCCAAGGAATGTTTAGAGGTATTCAATGAGGTAATTTCCTCTGGTAGTCTTGGGATAGACATAAATATAGGGGTGATCAATCTTATACCAAAGGATGGAAACTTGCCATCAATTAAAAATTGGAGACCAATTACCCTCCTTAATGTCTCCTATAAGATACTATCAAAAATACTTACAAGGAGAGTGTCCTCACTTTTTCCCTCTATTATCTTCAAAACTTAGACTAGATTTGTTGAAGGAAGGTATATTTGGATAATGTAATCATTATCTAGGAAGGTATGTATTGGGAAAGATATTTGAACCAAGATGTTAGAATGATCTTACTTGATTTTTAGAAAGCCTATGATATAATTGAGTGTCCATTCATCGATGAAATGTTGTGATATTTTGGATTCTAAGATAGATTCTATAAAATGGTTAATGTAATCTTCAAGGATGCTTTAGTGATCATTTAAGTCAATGGTGAACTGATAGGCTCCCTTGTGCTTCAATGATCCATAAGATAAGGTTATTCAATTGCCTCGTCACTCTTTGTATTGGTTTTAGAAGCACTGTATTACCTCCTTAGGTTCTTAGAAATTAGACCTCTAATTAAAGGTATTTCATTATTGAATAATAAATCTCTTCTTGACATATTTTTTTTCAATGATACTTTAATATGTGTTACTTTAGACCAAAATAATCTAAAGTAGGTTTCAAAAAGGATTAATAACTACTGCTCTACCTTGGTTTGTAAAGTTGGAATGCATAAATCATACATTCTAGGGTGGAAAGATTGACCACCTAATTGGTTGAAAAGATTTGGATGGAATTAGAGAGGACCAAATAATATGGTTAGACAACTAGGGATTTTGTTTGCCTTAACCCATCCTTAAAAAATATGTGAGAATGGGTCTTTGATTAAATTAATAAGAAAATTTGCAAATGGTAGGGCCACTTGCTATCACTACTAAGTAGAATCCAAATTTTCTAAAAAGTCCTTTCTTCATATAGCATATACTATGCTTCCTACTAGTTATTTTTAAAAACACAAGGCAACATGCTAATATAATTATAAGATATTTCCTTTGGTCAGATGGAAAAGGGGATAAGAAAAGGATTGCAATATCATGGCAATTATACTCAAACCTAAGAGCATTAGTGGACTAGGTTTAAAGAACCTTTAGTTATAGGGGTTAACCTTGGTAGTTAAATGGATTATCAGATCTTTTATTGGGAATGATCCCTAAAAATTATTGGTTAGGCATAATATCATGCAAGGATTTCCAAAAGGGAAGCCAAATTGGAAAAGATTGAATATTGATGATATGCTCGTAGGAACTTTCACACTCAAAGTTGTTGGCTCTCCTATATTTATGTCTATTTGACCTACCTAAGATTTAGCCAAGCCCTTCATTGCTTCAAAACAATTCTTCAATTGTCATGGGACTACATGTCAAGGCTATAGATATATTTGGTGAAACTTCAGTGTCAACAAGATTCCACTAGCCCTCACTAGGGGATGTTATACCCTTAATTGGTACACTAAAATATTGAAGATATTTAAGAATATCTTCCTCTATGGGTACTTGTTTTCATGGTCAAAACATAAACATAGATTTCAGCTCTTAGATTCTCAACAAAGAATGTTCACCCTACTCCAAACAACTCTCCTAGGGAATAACAATATGGTATTTATGAAGGATGAAGATGAGTTTTGGGATAGTGTGAAGTGGAATAAATGCCTACCTATGCTTGAGTACTTGATGTAGATTATCTATTAAAAACTTTCCTATTCCAATGTCCCTTATCTTACCCTCCATCGTATTTGGTCTATGCTTGATCCTTTACATCCTTGGTCTTTTAGGTTTGAGGTAATCTGGTCTTCTTGTCTTAAACCTAAAAAGTCATGTTTTTGGTGGTTACTAATATACAAAAAGCTGGTTGTGTGTGCTATTTGGAATAATTTTGGTCTTACTAATCCCCTATGTGCCTTTTGTAGTGATGCTAAAATAGTTGAACATGTGTTTTATTCTTGCCCATTTGCTATTAACCTATGTAAAAAATGTCTTAAACCTTGAAACATTATATTCAAGTATGATCTTAGATGTATAAACATTCCTTTTGGATATGATTGTACCAAAATTAAATTTCATCTATTTTTCCATAAATTATGGCTTATTTTTTTAACTAAAATTCTTTGGTTTTTGTGGAAACAAAATAACTTGGAGGTATTTTAAGGTAAGGATATATTTATTACTAACTTCACAATTGAAATAATTCTTCAATTTTTTCCTTGAAATTTTTCCTTTAATTAAAGATTCCATAGGACCAACTTGAAAATTTTCGAAGGATAGGGTTACTCAAGGTGACTTTAGACTACTTGATAGACTCTAGAGGATACCCTAGATTAAGCCTGCATCTAGACTGGGTTATGTCTCACTTGACAACTATGGAAGTATATATTTCCTAGTTTCATTAGGAATACATTAAGGATGCCTATTTTGAATAGGATGAGAATTCAGTGAAGGAGTGGATCACCCCATCTAAGTTAGACAATAATGGTATTGGTGAGTGGATGACTATAAATGATAGTGCTTTATAGGATCTATATAATGAGGAACATGGTAAGATAATCCAAGATTTTCAATCTAATAAAGATAAAAAATGATCCCTTCTTCCCATCTTCCTCTTTAGTAACCATGGATAACACCTCATGTTCCTGTTCAATATAGAGAGGAGAGAGAAGATGATGACTTAAGATATTTTAAATAGGAAAGGGTTATAATTACCTTAGTATCCTTATCATTTGTTCTCATAATTAGTTAAATATGGTTTATGAATAAAGGCTAAGAACTTAAATCAGCTAGACTAGCCTTCTACATCCACATAGGGTCAAAAATGGAATGGTTTTAGTGCACTTTTGGTCTACTTATGAAACTAATGATTATAAATGTCTTATACAAGTCATCAAGGTCCTTTTATTTCATTTTCCACCCTTATTCACGTGTTTGACCCTATGGGATCAGGAAACATACAAGTTATCACAAGATATAGGCTAAAGATCATATTTCCTTGATGAGTAAAAGCCTCTAATGCACATATCTAAGAATGGACATTGGTTTGAGGCTTGGTGATGGTTTATTGAAGTTTTTTTTTGTATCTTGTTTCCTCCTTATTATAATTTGAGTGATTATATGTAAATTTATCTCTCCCAAGATGCTACCTTTAAATGAGTATGACTGGTACTTGATCTTCAGTATAGACATGGACTGAGTGTTGCTTGGTAATGGATATTAAAGGTCATTAAAACGTTGTGGGATAAGAAATAGTATTGTATTCATGTATAAGATTCCCTTTATAGAAATAATAAATCTTAATTGTGGCCCTCATAGGAAATAAACCATCAAATAACTTCCCAACACCTTCATACACATGTTTAGCAGAGTTTAAGATTCATTAACAAAAGTTAAGGTTTTTATAGGAACCTAGGTTTGCATTTATCGCATCATATGTCTGATTGATAAAATATAAATGTTATATCATATTTAATATTTTAGTAAGGGTACCTAGGGTCTTCATAGGTCATCTTATTTTTGAATCAACAATCCATTTTAACCTCTCAATGAATCTCTACTATTTGATGGCTTCATTAGACAAAATCACTTCATAATAGGCTTTGAGTTCCAAATCAAAGCTCCATACATCTTATGACTACCACATACAATCTTGAACCCTTATACCTAAGATTAAATAATGATATCAAGGCCAAATGATAAATATAACCATGAAAATCCAATAATAATTTAAGAAAAGGGCATATCCAAGTGTGAATACTATTGAGAATCCTAACCAAGCTCAGGAGGTCAACATAGGTTAGCATTCAAAGGATTTCAAAAACATAATATACAATTGAGTATTAAAATTCAAAGAAAGGTCATGGATTATGAATGTCTATCTTAAGGAGGTGTGATTTGGATTCAAGGAAGGCCATTGATGCCTCAAATAAGTATGGAAGTACTCCTCTTACTTAGGGGCATTCTTAAGGTCCTTTTGATAATCACCACATCTAAACCATTTACCTATGGGGATGTAGACATCCTACCTTTAAAATTGGTCATGAGGTGCTATAGGAACATAAAGGAGATATCTCAAATAAAATAAAAATAAAAATATCATGTTGAAGGACAAGGAGTCTGAAGAGGTGACCAAGAAAAATGGCTCAAGCATGTACATTGAGCTAGGTTTACTTAGTCAATATAAAGTGCACAATTGAAGTAAATGGAAATGTCAAGAAATATTTAAAAGGGAACCCCAATGTGATGATGACATATATATCCTTTAGGATCTCAAAACATGGTGATACAATATTAAGGTGATTATTTGTTTTGAGTTAGACATCCAAGACACATAGACTTCAATAAATGACTCTATGAGTGGGATTTAATGTAGAATTGAGGAGGATAGATCATAGAGGCTATATTTATTTTTAAGAACATATTATATGATCTCCAAAATACATCAACACTAAATAAGGAGAAAAGAGTACTTAAGCTCAAGCCTCTAACATAACTGACTCAAGTATTCAGGTTAGTCAATGATGATCAAGGCAAACCTAAGAGAGAGAGGGACTAGGATGGTGCCTAAGGAAGCTAAATATAATTTCATAAAGTGTAAATTGGTTTAAAAATAATTTTATAGTGATATTTAATCTAGATACACATCTACAGGTCACTCAAGGTCCCAAAATCTAGTTTAGGCATACAAGTCTAAAACCATCCTTAGGCCTCAAGACCCCACGTCCACCTTGTGGCATATCCAACCCCCAAAATAATAATTAAGGTAATGAGGATTTGTATTAGGATGTATTAAACCATGAGGAGGATGTTTCAAACAAGAAAATATAATGAAAAGTCAAAATTAGTCTTAACACCCCTCTTGAGCTCTACTATCCTAAATAGGCATGTCAAGCTACCAAATCCAACACTCATATCTCATATGATAAGGCATCCCAAACCTAGTGATCTTATGGTGATTTTGGGACCTTTGTATGATTAAGATACATGGAGAAAAGAGTGGGACTTAGGAGCCCAACTCTATGAATAATCACTAAGACTATCAACCCACACAAAATTCATACAAAGAACTTGAAGGCCACCAACTTTCACTAATATCTCATCATAAATTATACATGGTAAAAATATATATTTATAATATTTTAAGGGGTTTATAGGCTATTTTTCCATGAAAAAAGGTTTTGGCTTTGGGGCTTGTACTCTATAAACCATTGTTGAGATGGTAGGCCAAAACCCTCTCTAAAACCTTGATTAAAACTTGATGAGTAAATTTCACCTAAAATGATTCCAAATGAGATACTTAGGCCTAGAAACAACATTTATGGTTTCCCTAGTTCACACAGACACCCAAATAGTCTATTGTTTGGCATGTGTAGGGTATATGTTGTACAAATTAGGCCTAAAAGAGCTATTTTAAGCCTATATACAAGAGATTGTAAGAGGCTGCATATCCTACATGTTTATGAGGAGGGATAAGGATCTATAGGAATAAAATAATTACACAATGGCCACCTAAAAGGGCCTCCATATATGACAATCACTTGCAGACATGCTTAGGTACCTAGGTAGAGGACTGTGTGCACACAAATAAAAGGTAAGTGGCTTACCCATGATAAAATATATGATCTAAGGGATCTAAGGGATGAATTAAATACTAAAAATGGTGGCCAAGTTCTTCATATATCTAGTTTTGAGACAAAACATATAAATTCTATCTTTAGGCCTATTTGCCTAACACCTTCCTCAAGGTAATGACTTGAATTTTGAAATAGAGGATAAGAGGGGATTAAATAACACCTTAGACTAAAATGGAGATGTTTTTCAAGGATTTTCATATGTGTGGAATAGTGATTTATAAAATAAAGGTTAGAGTTGGTCACTTTGGCTTAAAAATTCCTTAAGACTACTTAGAATGCACAATTCTCACTCAAGGAGAAAATTTATGAGCTCTTAACTATATGGAATAGTTACATGGGGGTCTGAGCATTTTATAAAATTTGAGGGGGTTTTTGTAAATGATATAAGTGTAATTGGTTCATAGGTTAAGGACGAACCATTGCTAAGAACCTAAACCCCCTTAAACCTCCCTAAAACACTAATAGTAACCCGATGGAGAATATATTGAATAATTTTCATCCGAATACATTGGCATGACTTGGGAGACACCTAAATTTCATAATACACTCAAAGGAGATCCCATCCATGGAATTAGTTTGTATGCACAGTCATATGGACATCCCAAAAACATGATTATGGCAAGGTTTAAGGATAAATTAAAAGTGAAAAACTTAGTCAAAGGTTGAAAATCATTAAATAAGGTATTTTGAGGTATATTTCACCTTATAAAATCATTAAAAACTCATAATTATACCTGGAAATACTCATATAGTTCTATGCCAAGTAGGTAATCTAGATGTGCTAAAAGGAAGTGACCTAGTCACCTAAGTAAGGTAGAATTATAGGTGTGATTTTCTTGAAAAGCCTAAGTCTTTATATAATATGTTGGTTCAGATTTTAAATAAGCTCACTCTATCATATTTAAGGTTTTATTCAATCTTTGTAGCCATCAAAACAATGAATAGTCAAGAGACTGGGCTACTTGTCTAAAAGGCCTACTTAATGAATAAATGAAGATGTTAATAGGAATAGAGGGGTACTATGGATTAAATGCATGTTCATTAAACTTATGTAACTAGCTCATGTGGTGGTAAAACCCATCTCCTATCCACCATCAAGGTTTTGGTAGTTTTTTAAATTCATATTAGCATGCAAAAGGGAGGTGGATATTAAATGCTTCATGGAGGGGGCCTAATTAAACCACTTTAATGTTTTGTAACTATCATGAAGAGAGATGACTGACTAGTATTTTCATGCACATGCTCATCATGGGGTTAGACTTGGAAAAAAAATAGACATCAACACCACATTATATTCTCCTTCTTGTTGATTATTGTATAAATGTAGGCTCTTAGGATATTATATCTATCCCTCAGTTGAGCATGATGAAACTTTGCCAAAATCATATCTTTTAAGCCTTGTGAATCAATAAAAAAGGATTATTTTTGTAATTATTTGATAAGATAGTGTCTCATGTGTTTGTTGTTTTACACAAGTATGAAGTTCATTCTCCTTTTTAGGTCCTTTCCCTTGCCTAGTTACTATAATGTTATCCTATACAGGTCATGTGATGTGCTAAAGTGTTGGTAGTTGTTATTGAAGAGTAATCTAGTTGAGAGTGTTTTTAAAATTCCTCTTATCCATTACTTTCAATTTTCACACATATATCATAGCCTCCACATGAAATAATTATGCTTAGGATCTCATTGAAAATTTATTTCAATCATTAGTCTTTACTTGGTTCACAAAGTATTGTTTATGATCAAGTAGAGTGGATAAGTCATATTGGTGCATTACCTACCTTTATATTAGGTTTAATTTCATGTATTTATCTATCTATTTTCACCCCACCAAATTTTTAGGTCATATTAAGTGATATCAAATTGATGCAAAATTAGATATATCCCCATAAACTATAGGTTTAGTCCTACTATAGATCACCCATAGCCTTTGGACCAATCCCATGTTACCCCAAACTTGGAGTGGTTTGAACCATCTTCTCTTAAGGGTGAATTTTATAGAGATAATATTTATGAAATTTCTAGTGGGACTAGGATTCAAGTGATTTGAATCTTTCACTTACAAACTTAGATGACATAAAAGAACTTTAATCACTTTAGTGTTAGATATATAGTCAAGTTTCATGCAAAAAGTGGTCACAATGTCTTCATCAAAAGGTAAGGAAGATAATTTTATTATCTTTATACATTATTAGGATTAATATATACCCTATGTGAAATGCTAGTCCTAAACCCCCTAATTCTCCTAACCCTACTCAACAAAATATCACTAAAAAACATACACCTCTAATGGCTAGGACTAGACATCAATATTTTTTTCCCTTATGTGGTGGTATCCCCTTAAATGTGAATCAATTTAATGATATAACCACTTGTGTACTCAATATACTTCCCTGTTTCACAAGATAAAACACAACCTCCCTTATCGAACATATTATAGACAACCAATTTCTATTTAGTTCGTAACGTGAGCCAAGAGAATGCGATAATGAGGTTATTGATCAATTCCTTGAAGGGTGAGGCACTTAACTAATATATTGTTTTAACACCTACTTCTATCAATACCTGGGATGAATTTGGGGAACACCTTTCTAAAAAATTTGAGGATAGGAGTGACCATTTGTCTTTAGTAAAATAAATCACCATAATTAAAAGGGGTCCCTAAAGTTTAAGGTATATTTCAATTATAGGATTCAAAAAAACATGGATAGGATCCCCATGGTAATGGAGCTAACTCCCAATTATGTCCTCTTATACTAATTAGGATCCCTCAATTATGATATGGGAGTCATCATAAATTCTAGGGGGAATACACTATAAGATTCCTATGAGGTGGCCATAACGGTAAAAAATTATCTAATACAAGTAGGTAAGCTTACCCCAATACCCATCATGCCTTTCTTCCTAGAGATATGACTCCCTATGCCTACTATTTCTCCCTTACCAACACCAACCAATTGTGATCAATTAGATGTCAATGAAGCAGACAGATTGGGTAAGATTGAAGGGCTAGTTAAGGCACAATTTATTAAGATAGTGGCCTTAAAGAGGCAAAAAACTCCACTCCATAGACCTTTCCAAGTACCCTATCAATCCCCCTATCATACCTATTAGTATAATAGACTTTTATATCAACCTAATTCATAAGTTCAATGGTACATCACTCAAGAAAATCCCTATAATATCTACAACTCCAATTTTGCTAACACTTGTAGAACACTAGTTCCAAATCAAAACCATGATCAAGAATGTTAATGGGCTAATCAATGGGGTTAGTTAACTGATATGTAAATTAGTTCATGTGGATATGTATACCAAGCTTATTTCATGTAGTATAATCAAGGTCCTTCAATACATGATATCCAACCTCTTAAAGAACATAATGAAGGACCTTCTATGCAACATGGAGACACTACCTTCATGACTTAAGCTTAGATGCCAAATAAATAAAGAAAAAGTGGAAGTAAGGTAACATTTGATACTAATTTTTTTAAATTCCAATAAGGAGAACATTCCTTTAATAAAGTTACAGCCAATCAAATTAGAGGTGCAACCAAGGTAGATAGTCCAATTGTATCCCATATAAGGGCTAAAAGAAGGGTAGTTGGTGTTGATTAATAAGTTAGTAGAGCATCCACTCCACCATCTCAACCACCTCAAGAGGCTACTGGTCAAGGTGAATTTTCTAAGACTCCACCAACTCAGCAAGTTCAAGATGGGAGAGGGTAAAATCATATAGGTCCATTCATACCTCAATTCACACAAGCTCCAAGTGGTGCTACTACTCCTAAGTTGAATTCAAAGGCTACCAAATCTCATATTTTAATTTTAGATTAGATGAATAAGTCCCATGTTACCATACCTATGTGGGATACCGTACACATTCCAAGTTAGAAATATCTTCTCCAATAAGAGTTGTCCAAACTCCACATCTTGGACAAGCAGGTAAAAAAGGTGGGTGTAGTCCTAACTAATACCAATCATTTTCATGAGTCTTAATCACATAAAGTAGTCAATCCCCCTCCTTTATATATATTTATCATTATAGGTGATTTCCTAGTATATAAATATATGATATATAGTGGGGCTAGTACTTCTATCATGCCAAAGTCTATAGTAGATAAATTTGGTCTAAAGTATGAACCTAATGCCAAAAGTGTCTTAAAATTAGATGGGTCTCTTAATAATATTTTTTGTGTACTTAAGGATTTGAAAATCATCTTTTCTACTTATCCTAATTGAACTATATCTCAATATGTGGTAGTAGTTGACCTCCCTCCCTACTTTGCCTTATGCTTGTCTATGGATTTCACTACCAAGACAAGGAGATATATCTCTTTTGACTAGTATTATATGGTTTTTAGGACTAAATATAGAACAAAATTCACCATAAAGTATGAATCTCTCTCTAGGTTCCATTTATATCCTTACAATCCTAACTTTTCTAATGTCAAATGCCCTATCATAGATGAGGATGAACACCCTAATGACCAAGAGTCCATTGAACCACTTGAAGGAATATCATATTTGATACTTGATGAATGGGAAATATATAAAAATGGCTATGATCCATATAAAAGCATTAAATATGAAAGTTTGGTTATATATTGTGTGCATGAAGAAGGGGCTATCATACTATCACTCACTATCCCAAACCAAGATCATGAAGCAGTTGGAATTTTTTATTTGATGGCTCTAGATCCAAGAATGTAAGTGGGGTACGAGTCATGATTATCTCTCCTTAAAAATAAATGTACTTTTCTAGCTTAAGGTTTCAGTTTAGTTGTACTTGAAACATAACAGAGTATGAGGCCCTCATCCATGGGATGTAATGGGAAATAAATAAAGGCATAAAGATCCTACAAGCCATGGGAGATAGTGAGTTAGTGTTCATTAGGTGAGAGGTCAAAATGCAGTCAAGAATTGAAAGGATTTATGCCAATAATGATTATCAATAACATTGAAAGTGTTGAATTGAAAATAAGAAAGAAAATAAGTTATCTCTCAATGTGCAAACCATAAGTTGAGACAAGATTTTAAAGTGAGAAACCAAACGTATCTTATAAAATACACATAATATTATTAGAAAAATTTCTACCAAAATCTCCAAATATACAAAATTGAATCAAGAGCACAAGAGGAGAAAAGAGAGAACTTAACATTCTAGTGAGGAAAATAGGAGAGGAAGGGCTCTTTTATAGAGCTAGAAGAGGAAAATGGGAGTTACATATAACCCCATTATGAACTTATAAACCCTCCAAGTGTGTGACACTTGTGTCCTAATACCTTACAAAGAGAGGTAAGTGTGTGTCACGTGGGGAAGGGATAGTTACATGCAAGTAACTCTAAATCTAACAAGCAGATTAGAGAGATGAGTGACACTTAATAAAGGTAGGAATAAAGTGTATTTATAAATACAATAACTATACACATAAATAATACTTAGGATAAACATATAAACCTATATAAATGACCTAAATTAAGGTTAATTCTCCAAAACTCCCCCTTAAGCTTAAATTTTGGGTTACAAAAGTGGAGAACACCTTTACAAACAAAGAAGAGAGTTTAAATTACATAATACTCCCCCTTAATATAAAATTTATTAAAGAGGAATTATAAAAAAAAAATTAAAGAGAGAAAATAAGAGAAGGTATCACCAAAAGTCACAAGAAAGAAAGTGTGATCACCAAGAATCTTCAAAAAATTCTCTTCAGACAATGTGGTCAATCTACCATGAAACAAAGACCAACCAAAAGGAGTAATGATCCAAAAACCTACATAACAAGAAAGCTAACACCAATATTTCAAGTTAAGTAACCATTATTCCAAAAATATGATATGTGTATATAAAATACTAAAAATAGATGTACAACTAGACAAATTTGAGCAAAGACAACTTCCATCATAATGTGTGTAAACTTGTATGAAAAGAAGTTAGTCACAAAATCTCTAAATAAAGCATGTATCCTTTGCAACAAAAATCAAGGAATGCATAGAAAATTCATTTTAATCAACATGGATACAAATAAGATGTGTCACTTGTAAAAGATATTTTTCATGAAGCATTAGAAGAATGATTTAAATAAGACATCAAAATCTCTAGAAGATTCATCATTTTCTCTACTAATACAAATAGTTTTACCCTTAGAGGTAGGAAATGTAGTCGTTTTCCAACAATGTAAAGTGTCATTCATGGATTTACCACAAGATTTTCATGGGTGCAATTTAAAAAAATTATATATTTGATGCCCATATTTTCCCTAATACACAAGGTTTAACACTTTTAACCAAAACATGAGCATTAAAAATAGTATAATCAAAAGAAGTTACATTATAAGTCCTTCTATGTGGAGGAGAACAAGATTATAAATTTTCATTAGAATTAGATGAAGTAGTAGAAGTAATGTAATCAAGACCTTTAGAATTAGCATTAGAATCAAGCAAAATAGGTTCAAGTATACCAGATTCATACTTACCAAGACCTCCACCCGTGTACCCCATGGAGTGCATTACTTTTAAGCTGGGGTTGGTAGGAGTGTGCACATGAGATGGAGTTTGTTTAGAAACACAAGGAGATTCATCATCATTATAACTATTATCATTAGTAAACGATAGAGTTTTGCATAGACATCAATTTCTTATTAAAAGAACATTTTAAGGAATTTAAAATCACATTTTGACATGCAATTTACATTTTAAGCGCAATAATGTCATCATTTTTTAAATCAATTTGATATGTAAGATTTTTAAAAGATAAAATAATAGATAGTTTGAAATCCATAATAACAAGATCAAATCTTACAAAAGATAAAAATGCTTTAAAAAACTTGTTGTAAAATTTAAACTATAAGACAACCAATAATGATTAAAAGTAAGCTTATAAAATTGATGTTTAAATCAATTAATTTTTAAATTAAAACTTAAACCAAAAAAAATCAATTAATAAAACATGTTTAAAATTTATTAAATGAATAATAAACATAACCTAGTTTATTACTATTTTGCTTTAATTCATGAAATTAATATATATATATATATATATATATATATATATATATATATATATATATATATATATATATATATATATATATATATATATATATATATCTCAATTGTTAAAAAAATTAGAGTAAAAAAGGATATGTAGAAAATTCTTACCATAACATGTCTTTTGAAACATTAGATGAAACAAATTTTAGAGGGATATGAGAAACTTTTAATAAAATAATTATTCTTAGTTGTTTTTGTTTTTTTTTTTTTTGAAATTTTAAAGGTTTTAACTTTTCATAAAACCAAAAAAGATTTTTTTGCATGAAAAATCCACATGGGAAAATTTAAATTCCATTTACATTGCACTTTTTGTTTTATTTAAACATGGATTAAAATAAATTTTCTCTATTGGTTTTGAAAAAACATGGCATATAAAGTGTCATATGTCAAAAAAAAAAATGCCTTTTTAAAAAAACAAGCTTTTCAGTAATGTTGAGTATATGGATTTTCAATCAGTAAATGTTAAAAAAAAGAATTTAATTGATTTTTCTTATTTAAATCCATAAAATATGAAGAGTAAAAATATCCAATGGTGGTGCCTCAAAGGCAAAAGCATGAAATGTTACAAAAAGGGCATATGATGAAATAGAAAGAGATTTTTTTTTGTAAAAAACAAAATGGTTGCTAAAAAACAAGGGATGCAACATGTATTTATAATAATCAAAGATTAGTAAAATTTAAAAAATGTACCTGATAGTAATAACTATGCTAAAAAGGATAGAAATATTTCAAATTTTGGAACAAAGAAGGAAGATGCAAAATGATGGAGACTCAAAGGGCTGAGTGACTAGGTGGAAGGGAGATGCCAAAAAAAGAGGGATGCCCTCAAATCCATGCTACTAGATATAACAAATAAAAGGAATCTCAAAAAAAAAAAAAAAAACTTCCTTAAAGAGAGAGGCATAGTAGAGAGGAGGACATACAACTAGTGTGGATCACCATACTCCAAAGTAGGTAAGAGAACAAAGGAAGTGATATAGAAAAAATAAGAAGGAAATGTAAAGAGAAAAAGTGAAAAAACATGGCAATGAAACTGGGAAAAAATAAAGTAAATAAGACAAAGATCAAACTAGGACAAAGAAACTATCATCGAAGGGTAAAACCAAAAAAATCATGCAATTAGAAAGAAAAAGCATATAAGTGAACAAGTCAAATAAATCATAGGGATACCATTTGATGCCAAAGGATAAGGCAAGTAGAGGGGGTCTTCCCATGAGGGGTGACTCCCTGAGAAGTAATTCTTCAATGCTACACAACTTCAAAATAAAAACATGGCAACATTTTTGAGAAGAGGGATTAATTAAAAAAAGCTTTGATTGATTTAATGAGTAGAAAAAAATACATCTGAGAATAAAATACAAAGATATTTAAAAACTTAAATATCATAAAAAATCAAGTATTAGTAATAGATAAAAAACTAATTTTATTTTGTTACTAATAACAAAGTATTAGTAAAAATTATAAAAATAATTGTTTGTTTGTTTTTTACTAACAGCTAATTATTAGTATTAAATTACGAAACAAAAAAAGAATTTTTTTAAAAGGTTGGTAATTTTTTTAAAATTATAATGTGGCTAAAGCCTAAAAAAAGGGTTAGAAACCACTAAAGGAAATTAAGGAAAAAGAGAAAGATCTAAAATAATTAGCAAGGGTTAGAGCTCTCACAAGAAACAATTGGGAATTATCCTTAAAAATCCACACACTATTCAATAAAAATGTTAATAAGATGACCATAGATTTGATACCATTTTAGGATTTATGCCAATAATGATTATCAATAACATTTAAAGTGCTGAAATGAAAATAATAAATAAGCTAAGTTACGTCTCAAGGTGTAAATCACAAGTTGAGACAATATTTTAAAGTGAGAAACCGAATGTATCGAATAAAAACCCATGTAATATTATTAGAAGGCTTGGTACCAAAATCTCTACAAATACAAAAATGAATCAAGAGAAAAAGAGAATAAAAGAGAGAACTAAACATTCTAGTGAGGAAAAAAAGAGAGGAAGGGATCTTTTATAGATCTAAAAGAGGAAAATGGGAGTTACATAAAACTTCATTATGACCTTACAATCCCTCCAAGTGTGTGCCACTTATGTCCTAATCCATTATAAAGAGAGGGAAGTGTGTGATATGTGTGAAAGGGAGAGTTACATGCAAGTGACTCTAAATCCAACAAGTGGATTAGGGAGATGAGTGACACCTCATAGACGTAGGAATAAAGTGTGTTTATAAATATAATAAATACACATATAATTATAACTTATGATAAAACTAGAAACCTATAAAAAGGACCCAAATTAAGGTTATTTCTCTAAAAATAATCCAATCTTAAAGGCATAAAAACATAAGTTTTGGGACCTTTTGGAAGACTTTTAGGCCTTTAACATTCATTCCATTCCTAGAGAGGCCAATCAGTATGCAGACCAGTTATCGGCCATAGGAACATAGTATGATATTCTAAGTGGGGTCAAGGAAATTGAAGAGTAGTCTCAATTCAAGGTGGTATGTGTACATTTATTCCCTAAAAATGAGGTCATTTGGTAGGTTAAAAATGATAAGCAGATAAAATACTTTTTGTAATAAGAGGTAGAATTCTGCTCAAGGAACCAAGGCAGATTGCAATAATAGTATGAGGACCAAAATATCCAATTAAGGAAAAAAAATCTACCTAAAGTTTTGGTGAAAATGGAAAATATATTTAAAAAAAATGATCAACTAGGGAAATACAATGTTATCATATCCAAAAAGGAAGAGAACTATGAGAAGGTCATCATTTTCAAAGATAGGTTGCTTAAACTAGGAAAAGTGAATACCAAGGAGGAGAAGGCAACCTTCATAGAGATATGTGAAGAGTTTTCAAACATATTTTCTTGGGAGTATCATGACTTGAATGGGTTTGATGCTAGTTTGGATCAACATACCATAGATTTGGAGGCAAGTGCTAAGCCTGTGAGACAAAAAAATGGTCAATCCTAAGATTGGGATCTTTATGAAGGAGTTGACCAAGCTCATTGAATCCAACAACATCTCCCAAATAAAAAATGCTTCACGGTTTAGAAATATTGTGTCTTTGAGTAAAAAGAATGAAGAGATAAAGTTATGTGTAGACTTCAGAGATCTCAATAAGGTGTCACTAAGATATCACTACCCTTACCATCTATGGATCACATTATTCAAGGGTTTCAGGTTCACAAAGGTTATCCTTTCTTGATGGATACTCAAGGTACAATCAGGTGTTAGTGAGGGATGAGTATCAACACAGGACTACCTTCACAACCAATTGGGGCACTTATGCTTAGAAGAATAAGCTTTTTGGACTATCTAATGTAGGTTCCACATTCCAAAGGGTAATGGATGTAGCCTTCCAAGGACTCAATAATTATATGGTGCTCATATACCTTGATGACATCATATTATTATCCAAGGACCCCAAAAATCATTTGACACAATTGAGGCTGGTGTTTGATAGGTACAGACAGTATGGGGTCTCCTTGAACATCAAAAAGTGTATTCTTATAGTCCATGAGGGTAGAATTATAAGACATGTTATGTCAAAAGAAAGCCTTTCTATAGACCCTGAGAGTATAAGTACAATCCTTTCCTTATCACTTACCAAACATAAGAAAGGATTGCATACTTTCTTGGGAAAAATCAACTTTATTATAAGGTTTGAACCTAGATTTTTAGAATTGGTAAGGTCTTTAACCAACATGCTCAAGAAACACAAAGAGTTTTCATGGACTAAGTAAGGTACAATAATATTTTAATCCTTTAATCAAACCATTTCCCAAGCTTAAATCCTCCTTAACCCTAATTTTTTAAGTGACTTCTTATTCTATTCCTTCTCTACAAATGACATTATTTCTACCATGCTTATGCAGTAAAACATTGAGGGACTTGAGTAGACCATAGCATTCTTTATCTAAGAATTGGAGGGGTATGAAGAGAGGTATACTTTTTTTGAAAAACATGTACTTGGATTAATGATATATATTAATAAGTTGAGGCACATGGTGTCTAAAAACAAAATATTTATCATGGTGTTTCACCCTAACATCAAAGACTTTTGGCTTAACAAAGTCTTGAGTGAAAAGAGAGCTAGTTGGGTGACCAAATTCATGTAATATGACATATAATTTAAGGTTAATAAGTTCGTTAGGGGTAGGGGACTATTTTAACACCTTGTATTAGATGTGAAGGAGGACAAGGAAGTGGTTCTAGAAATTCCAAGTGACCATAAAACATTTTCACCTACATCTCTTTCCAACTAGACTAAAGACATGGTGAGATTCCTCTAAGAAAGAGAATGTATTATAGGAATAGATAGTAAAATAAGGAGGTAATTTAGACTTAAATTCATTTCTTATGTCTTGATTGATGGGTTACTCTTTAAAAAAGACCTTGATTGTATTTTTTTGAGGTGTGTAGAAACTAGTCAAATTAACAAACTCCTAGACCAATTTCATGATAGGCCTATAAGAGGACATTTTTTAGCCAAGATAGAAATATAAAGGATCATAAGAGTGGTATTTTTTTTTCAAATTTTATTCAATCACTCTCATTCTTGGGTTATGAGGCACCAAAAATGTGCTATGATCGTAGGCAAGCAAAGACTAGTTGCCTTGCCTCTCAAGCCTATTCAAGTGGAGCAACCCTTCATGCAGTGGGGCCTAGAATTTGTAGGTATGATTCATACCCCATATACTATGATAAATAAATGGGTTTTGACTAAAAATTATTACTTTACTATGTGGGTAGAGGTAGTTGCACTTAAGGAAGTAAATTATAACTCGATTTTGGAGTTTTATGATAGTCTAGTGACTAGATTTTGGGTCCCCTCCACCATAATATTAGACAATATATTATCCTTAAATAGTGAAAGGGTGTGTGATTTGGATCTTAACCATGAAATTTATCTTATTTATTCATCTAATTACTATCCATATATAAATTTACTTGTAGATTCCACCAACAATAATCTAATTAGGATCATAAGAAGAACAATGAAGGACAACCAAATGGAGTGGCATACAAAGCTAAGGACAACCATATGGGAAGATAAGATAGATCCTAAGAGGTATATTAGACATTCACCATATCTTTTTTTTATATTTAAAATAATCAAGGATTCCCATATCACTTGAGATAATAGCCTTGGGATTTACACACCAACTTAAACTCATGAAGAGTGATGCAAGGGAATGAATGAATTGAGAGAGTTGGAAGAGACAAGGGATGATGTTATGAATTCCGTGCAGTATAAAAAATATTAGTTAAATAGATAATTTGAAAATATATATTATTTAAAGACATTCCAATAAGGTGACATTGTACTCAAGTGGGATGAAGATCATGCCAAGGTAGGTAGTCATTCAAAGTTTGAGTCCTTAGAGTGGACCATATGTTATTATCAACTACAAAGTGAATAATACATTCCAATTATCTAGGTTGAGTGTTGAGTAAATCCATATTATTTAAATGGTATTTTATTTAAGTATGATTACTAGGAATCACAAAACTATATTTATACATAGTAGCTTAGGTTTACTTCTTCCAAGTGTTGTAGAAAATGTTTTACTAGTTACTTGTTTGGTTGTGTTCTTATTGCTTTCTATTGTGTGTCTTTGGTACATTTCCTTTGTGTCATTTTTTGTGTCTTTATATATTATTTTATTCCTTACGTTATGAAAGGTAATATACATGAGGTGATATTTAAAATAAAGAGTCTTCATCTAGGCATGAGTTATGTGCAAGATATCCTAGGTCCTATTGACTAGTAGACAGGTCAAGCCTTTAGAGTCACTAGTAATGTTGAATTATTTATACCCTTAGGCCTATAAAGGATTCAACCTATGTCTTTAGTACCAAATATCACCATGGTTACCCTCTTATATCCCTTGAGGTGTCAAGTCAGTCCAGAAAGGGATCACTAGTCATTATGGAGAGGTAGTAGGTTCAAGTACTTTACCATGTCAAGAGATAACATGGTAGTTATATTTTATACCCATTTAATATTATGTCAAATAATAGAATTTTTATTATTTATTTATAAGGATACATAACATGTTTTTTAATTTCCTAACAGTCTAACATGGTCATATCGAATATGACTCAATGTTTGTAGCTCATGCCCTATCATGAATCCATATATTATATTGAGAGATTGAAAAGTATGATAAGGTAATAAGGTTAGAGATGTTATAAAAAATGTGGGGTAACCTTTTTTGGGTCCTTAAAATGTTTTAATGTCCTTTGGATAGACATTAAGGTACCTCTTTTTTAGACCTTTACTTGAGATCACATCTATTACTTAAAAGGGGTGTTTGACCATAGAATGATGCTAGTTTGATCCCAAAACACCAATAAGACCATAAATTATGAATTAAAAATTTCCCATGACCACAATATTTCCATGATCAAATTATTTTATATATAAATGGATGTATTTTCAAAAGTCAAATGATTTATTATCCACTAAACAGTCCTACATGTGGAAAATAATGGATCTTCAACTTCCCCATCCATACTTCATGGTTTTAAATGTATTTTGTCTCCAATTTTCCTTATTCCTACCCATTAGTAACATTTTCAGGTGTGAAAACTTGAAAAATTTCAAAAAACTAGTGTTTTTCAAGAGTTTTCAAGTAAGTATGGATTTGTATAGTACAAGCATTGTCATAAAGATTTAGGTATCTACAAAGGGGAATTAATAAAAACATTGAGTGAGAAAATACATGATTTTAAATCCAATAAATATTTAAAAATTACCCCTTATTCCCATCTTCCTCCTTATCAGCCATGTATAGCACCTTAGGTTCTTGTTCAATAGATAGGAGAGAGAAGATGAGGACCTGAGCTCTTGTCCAAACAAATGGGATGTAATTTCCTTTTGATCCTTGGCATTGGTTTTAAAAATAATGATTTATGATATATGATCAAAGGTTAAGAACTCAAGGTAGTTAGAATAGCCTTCTACATCCACATAAGGTCAAGAATGTAATAATTTCAGTGCACTTTTGGCCTACTTGATAAAACTTGTTATCCTTGAATTTTAGCAAGTTAAAATTATGGTATAACCCCTAAAAAACTTGTCCATTTCATATACCATTGTCTCTAATCATGCAAAAGGAGGCTAATTTTTTCTTATTTGCATTTTTTTTCCCAAAAAAGTTGATCTTTTAAGGGAATTTTACTTTTATGCAGTTCAAAGAATTTTCTTTGAACTACACTTTGTTTCTTTCTATGAAAAGTCAAATAAATTTCTCCAATTTTGCATATGCTTATTTCTCTTTTTGTTGAGTTAGAGAATTGTCCCAAAATTGCATATGCAAATTTGGAGAATTATTTTGAGATTGCATATGCAAATTCAAGAAATTTATCTGACCTCACACCTGGGACCCACCATCTTGACATTAATTTATTACTCTTCTTAAGTATATATAACCCTAGTAATTTCATTTTAACCACTTCTTTTTTCTTGTTCACCATTTTTGAGCTTGTGTGCATATTTATTCACCATCTTCATGGTTAATTAGATTTTTTTGTTTGATTGGTTTCATGCATAACACCTTGTTTTGGTCAATTTCATTTTTTTCTAGGTAAATCTCCCTATTTATTTTCTTCACTTTTTGTTTTTTCGTTCTATTTTTTTTGTGTGTTTGGTCATTTTAGGGTTATGAATATTTTTAGACCAATGCCCATCGTGCACTTCAGAGAATTTTCCCTAAAATGCACAAAGGGAAAATAATCCAGGTTTAGACTTATACAGTTAAAAAAATCTCCAAAGTGCACATTACACATTTCCTAGTGTATTTTGAAGAATTTTATCTGAAGTGCATGTCACTCAATGCACTTCAGAGATTTTTATTCAAAACACACAAATAAAAAGCATGTCACAATGCATTTCAAAGATTTTTTTCTAAAGTGCATGTCATTAGATGCACTTCAAAGATTTTTCTTTAAAATGTATTTAAGTTCACTGAACCCCTTTCCCATGTAAATCAGAGAGTTTTCTCCAAATTACACCAACCTTTCCTATGTGGTTGGGAGAAAATTATCTAACTTAAACTAAAGTGATTCACCTTTCATGAATTTTAGATAATTTTCTTTGAACTACAAAACCTTCCATATACATCATGAAAAAGTGATATTTTTCACCAATCCTACATTTTTGAAAAAGATGAAAAATGCTAACTTTGGATAATTAAATTTTATTACTTGCAACCATCCAATAAATGGTAGACATCTCTCCAAACAAGAAGATAATTAAGTAAAAGTATCAAGGTGCCTTACCATTATCTAGTTTTTATTCAAATATGGATCAAATTAGAGATACATAAATTGGTCATGTTGACATGGATAAGTTTTTACAAAGATTGGGAAGAGAACCCATTACACCTCATCTGTAGCTAGTACTTAACAGTGAAATTAATTTGGTTGCTGAATTTATACTATCATCACATGATTCTGAGTTCATCTTTATCATGATAACACACTTTGACAAGGAAAACAAATCAATCAAAGATTTAGAGGGAAAGATGATCATTCACCTTGACGAGGAATATTTTGATAAGATTTTTCACCTTTATGAGATTGAGGAATATTTTAAGTTAACTATGGAGTCATCTCAAGAATTTTATGACAAAGATATTGAGAAGTTCAAAAAATATATCAAAACCTAATGGCTCAAGAAACCTCAACCCACCATTTCTAGATGGCCCAAGTATTTGTATCGTAGTGAATTTTTGGAGGAGATAGGGGATTTTTTTACTCTCCTTAGAAGAGTGAAAGTGTTGTTTGTTTTAAAATTTTTTCAAGAATGGATGTATCAATATATTTTGGTTATTAAAAGAAACAAGCAAAGAGTCTTTTGGGGTAAACAAATCAGTGATATTATTTGTCAACATCTCTCTGAGGTAGCTTCTTCACTTAAGTTTTATATGACTTCATATCTAGTGTATACTACAGCTAATATGAATTATTTATTGGGTATAAATTATATTAGTGAAAGGAAAAATGTTCTTGTATATGATAAATATCCACAACTAACTCTAAAAGAAAGCATCAAGCATTACAAGAGAGTTTATGATACTTTCTTCTATACATTCATCTACACTCTTGACAAAGAACTTGAAAAGAAAAGAGTTTCAGACTAGCCATGGGCACAAGTTAATAGGGTTAGATGTATTTTATTGAAATTTCCAACTTTTACATACATCAGGGTAGGAGGATTTGATGAATAACCTTACATGCTACCTAGATACCCAAGTGATAAACTAATACTAATGGAAATGTGCAGACAAGTGATGAATGTGCATAAAAAATAATTAGATGCTCACAAGAGAGGTTTAAAATTTTTAATTATTATTGGTTAGTACACAATTTCCACTATACCAAAGGCTAAGAATATGGAAATTGAGATGCAGTGGATTACACTTAAAAAATTCAAAAGTAGAGAAAACTTTGATCACTGAATGATGAAGGAGAGGCTCAAGTGTAATATCACGCATGTACATAAAATTAAAGATATCTGGGTAGAATTTAGAACTAATGAAGATATAAGGAGATTTTATTATAATCACCTTACTACTGATCAGATTATCAATTTGGAATTAGAAAATATTCTTGGGGATTTGATAGATGATGGTATTGTATTGATCCATCATATAAGGAAAATCAAGTGGCTTCAACTCCTCTCCCTCCTATCCAATGGTCAGTCAAAGAATCCATTTCCATTAGAGACATACTTCAACCTATTCTTTTAACAAATAATGCTTGGTTGGAAAATAAAGGAATTATGTTGAAACATTTTAAGACTAGTTCTAAAGAGGAGTATCATGAAGAAACTGCTAACAAATGAGAGGAGCTGAGAACAAAAAATTAATAGGAGCCCTCTACTTCCAAACAATAGCCAAAATTTGTTTTTTTTAGTAAAGGAAAGAAGAAAAGCAAAGAAATAGGTGTCAAGGAAAGTGCTCAAATGGAGAAAAAAGAAGTCCCAGTCACAAATGAGGTACCACCTCAATCAACAACATCACAATTATCTCAGCCAATGCTTGAACAGCCTATACAAGTAGAGACTACTCAATCTGAGGTTCCTTTGGCTAAAAATTTTCAAGCCATAGTTTCATAGGTAACATTTTCGGTAGTTCCTCCTATGAGTACCACTATACTAATTTTCTTATTCCTTCTCAAGTTGTTCTTTCACCTCCATCTTCACTTCCTAGTGCCACATTTTTACAAGTTCCTTCGCAAGGTACACTAGACCAAGTTTTTGATTCATTGTGAAATCTACCCAATCCTTCAAAGTCATTAGGATCCATGAATAATTTATATTTCACCTAATAAGATATTGACAAATTTATGTCTATACCTTCCTTAAAGACAAAAAATCAAGTTCCTACCAATCTAGTATCCAAAATGTCTATAGGAACTAAAGTGGTGGTTACTCTAACCCAAACTCCACCTATTATTACTACAATCCCATTGGTGTCAACCCCATTACCAGATACCTCCATCACATTACCTTTCATTCCACTTACTTCACAATCCATTATCCCTCCCAAAGTTTCCCAAGCTTTAGCATCCTCTATCCTAAGAGATTTATCTCCTCTTCCTCCTTGGCTAGAATCACAAACACCTATGAAGAAGAAGTGAGTAGTCGCCCTAGAAGATTTTCATTTTTGTCATCTTGTGCCAATAAATCCAAAAATAGAAAAGAAGGCCAAAACTATGTCAAGGGTAATTTTTGAATCTGGGCATAAGTTTGTTGAAGTTACAGTGCCTTTCAAAGATAGAAACATTGAGTATATTCAAGCATATGAATATGTAGTGAGACAAATAGTATACTTTTGTAATTTTCCATATGTAGTTTTGTTTAATGTAAATTACATGTAGGAAAAGTAAATAGTCCTAAGTCAAATAGGACTTTGTCAATGAATAAGTCAATGTATTTATGTTTTTCCTATTTTTTTTCATAGCTCCTCTCTATAAATATGAGGATGCTCTTTGTATAAAGGATCACCAATTATTATAGAGGAGAAATTCTATTGAATGGAGAAACAATTTTCAAACATTGTGTTCATATTGTAAATCAAAAATTCAATCAATATAATAAAATCAATTTATCTTTCAAAATTTGTGTTGAAATATACTTGTGGTGTATTGGGAATGTTATTTTATCTTTGAAATTGCATTTTCTTCTACTTTGAGTGAATTTTGGTGTGAAATTTCTATAAAATGGAAGGTGCTAGAATGCTAATTTTGGAGTTTTTGAGCTACTTATTAGTTTATGGGTTTGTGTTCATCATTGAAGGTGAATTACTGAGGAGACTTTGAATTACCAATTATTCTTCTTTGATAATTTTAATCTTTGTTAGAAATAAGATGAAGAATTTGGGTTGCACTTTATTCTATCTTTTAAGTTTACTCTACTAGTATTATTCTTGTTAATATTTTAACTAAAAAATATGAATATTGGTTGTATTTGGTTTATCAAGTGATCTTAGATTTTAAATATATATCACAAAGAATGGAAAGAAGTTTGTGATTGAACATCAATTCTAAAAATAGAAAATTGGATGATATGACTACACCCACTATGATAAAATTATTGTAAATAAGTGTAAATAATTAAGTGTTATGTTAAATAACAATAAAAGAGAGACTCCCCTTTCATTGAGGAGAGATTTTATCTCATCACACTCTGGCTAAAATCACCATTTTCATACCTTTGTATTAGTAATAAAAAATTCACCCAATAGTTTTTTGTCACTCCATTGGTGAATCAAACAATCAACCAAGCTCTACACTCATTCAGTTAAAATAGATCAACACCTTATTATTTGATACTATTTTCATATAGTTAATCTCTTTTCTTTATGTGTACTTTCACATTTTAGTGAAACAAATCTACACTCATGGTAGAAGGGTAGTGGGAATCATTGATCCAACATTTGAGTTATTGCAAGAAAATAACTTTGATCTTTTGCCAGCACGTGCAAGGTCACCTCTTCAGTGTATAATAAGTTTTACACCTAGAAATACAAGATATCCTATACCAGGAGAAGCTTCCAATGTTCATAGAGTTTTTATTATTTTGAATTTACAAATGTTTGTCATACCTCCATATAATATAAAAATAATGATAGCTCAAGGTCCATGGGGAATTCTTTTTGGTCCTTTGAATTTGGCACCACCATCTCATGAACTACCTCATGGCTCACGCAAAAAATTTACTAAGTTTTATGATGATGGAAAGCAACATATAGATGAATATATTGTTACATCGTACATTGCTTGTGGATTTTTTGGAGTAGAACATTAATATGTTTCTATAAGGTTATTTATAGAAACACTCCAAGGTGTTGCTACTAATTGGTTCTATCATCTTGAAATTGGTACTATCACTAATTAGGCTATGCTCAAGACTAATTTTGAGGAAAAGTTCATGCCTAAAGAAAATTCTCATGCATTGCTAGCTCAACTTAAAGAAATTAATAAGGAAACACATGATCCTATACATGATTTTGTGGCAAAATTTAACAAGCTGAGGAACAAGATCCAATAGTTACTCGACGTACACCTAAGAATCTGAAGTGCTTCTTCATCAATTCTCAATTGCCTAAAGTGAGTTTTCTTTTATGAATAACAACTCCAATAGATCTTGATGTCACTCAAATTTTTACCACTAAAATAAAATATGATTTGATTCTAGCAGGGAAGGTGAGAAATAATTCTATTAAGTCTAGAGGGAAGCCTTCTACAAATTCACCTTCTCTTAGCACTATGGATCTCATGGTTCAAAAACTAGTAAATGAGTTGTTTGCACTTCAAAAGTAAATGTCTCAAGGCATGTATTTTCCTTTATACAAGGATGTTCCAATAAGAACATATCCAAATGCTTCAAATTATTATAATAATGCTATTATAAATCAAAATGAGAGTAAGCTTCCTCCACCACAAATAAGGCTTGCACTGGAGGCACCAACACATAATGCAACAGTTAATTGGTTAGAACCTAAGAATGATGAAGTTCTAAAGATAGAATATGTTCCTGAAGATGATGCTAATCCCTTTATAGGAGATGAAGAGGGAGAAGCTAGCGACTCCAATATCAGGTTTTTGAACTTTGAAGAAGAATAAGATGAATAAGAAGAAGACACACATGGCAAGTCTTATGCCATCTTTAACCATTCTCAAATTTAGCCTAATCAACAATAAAAGGTTGATAAAAAAAAATCCAAAGATCAACCATGAAAGGAGGTTATAATTTCCAAAAGAGGAACTCCTTTATTAGTTCAACTAAAGGATAGGTTGGAAGATAAATAAGTAAGTACTCCTCATAATTCTACCTCTTCTCCTTTAATGCTTAGACCTAGTGCCTAAAACTTGAAACTTGAAAATGAAAATGTTTTGTCTTCCTTGGTTGCCCCATTACTATATTTTGATATCATTGATCATGCCAAGAAGACTAAAATCCAAATGTTAGAGGTAGAGTACCTCTAATTAAATCTTGATTAATTTAAAACATTGGCAAAATTTGTAAAAAGTGAAGGGATCAATTCTTATCAGACTTCAAATAAGAGTGTCTTAATTGACCCTAAGTTAAAATCAAAGAAAAATAACTTGCTTGTAACTCCTGCATCTAATTCTTGAAAAATAAAACCTTTCTATATTTACTTGTTTTTCAATGGTTATAAGATCAATAATTGTGTTATTAATTCAAGTGCTTCTAATAATGTGATGCCTTTCAAGGTGGCTACTACCTTGCAGTTAACTTTGACAAAGAATTTTGGCCATTTCTTCTCTATGTAAACCAAACAAGTACCTCTCATAGGCCAAATCAAAGATGCACAATAATATGATGCCTTTCAAGGTGGCTACTATCTTATGGTTAACTTTGACAAAGAATTTTTTCCATTTCTTCTCTATGTAAACCAAACAAGTACCTCTCATAGGCCAAATCAGAGATGTACAATTTGTATTTATTGTGTTTCCAAAGAAAAAGTGTAATGAAATTACTTCAATAATAAAGTATAATAGCATAAATAGATCCAAATATGACTAAAATATATCATAATATATGATAATAGATAATCCACTTTGAGGGGGCAAACTCCACAAGCTTTAATAAGAGTAGAATTCACAATATGATGATAAACAATTACCCACTACATCTTATATATAGTCTATCTAGGCTATGGTTACTCCATAAGATGACCTACTAACCAAATGAATGCATAGAGAAATGTGATATAGCATCAAAGAGGGATAAGTAAGCCATAAGTTAGGTATTCCTATCCTCATACATGTGATAGGTTAGGGGCATAGCATGCCCTTCCCCTTCAAACCAACATTGTCCTCAATGTTGAAAAACTTTAGTTGCTGTTGTAGAAAATCTTCACCTTCCCAAGTTACATCTTCACTACTTAGGTTCTTCCACTTGATCAGATATTCCCTAATCTCTCTAGTTATCAACCTCTTAGTAAATTTTTGGAGGATCTTCTCTAGTTCTAAAATGACTCATCCTTCTTCATCTAGTTCTAGGAGCTCTATTTGGGATGAAACTATCTATCCAATGACCTTATTCAAATAGGAAACATGAAACACTAAGTGTATGTGAGATGGATGAGGTTACTTGAGCTTGTAAGCCACACTTCTAATTTTATGTAGAATGTGATAAGGGAAATAATACTTAGGAGCAAGTTTGTTGTCCTCTTTTTGTTGCTTTAAGGACATTTGCTTATAAGGTTACAAACATACAAATACCCAGTCACCCACCTCAAAAATTTTCTCACTAAAGTGTTGATCTACTTGTTCCTTCATCATATTTTTTTCCAAGGCCAAATTATCTCTCACACTAGCAAAAACCTCTTCTTGATGTTGAATGTGCTCCTCCACATCTTGAACCTTGGTTTGCACCTTTAATGAAGAAGTGATGGAAGGTGGATGGTAACCATATAGTGATAGAAATGGAGACATTTTAGATGAGGTATGGAAAGATGTGTTATACCACCATTCTACAAGCGGTAGCCATATAACCCAATGTTCCTATTTATCTGATACAAAACAATGGAGATACTCCTCTAAACATTTGTTAACCACTTATGTTTGTCCGTCATATTGGGGGTGGTAAGATGAGCTATGAGCTAGCTGAGTACCCAAATAGGAAAATAGTTTAGTCTAGAAATTACTAATTAAAATAGGATTATGATCACTTATAATTATTTTTGGGGTTCCATGTAATTTTAGAACTACTTCCAAAAAAATAGTTGCTACTATACTTGCTGAAAATGGGTGTGAGAGAGCACAAAAATGGGCATATTTTGTAAGCCTACCCACAATGACCAAGATAACATTCTTACCTTCAGAACAAGGCAACCCTGTGATGAAATCCATGGAATCCTCCTCCCATCTTTGACTAGGAATTCCTAATGGTTGTAACAGACCTAGGATCTTAACTATCTCACCTTTATTCTATTGGCATATCAAGCATTCTACCACAAAATTTTGTACATCTCCCTTGAGTAATTACCAAAATAATTATTTCTTAATTATATGATATGTTTTCAAGAAGCCTGAGTGTCCCCCAATTGGAGATGCATTTAACTCCATAATATTCTTATGTTTAAGCTCTAAATTTTTTCACAAGTATAACCTAACCTTATACCATAGGACATTACCTTTCCATTAAATTTTTTTAAAGGCTAAAATACCTTGTTGGAGATTCTAAATTAGAACTTGTGTATCCTTGTCTTGCTCACATTTTAACCTGGCTTCATCCACCTAGTCTGCTTGTAACATGGACATTACACAAAGTAATGCTTCTATGGATGTCTCTCATCTGGATAGTGCATCTGCTACTACATTATCTTTACCCTTCTTATAAATGATTTCAAAATAGTAACCCAAAATTTTGGTTACCCACTTTTGTTGTTCATCAAATGATAATCTTTGCTCCAAAAATTATTTGAGACTATCATGTTCCATTTTCACCTTAAAGTGTCTACCCATCAGATAGGGCCTCCATTATTTAACTACATGAATAATATCCATCATTTCTTTCTCATAGATAGGTTTTTGTAGATTCTTACCTTTGAATTAATGACACTCAAATGCAATGGGTCTTCCTTCCTATATTAGTACCACTCCCAACCTAGATCTAGAAGCATCACATTCAATAGTGAATGTCATTGAGAAGTCTGGAGTAGCCAAAACTAGAGTGGTACACATAGCTACTTTTAGTTTCTCAAATGCTTTAGTGGTGGCATAATTCCAATGAAAGTCATCCTTATTTAGCAATGTAGTGAGTAGAGTTGCTATGCTACCATAACCTTTCACAGATCTTTGATAGTAACCTATTAGTCTTAGGAACCCTCTGAGGTTTTTAAGAGTTTTTGGCATGGGCCATTCTATCATAGCTTTGATCTTCTGTGGATCAGCTTTGACACCTTCTATGGACATCAATATCGTGTCAACCCCTCCTTGGTCCCTTTCTAAATGTTAGCACTCCTAACCCACACTTGAACCCCTTTCACCTTGGACACCTCACCCCTTTTACCTTGGACACCTCACCTAGACACCTCACCCTAAGACCATTTCTTAACCTATGAGTCACCCTGAGACTAGGTCATCTAAATCCTAACTACCCATGACCTATTCTCACTCCATCCTAACCTCCTAACTAACTCTCATGCCTAATAAACTCATCTTTTGATCGTTCTCCAATGGAAAATGCACTTGGTAGATGGAAAATGGGAAAAGAGCTAAAAATAGCCCTTTTACCCATTCTCTAGCCGCTGATGTTGATCAACGATAAATTGATGCCAGTGGGATCACAGGCATCGGTTACATAACCCAAGCTCTAACCTTCAGCTACCCCCCCACCTCTTCACATATCGATGTGCACACTCTGAGACCAAGCATCAAAATTGGACTATTGCTCTCCTGGCTATAGAAACTCTGTACAAGTCACTCTAGATTAGATTGGAATATTGCACAAGGACCTCGACATCAACCAAAATAGGAATAAACACTCTAACACCCTTGGGTCTTCTCCATAAAGCTATGTATTCCTCTGGTCTCTATTTCAAAGTTTTAGAATACATTTTTAATTGGTTTCAATTTACTATATCTAAATACTATCAAAGAGACCTGACTTCTTTTGTGGAAGGGCTGAAAAGCCTTCCTCTTATTCCCACCTCCTTTTACACACCAACCCTTTACCTTTACCCTTATTCAAACCCTATTCTCCTTCCTACAACCCTGCACAAACCACCTAATTTATAGACTCCTCTATCCACCACAGAAATACCTTGAAACCTGTCCAAAGGCCCACTGCCCCTATTGACATCAGTAGCCTAACTGACGTCGGTGACTGTGTAAACCAAAAAACTTATCCAAATAGACCAAAGACTAGACAAAACCTTTAAACAACCTATTGTAACATCCTAAAACACACATACTACAAGAAATAGGTACACAATATTCTACCTTTCCATTTCTTTAAGTCTTTTATCATTTCATTTTATACAAAACTCTTTTCTTTAAATAGTGGACTCTCATCCTTTATGGAGCTTTAGGCTTCTGGGACCGAGTGCGTAGCTTGGTAGTCCACCATATATTATTCTAACATTTTCTTTGTTCAAGTTTCTTTCTTTATATAGGTGTTTCCTCCATAGCCAAAGAGGATCTCCCACAACGCTTGGATATGGTGCGCACTTAATCTGGGTAACGTCAAATCCAAGACCTTTAACCTTAGTTTCTTCCTTCTTTTGAATGTAATTGTAGAAAAATTTAGAGAAACATTCTGGCATGCCCAGTGGGACCCTAGAGTTTTCCTTGGGTTCATTCTTATTTTTTTAGAAAAGCAAACATTCATATAGGTGCATTAGGAAAATATTCTCTTCTTGCATCCCCTCTTCTATCTTTTTGTTTCGAAAAGAAACTATTAACAGAAGTGAATAAGAACATCTCTCATTTTATTCTTTTCACTTCTTGCTTGCATCTTAGAGTAGTGAAAAATCCATACTCTTAACCTCTTCTCCAATTATTTTCATTTGAACAACATATTTCAATTTGGGTTAATAAAAACTACTGCATTTCATTCTTGCTTGAAGGCATACTTAGCCCACTTAGTAATTAAAAGCATTATGAATAAATCATAGTGCACAAATGTTACACAACCAAACCACAATCACATCAAATCAAACACTTAAACTTAATTGAGACAAGGCCTGTCTAGGATTTCATCACCTAGTAGATACCTTACCCTACCTGGCAATCCTACTTGGATTTCACCACTAAGAAGAGGACCCACTATGTTCTCTGGGAGAGTATAATCTATAGGCAAAGTATATATTGGCTAAGCAGCCCAGCTCAGCTCTAGGTTCTTGAAGTGAAGGCAGCAAGCCCCAGCACCATGCCATGTACTGAACCTAACACAAATCTTTGAGCACCAAAACACAACTTGAAACCAGCTATAGACTTCCTCTCTAGGACCTGTTCTGAAAGCCCAGTTCTTAAACACATTCTTCTAAGGTATAAGCCACCATGACTCTAAAATTTATTCCTAGGAATCTAACATTTTAGAGTTTGCTTGCCTAATCATCTATTCTATTGTTTTTATCTGATTGTTTGAATTGGTAAGGTCGAGATGTGTAGTTCAGGCAAGGCAACAACCTTGGCTTTGATCTTTTGTACCACAACTGTGTGTTTTTCTTCCCAACGGAATGCTTTCTTTTTCTGGAGAAGGTTTTGTAGTATGTACCTGTCTTCACCAGAGTTAGGATAGAAATTATTTAAATAATTTAATAATCCCAAAAATGCCTGCAACTTTGGTTTATCAAGTTGCTCTGGAAAACCGATGACCTTTTCTTTAATGTGCGGCTGGACTTGCAGATACTAAGGAATTTGTGTGTGAGTTTGCTAGTGGTGTGTTTAGCTTCGATGTTTTAAAATGGATCTCCTCTGACAAAGAGATCTATGCTGTGAAAAAAATGTTTAGAGAAGTTTATGCTGAAACTTCTACATTTGCCACACTTTGTAATTGTAACCGATTGTACTATATTTCTGACCTTTAGAGAAAAGGATCATGTTCAGAAAGATGGTCACGGAAAATATGTCAGGTGGCAAGCATTTTTCCATCAGTTTAATTTTTTTGTGGAGCATATTATAGGTTCTAATAATATTATTGCAGATTGGCTTAGCTGGAATCCTCCAGCTACATTGATGCATCAGCCTGCACCTGGTTTTAATCTCACCAGGATACTTAATCAAGGATTTGACTCCTTGAATGTTCTTGTACAAGAACAAATCCTTAGAGAAGGCATGCATCCCCGTTATATGAGGATCTCCTATGCAGTAGGACAAGACCTACAAATGTCTGTAGTAGTGATGCTCCAAGCTAACCGTCATCAAAATTCAGGAGTCATCATAATTGAAAGGCTCAATAGTGAATTCTTGTATCACCAGTTCACTGAGATAATAAAGTGACCACTTTGGACATGGCACATTTGGATCAGATCTACATCCAACGAACACTTATATCGCTGGATCACACGACATGGCCTGCATAGAATTCATGAGGAACAAAATCATGACCAAGACATGGTAGTGCATACAATCATCCGCCAACAGCTTGAGTGGGAATCTTATTTCCACTACACTCCCAGACATACAACATGTGAAGCGAGACCCCCAAATTGTAGACATTGGCATCTACAAAGCACTTTCCAAATAAGATGCATTTTTAATTTGATATCCGAAGATGACCTTGAAGATGAAGCGGAAGACATGTTGGGCCCACAGCCTATGATTCCTTCATCCCCATCATCATCGTGTGGATCCAATGCCTCAAATAGCATCTCACTGTAGCCATCTTATGAGCTGTAAAGCATGATGGGATTGACACCGCCTTGCCAGCGAGCAGGTAGGACCGCCCAAAATTACTATAAATAAGCCTCTCCATCTTTGTATTATCATCAAACAATTTTCAGTGTGAAAATATAGTAGCCTTGTAAAAGAGTATGCTCTTCACTTGCCCTTTTCAAAGGATCCTGTGAATCAGAAATTGAAACAAGGATATTGTAATAAGTTTTGTGAGTAATATAGTGAAGCCGTAGTCATTCGGCCCTTGCCTACTATCGCAGGTTTCTTCCATATCAAGCTGCTAAAGTGTGAGACAAGGAGGCGTCTACTGACGTATAAAAGATTGGTATCAGAGCCATTACTGTAAGTTGTGAATCATTTTTCCTATTTCGTGGATCGATCTTTTGAGTTCTCTGCTTTGAAAATTTCTTTGGGAAAAGTATTGCATCGAGTCACAGGCCATTATTATCATTTGTCATAGGCCGCTTTTATCTCTGCATCCCTTTATTCCCTTACCAGAAATTTCTCGCTTCCCAGAACCCAAATCTCCCCGCAATGGAATTCAAAAAAGCACCATCCACATCTACCATAGAAATCATGAACGAATCTGAGTTTGAAGGCATGTATGAACTTCCTCCATTTATCCCAGATCAAATATTGGACTGCCCCGATATTGATATTACTGAAGAAAACCTTGAACAAGAAACTAGCCTGTTTAAACCTCTGACTATTAAGGCTTCCCATATGTATAAAAAGTCTGAGTTAGTTAAATCAAAGTTTTTGTATACTTCTACTTATTTATCATTTTTTAAACCCAGAATCAAGTCTGTAGAATTAACCCTCTGCTATAAGCCAAAGAAAACCTATCAAACAAATTTACTCTCTCTGTTGCCTGAACAAGAGATCAATTATATCAGGTCACATGAAGATGTTCAATTTGTTCACTTTGGGTTAATCTGTGTCCATATTAGACCCTTGATTCCTAGTAATATTAAACCTGTTTTATATCTAGCTTTGTGTGATCACCGCCAAGTTAGTTTTAAACATTCATGTCAGTTATCTAGTCTTGGCCACCTGAATGATGATACTATTTATTTTGAGTTTTGTCCTAACCTCTTTGTCGCAGTCCATGATAAAGGTTGTAAAGAAGTTAAACATGGATCTTTAGATTGTTGGGGTTTGTTTACCTCTGTGTTTGGTCTAGATATGTTTGGAGAATTCAAATATGAATCTATTAACATATCTGTTGTTTATAGTATGACCAACACCAATCACCCCAAAATCCTTGAGAATCTACCCTATGCTAGAAGACTTAGTGGAACTGTACAACTGCAGAAAGGTCATATTGAAGCAGTTGAAATCCCTCATGAATGGAAACTTGACTGGTCAAAAAATGTTTCTCCCAGAATGAAGAGTTAAGCTACAATTCACCATAGTGATGGCAGATCTTTAAATATTTTCCCTAGATCCCTGTTTGTAAATTCTCATTTTTCTCCTACAAGACCATCTACGTCTTCTTCTCGTAGATCTGTCAAAACCAGTCATATCTTGATCGAAGATGAAGAGGTAAATCAAGGAAATGATTTACCAGGTACTCTTATGAGTCTTCCAAGAGAAGACAGCATTGAATTCTACACAGAAGATACTACTAATCTGTACAGAGGTGGAAGATGGCCACCACAAAAAGGTGTCCACAAGCAACCAGCAGGAACTATGCAGTATTTTGTAGCTGCATACGAGAACCCCTCTAATGAGTTCAAACAAAGGAACTACACTGCGAGATTTAATTATCATCTTATAGAAAATTTTGATGATCTGTGTAGAGATGTTTTGTCCATTAAGGATACTATAAATAATATAGAAAAGAAGGTATCCTCCATAGATACAAAAATAGATATGTTAGATGATAGTCTTAGTTGGCTGTCAAAAGAAGACCAAAAGGCAGAGTCATCCTCAAAGCCTCTCTGTTCAGTCTCATTTGGTCCCAATTTCAAAACTGTAAAAAGATCACCTAATCATACCCTTATGCAAAGAACCCATATACATTTCTAGCCTTGGTATTTAAACATAGATGACCTGTTAAATCCCTTGAATGAAATCACTGCCTGGTGCAATACCATGCGTGTCCTTTCTATTCAAGCCCATCTTGACCAAGTAGGTAGCTCTTGCTTTGCAACAAATTTTTTATGGGGTGTCACTAGTTTATGGTGGCAGTCAATGACTGAGCCACAACAATATGAGCGTGTACATAATCAGCCAGATTCTTTAGCAGTATTATTTTTATTATTGATTAATGAGTTTGCACCTCTAGTTGGTAATAGAGAACTAGAATCGAAGAAATGGTTACTGAAGATGGAGCTCTGCGATTTAAAGTAGTTTGACACCTTTGCCAAACAATTTCAGTAATTGGCTTATGAAAGCAGATGTTATGCTTGTACTGAGATTAAGTTAAAATTTTTGCATGCTATGTCTTATAATTTGATTGATAGAGTACTATCTTATATTGACCTCAAAGGACTTACGATCAAAGATCTAGCCCTTTCTGATGTCATGGATTTTGCCAAGCAACAAATCATGACTTTAGTCTCTGAGACTAAATCTATGCAAAAGCTCAGCAAGCATCAAGCATCTCAAATTGCTCCAGTATTCCCAGAAACAACCCCATTCGATTGTAGACCATTTGTCCAACCTCATCGCCAACAGAAGTAGCGCCGCAAGCATGTCTCCTTTCGATGCTGCTCTTTCCCTAAGAAACATTCTTATGCTCCTCCACATCGTTTCCTCAAGAAACGACACACTGCACATCCTCCTTCTAAGTAGCCAATTTGCTACATCTATCGCAAACCTAGCCACATTGCTCCTAATTGCTCTTGTAACAACTCTGTTGTTAAAGCTATTTTTTCCTCCAACACAACAGCGTGGTGGGATATTGTAGATGCCAATGAAGATCTTTATCTCCAAGAAGATATTTATGAACCAATACTTGAAGATCTTCCAGATGAAGCATCCGATGATGAAGATGATGTAGCAGCTCTTGAATCACTTGATGATGAGTTAGAACAACCAATGACCTCGCATGGGGAGGAGTACTTGTTTGTATAGTAGATACTAAGGAATTTGTGTGTGAGTTTGCTAGTGGTGTGTTTAGCTCCGATGTTTTAAAATGGATCTCCTCTGACAAAGAGATCTATGCTGTGAAAAAATGTTTAGAGAAGTTTATGATGAAACTTCTACATTTGCCACACTTTGTAATTGTAACCGATTGTACTAGATTTCTGACCTTTAGAGAAAAGGATCATGGTCGGAAAGATGGTCGCAGAAAATATGTCAGGTGGCAAGCATTTTTACATTAGTTTAATTTTTCTGTGGAGCATATTATAGGTTCTAATAATATTATTGCAGATTGGCTTAGCCGGAATCCTCCAGCTACATTGATGCATCAGCCTGTACCTAGTTTTAATCTCACCAGGATACTTAATCAAGGATTTGACTCCTTGAATGTTCTTATACAAGAACAAATCCTTAGAGAAGGCCTACATCCCCGTTATACGAGGATCTCCTATGCAGCAGGACAAGACCTATAAATGTCTGCAGCAGTGACGCTCCAAGCTAACCGTCGTCAAAATTTAGGAGTCATCACAATTGAAAGGCTCAACAGTGAATTCTTGTATCACCAGTTCACTGAGCTACTAAAGCAACCACTTTGGACATGGCACATTTGGATCAGATCTACATCCAATGAACACTTGTATCGCTGGATCGCACGGCATGGCCCACATAGAATTCATGAGGAATAAAATCATGACCAAGACATGGTAGTGCATACAATCATCCGCCGACAACTTGAGTGGGAATCTTATTTCCACTGCACTCCCAGATATACGCCATGTGAAGCGGGACCCCCAAATTGTAGACATTGGCATCTACAAAGCACTTTCCAAATAAGATGCCTTTTTAATCCGATATCCGAAGATGACCTTGAAGATGAAGTGGAAGACATGTTGGGCCCATAGCCTATGATTCCTTCATCCCCATCATCATCGTGTGGATCCAACGCCTCAAATAGCATCTCACTTTAGCCATCTTATGAGCTGTAAAGCATGATGGGATTGACACCGCCTTGCTAGTGAGTAGGCAGGACCGCCCAAAATTGCTATAAATAAGCCTCTCCATCTTTGTATTATCATCGAACAATTTTCAGTGTGAAAATCTAGTAGCCTTGTAAAAGAGTATGCTCTTCACTTGCCCTTTTTGAAGGATCCTGTGAATCAGAAATTGAAACAAGGATATTGTAATAAGTTTTGTGAGTAATATAGTGAAGCCGTAGTCATTCGGCCCCTACCTACTATCACAGGTTTCTTCCATATCAAGCTACTAAAGTGTGAGATAAGGAGGCGTCTACTGACGTATAAATATCAAGCTGCTAAAGTGTGAGACAAGGAGGCGTCTACTGACGTATAAAAGATTGGTATCAGAGCCATTACTGTAAGTTGTGAATCATTTTTCCTATTTCGTGGATCGATCTTTTGAGTTCTCTGCTTTGAAAATTTCTTTGGGAAAAGTATTGCATCGAGTCACAGGCTGTTATTATCATTTTTCATAGGCCGCTTTTATCTCTGCATCCCTTTATTCCCTTACAAGAAATTTCTCACTTACCAGAACCCAAATCTCCCCGTAATGGAATTTAGAAAAGCACCATCCACATCTACCATAGAAATCATGAATGAATCTGAGTTCGAAGGCATGTATGAACTTCCTCCATTTATCCCAGATCAAATATCAGACTGCCCTGATATTGATATTACTGAAGAAAACCTTGAACAAGAAACTAGCCTATTTAAACCTCCGGATATTAAGGCTTCCCATGTGTATAAAAAGTCTGAGTTAGTTAAATCAAAGTTTTTGTATACTTCTACTTATTTATCATTTGTTAAACCAGAATCAAGTCTGTAGAATTAACCCTCTGCTATAAGCCAAGGAAAACCTATCAAACAAATTTACTCTCTCTGTTGCTTGAATAAGAGATCAATTATATCAGGTCACATGAAGATGTTAAATTTATTCACTTTGGGTTAATCCGTGTCCATATTAGACCCTTGATTCCTAGTAATATTAAACCTGTTTTATATCTAGCTTTGTGTGATCACCGCCAAGTTAGTTTTAAACATTCATATCAGTTATCTAGTCTTGGCTGCCTGAATGATGATACTATTTGTTTTGAGTTTTGTCCTAACCTCTCTGTCGCAGTCCGTGATAAAGGTTGTAAAGAAGTTAAACATGGATATTTAGATTGTTGGGGTTTGTTTACCTCTCTGTTTGGTCTAGATATGTTTGGAGAATTCAAATATGCATCTATTAACATATCTGTTGTTTATAGTATGACCAACACCAATCACCCCAAAATCCTTGAGAATCTGCCCTATGCTAGAAGACTTAGTGGAACTGTACAACTGTAGAAAGGTCATATTGAAGCAGTTGAAATCCCTCATGAATGTAAACTTGACTGGTTGAAAAATGTTTCTCCCAGAATGAAGAGTCAAGCTACAGTTCACCATAGTGATGGCAGATCTGTAAATATTTTGCCAAGATCCTTGTCTGTAAATTCTTGTCTTTCTCTTACAAGACCATCTACGTCTTCTTCTCGTAGATCTGTCAAAACCGGTCATATCTTGATCAAAGATGAAGAGGTAAATCAAGGAAATGATTTAACAGGTACTCTTATGAGTCTTCCAAGAGAAGAAAACATTGAATTCTACATAGAAGATACTACTACTCTGTACAAAGGTAGAAGATGGCCGCTACAAAAAGGTGTCCACAGGCAACCAGCAGGAACTATGCAGTATTTTGCAGCTACATACGAGAACCCCTCTAATGAGCTCAAACAAAGGAACTACACTGCGAGATTCAATTCTCATCTTATAGAAAATTTTGATGATCTGTGTAGAGATGTTTTGTCCATTAAGGATACTGTAAATAATATATAAAAGAAGGTATCCTCCATAGATACAAAAATAGATATGTTAGATGATAGTCTTAGTTGGCTGTCAAAAGAAGACCAAAAGGCAGAGTCATCCTCAAAGCCTCTCTGTTCAGTCTCCTTTGGTCCCAATTTCAAAACTGTAAAAAGATCACCTAGTCATACCCTTATGCAAAGAACCCATATACATTTGTAGCCTTGGTATTTAAACATAGATGACCTGCTAAATCCCTTGAATAAATCACTACCTGGTGCAATACCATGTGTGTCCTTTCTATTCATGCCCATCTTGACCAAGTAGGCAGCTCTTGCTTTGCAACAAAATTTTTATGGGGTGTCACTAGTTTATGGTGGCAGTCAATGACTGAGCCACAACAATATGAGCATGTACATAATCAGCCAGATTCTTTAGCAGCATTATTTTTATTATTAATTAATGAGTTTGCACCTTCAGTTGGCAATAGAGAACTAGAATCGAAGAAATGGTTACTAAAGATGGAACTCTGTGATTTAAAGCAGTTTGATGCCTTTGCCAAACAATTTCGGCAATTGGCTTATGAAAGTAGATGTTATGCTTCTACTGAGATTAAGTTAAAATTTTTGCATGCTATGCCTTATAATTTGATTGACAGAGTACTATCTTATATTGACGTCAAAGGACTTACGATCAAAAATCTAGCCCTTTCTGATGTCATGGATTTCGCCAAGCAACAAATCATGACTTTAGTCTCTGAGACTAAATCTATGCAAAAGCTCAGCAAGCATCAAGCATCTCAGATTGCTCCAGTATTCCCAAAAATAGCCCCATTCAGTTGTAGACCATTTATCCAACCTCGTCGCCAATAGAAGCAGCATCGCAAGCATGTCTCCTTTCGACACCGCTCTTTCCCTAAGAAACATTATTATGCTCCTCCACATCGTTTCCTCAAGAAACGATGCACTGCACATCCTCCTTCTAAGTAGCCAATTTGCTACATCTGGTGCAAACCTAGCCACATTGCTCCTAATTGCTCTTGCAAAAACTCTGCTGTTAAAGCTATTTTTTCCTCCAACGCAGCAGCGTGGTGGGATATTGTAAATGCCGATGAAGATCTTTATCTCCAAGAGGATATTTATGAACCAACACTTGAAGATCTTCTAGATGAAGCATCCGATGTTGAAGATGATGCAACAGCTCTTGAATCACTTGCTGATGAGTTAGAACAACCAATGACCAACATGCAACGTGGTGTAAGACATTATAGACCCAGAGCAAATGACTGGTCCATATAGTCTAATGAAGCATATGGAACCTAGTCCTGTCATCACCATGAAGTACCTAAGCGACTAGAAAAGCCAAGAGGAAGAGGATACTCCAGAGGAGAATCATCTAGAGGGAGACAACCTTCTATGCTGAGACAACCTCCCACAATGCATAGACAAGATCATCCTCCTGTGCAATATCCAAGCTCTTTCAAGCCAAGCGACTCCTGGATCAAGAATAAGTTCACCAGCAGAGAGCTGCCAAAAGAAATCAGAGAGCCAATATGGGAACAGATCGTACCAGCTGAATAACCTATCTTAGCAGCAGATCCTAGGTGGGATTGTGGAAATGAAGAGGATGAAGTTGGAAGTATGTTTTATTCCAACCAAGATTACTGTCCTGGTGAATGCAGTAATCTTCAAGAAGAAGAAGTTGAACCAGAAGAAGAAGAAGTCTACCCTGAACTAGCAATCGTTCAGGATCCAGGAAAGTAGAAACTGGTATGTACCAGTATTCCTTCTTTAAAATTACCATAGGCTGTCTATCTAAACCATTTGATTAATGGAAGATTTTCCCAATTCTTTACACTAGAAATAAATGGCAGACTGGTAGATGCACAAGTAGACACTGGTGCTTCTCTCTCATTTGCTAAACCACAACTCATCAATGACTGGAAGACACTTGATGAGAACAAAGCTTATAAGAGCATTGATGTTTAGGGGAATAGTTTTACCTATAGAAACTATAAACACCAACAGCCCCTTCGCATCCAAAATAAAATCTTCCATTGTGATTTTTTCGCCCTAGAGAAGATGCCCATTGACATCCTCCTTGGAGGATCATTCATTGATAGATATACACCCTATGGTGCTACTGCTAAAAGCATCATGTTCACCATAGAAAATGAAAGGCTTTGAATACCTAGACTGATCTATGCCATAGAATAGTTTCCAAGCTCTATGACTCAGAGCCCTGAAATAATCCCAGCCAAGATAATAGAAATCGGAGAAAGGATCAAGTCCTCTATCTGCTCAGAGAATCCTCAGCAGTTTTGGTCCAAAGCTATGCCCAAAATGGAAATCAAGATACTTGAAGGCAAGCACATGAAGATTGGGAAAAGAATCCCAATACCGACATAAGATTATGATGATATGGAAGCACAGATCAACGATCTGGAAGCAAATGGCTTTATTGAAAAATCTACCTCTCCTTTCTGTTGCTACGCCTTTATGGTCAATAAACATTCAGAACAGAAACGAGGCAAAAAGAGAATGGTCATCAATTACAGACCATTAAATGCAATAACAGAGCCATATCCATATCCGATACCAGATAAAAGCAACTTGCTAGAAAAAGTTGCAGCCTGTAGATATTTCTCACAGTTTGATTGCAAGTCAGGGTTTTACCAGATAAGAGTCAAAGAAGAAGATAGAGCCAAGACAGCCTTCAGCTGCCCCTTTGGCCATTTTCAATGGACTGTCATGTCTTTCAGCTTAATGAATGTGCTCACTTATTACCAGGCACATATGGATAAAATTTTTGGTGGCACTTCTCATTCTCTCTGTGTATATATTGATGATATTCTTATTTTCAATAATTCTTTAGATGAGCATGCTACTCATCTCTCCCAATTCTTTCAGCTAGCACAAGGAGTAGGAATAGTCCTTTCAGAGACTAAAATTCAGTTATGCATAACTGAATGTAATTTCCTCGACATGGTAATCCGAGATTCAAAACTGCAAGTCCAGCCACACATTAAAGAAAAGGTCATCGGTTTTCCAGAGCAACTTGATAAACCAAAGTTGCAAGCATTTTTGGGATTATTAAATTATTTAAATAGTTTCTATCCTAACTTTGGTGAAGATAGGTACATACTACAAAACCTTCTCTAGAAAAAGAAAGCATTCCATTGGGAAGAAAAACACACAGCTGGGGTACAAAAGATCAAAGCTAGGGTTGCTGCCTTGCCCGAACTGCACATCCCGAAAACTCAACAAATGAAAGTTTATACCGATGCCTCTGACCTCGCATGGGGAGGAGTACTTGTCTGTATAGTAGATACTAAGGAATTTGTGTGTGAGTTTGCTAGTGGTGTGTTTAGCTCCGATGTTTTAAAATGGATCTCCTCTGACAAAGAGATCTATGCTGTGAAAAAAATGTTTAGAGAAGTTTATGCTAAAACTTCTACATTTGCCACACTTTGTAATTGTAACCGATTGTACTAGATTTTTGACCTTTAGAGAAAAGGATCATGATCGGAAAGATGGTCGCAGAAAATATGTCAGGTGGCAAGCATTTTTCCATCAGTTTAATTTTTCTGTGGAGCATATTATAGGTTCTAATAATATTATTGCAGATTGGCTTAGCCGGAATCCTCCAGCTACATTGATGCATCAGCCTGCACCTAGTTTTAATCTCATCAGGATACTTAATCAAGGATTTGACTCCTTGAATGTTCTTGTACAAGAACAAATCCTCAGAGAAGGCCTGCATCCCTGTTATATGAGGATCTCCTATGCAGCAGGACAAGACCTGCAAATGTCTACAGCAGTGACGCTCTAAGCTAACCGTTGCCAAAATTCAGGAGTCATCACAATTGAAAGGCTCAACAGTGAATTCCTGTATCACCAATTCACTAAGCTATCAAAGCGACCACTTTGGATGTGGCACATTTAGATCAGATCTACATCCAACGAACACTTGTATTTCTGGATCGCACGGCATGGCCCGCATAGAATTCATGAGGAATAAAATCATGACCAAGACATGGTAGTGCATACAATCATCCGTCGACAGCTTGAGTGGGAATCTTATTTCCACTACACTCCCAGACATATGCCATGTGAAGCGGGACCCCCAAATTGTAGACATTGGCATCTACAAAGCACTTTACAAATAAGATGCCTTTTTAATCTGATATCCGAAGATGACCTTGAAGACGAAGCAGAAGACATGTTGGGCCCACAGCGTATGATTCCTTCATCCCCATCATCATCGTGTGGATCCAATGCCTCAAATAACATCTCACTGTAGCTATCTTATGAGCTGTAAAGCATGATGGGATTGACACCGCCTTGCCAGCGAGCAGGCAGGACCGCCCAAAATTGCTATAAATAAGCCTCTCCATCTTTGTATTATCATCAAACAATTTTCAGTTTGAAAATCTAGTAGCCTTGTAAAAGAGTATGCTCTTCACTTTCCCTTTTCGAAGGATCTTGTGAATCAGAAATTGAAACAAGGATATTGTAATAAGTTTTGTGAGTAATATAGTGAAGCCGTAGTCATTCGGCCCCTGCCTACTATCACAGGTTTCTTCCATATCAAGCTGCTAAAGTGTGAGACAAGGAGGCATCTACTGACGTATAAAAGATTGGTATCAGAGCCAAGTTGCTCTGGGTCTATAATGTCTTGCACCACATTACATGTTGGTCACTGGTTGTTCTAACTCATCAGCAAGTGACTCAAGAGCTGCTGCATCATCTTCATCATCGGATGCTTCATCTGGAAGATCCTCAAGTGTTGGTTCATATATATCTTCTTAGAGATAAATATCTTCATCGGCATCTATAATATCCCACTACGCTGCTGCATTGGAGGAAAAAATAGCTTTAACAGCAGAGTTTTTGCAAGAGCAATTAGGAGCAATGTGGCCAGGTTTGCGACAGATGTAGCAAATTGGCTACTTAGAAGGAGGACGTGCAGTGTGTCATTTCTTGAGGAAATGATGTGGAGGAGCATAAGAATGTTTCTTAGGGAAAGAGCAGCATTGAAAGGAGACATGCTTGCGGCGTTGCTTCTGTTGGTGATGAGGTTGGACAAACGGTCTACAACCGAATGGGGCTGTTTCTGGGAATACTGGAGCAATCTGAGATGCTTGATGCTTGCTGAGCTTTGGCATAGATTTAGTCTTAGAGACTAAAGTCATGATTTGTTGCTTGGCAAAATCCATGATATCAGAAAGGGCTAGATCTTTGATCGTAAGTCCTTTGAGGTCAATATAAGACAATACTCTGTCAATCAAATTATAAGGCATAGCATGCAAAAATTTTAACTTAATCTTAGTAGAAGCATAACATCTGATTTCATAAGCCAATTGCCAAAATTGTTTGACAAAGACATCAAACTGCTTTAAATCACAGAGCTCCATCTTCAATAACGATTTATTCGATTCTAGTTCTCTATTGCCAACTGGAGGTGCAAACTCATTAATCAATAATAAAAATAATGCTGCTAAAGAATCTGGCTGATTATGTACACGCTCATATTGTTGTGGCTCAGTCATTGACTGCCACCATAAACTAGTGACACCCCATAAAAATTTTGTTGCAAAGCAAGAGCTGCCTACTTGGTCAAGATAGGCCTGAATAAAAAGGACACGCATGGTATTGCACCAGGTAGTGATTTCATTCAAGGGATTTAGTAGGTCATCTATGTTTAAATACCAAGGCTGCAAATGTATATGGGTTCTTTGCATAAGGGTATGACTAGGTGATCTTTTTACAGTTTTGAAATTGGGACCAAAGGAGACTGAACAGAGGGGTTTTGAGGAGGACTCTGCCTTTTGTTCTTCTTTTGATAGCCAACTAAGACTATCATCTAACATATCTATTTTTGTATCTATGGAGGATACCTTCTTTTCTATATTATTTATAGTATCCTTAATGGACAAAACATCTCTACATAGATCATCAAAATTTTCTATAAGATGAGAATTGAATCTCGCAGTGTAGTTCCTTTGTTTGAACTCATTAGAGGGGTTCTCATATGCAGCTACAAAATATTGCATAGTTTCTGCTGGTTGCTTGTGGACACCTTTTTGCAGCGGCCATCTTCCACCTCTGTACAGAGTAGTAGTATCTTCTGTGTAGAATTCAATGTTGTCTTCTCTTGGAAGACTCATAAGAGTACCTGGTAAATCATTTCCTTGATTTACCTCTTCATCTTCGATCAAGATATGACCGGTTTTGACATATCTACGAGAAGAAGACGTAGATGGTCTTGTAGGAGAAAGACGGGAATTTATAGACAGGGATCTTGGCAAAATATTTACAGATCTGCCATCACTATGGTGAACTGTAGCTTGACTCTTCATTCTGGGAGAAATATTTTTCAACCAGTCAAGTTTCCATTCATGAGGGATTTCAATTGCTTTAATATGACCTTTCTGCAGTTGTACAGTTCCACTAAGTCTTCTGGCATAGGGCAGATTCTCAAGGATTTTGGGGTGATTGGTGTTGGTCATACTATAAATAACAGATATGTTAATAGATGCATATTTGAATTCTCCAAACATATCTAGACCAAACAGAGAGGTAAACAAACCCCAACAATCTAAAGATCCATGTTTAACTTCTTTACAACCTTTATCACGGACTGCGACAGAGAGGTTAGGACAAAACTCAAAACAAATAGTATCATCATTCAGGCGGCCAAGACTAAATAACTGACATGAATGTTTAAAACTAACTTGGCGGTGATCACACAAAGCTAGATATAAAACAGGTTTAATATTACTAGGAATCAAGGGTCTAATATGGACACGGATTAACCCAAAGTGAACAAATTTAACATCTTCATGTGACCTGATATAATTGATCTCTTGTTCAGGCAACAGAGAGAGTAAATTTGTTTGATAGGTTTTCTTTGGCTTATAGCAGAGGGTTAATTCTATAGATTTGATTCTAGGTTTAACAAATGATAAGTAAGTAGAAGTATACAAAAACTTTGATTTAACTAACTCAGAATTTTTATACACATGGGAAGCCTTAATAGCCGGAGGTTTAAACAGGCTAGTTTCTTGTTTAAGGTTTTCTTCAGTAATATCAATATTGGGGCAGTTCGATATTTGATCTAGGACAAATGGAGGAAGTTCATACATGCCTTTGAACTCAGATTCGTTCATGATTTCTACGGTAGATGTGGATGGTGCTTTTTCGAATTCCATTGCGGGGAGATTTGGGTTCTGGTAAGCGAGAAATTTCTGGTAAGGGAATAAAGGGATGCAGAGATAAAAGCAGCCTATGACAAATGATAATAACGGCCTGTGACTCGATGCAATACTTTTCCCAAAGAAATTTTCAAAGCAGAGAACTCAAAAGATCGATCCGTGAAATAGGAAAAATGATTCACAACTTACAGTAATGTCTCTGATACCAATCTTTTATACGTCAGTAGACGCCTCCTTGTCTAACACTTTAGCAGCTTGATATGGAAGAAACCTGCGATAGTAGGCAGGGACCGAATGACTATGGCTTCATTATATTACTCACAAAACTTATTACAATATCCTTGTTTCAATTTCTGATTCACAGGATCCTTTGAAAAGGGCAAGTGAAGAGCATACTCTTTTACAAGGCTACTATATTTTCACACTGAAAATTGTTCGATGATAATACAAAGATGGAGAGGCTTATTTATAGAAATTTTGGGCGGTCCTGCCTGCTCGCTGGCAAGGTGGTGTCAATCCCATCATGCTTTATAGCTCATAAGATGGCTACAATGAGATGCTATTTGAGGCGTTGGATCCACACGATGATGATGGGGATGAAAGAATCATAGGCTGTGGGCCCAACATGTCTTCCACTTCGTCTTCAAGGTCATCTTCAGATATCGGATTAAAAAGGCATCTTATTTGGAAAGTGCTTTGTAGATGCCAATGTCTACAATTTGGGGGTCCCGCTTCACATGGCGTATGTCTAGGAGTGCAGTGGAAATAAGATTCCCACTCAAGCTGTCGGCGGATGATTGTATGCACTACCATGTCTTGGTCATGATTTTGTTCCTCATGAATTCTATGCGGGCCATGCCATGCGATCCAGTGATACAAGTGTTTGTTGGATGTAGATCTGATCTGAATGCACCACGTCCAAAGTGGTCGCTTTAGTAGCCTAGTGAACTGGTGATATAGGAATTCAATGTTGAGCCTTTCAATTGTGATGACTCCTAAATTTTGACGATGGCTAGCTTGGAGCGTCACTGCTGCAGACATTTGCAGGTCTTGTCTTGCTGCATAGGAGATCCTCGTATAATGGGGATGCAGGCCTTCTCTGAGAATTTGTTCTTGTACAAGAACGTTCAAGGAGTCAAATCCTTGATTAAGTATCCTGGTGAGATTAAAACTAGGACAGGCTGATGCATAAATGTAGCTAGAGGATTCCGGCTAAGCCAATCTGCAATAATATTATTAGAACCTATAATATGCTCCATAGAAAAATTAAACTGATGGAAAAATGCTTGCCACCTGACATATTTTCTACGACCATCTTTCTGACCATGATCCTTTTCTCTAAAGGTCATAAATCTAGTACAATCGGTTACAATTACAAAGTGTGGCAAATGTAGAAGTTTCAGCATAAACTTCTCTAAACATTTTTTCACATCATAGATCTCTTTGTCAAAGGAGATCCATTTTAAAACATCAGAGCTAAACACACCACTAGCAAAATCACACACAAATTCCTTAGTATCTACTATACAGACAAGTAATCCTCCCCATGCGAGGTCAGAGGCATCGATATAAACTTTCATTTGTTGAGATTTTGGGATGTGCAGTTTGGGCAAGGCAGCAACCTTGGCTTTGATCTTTTGTACCACAGATGTGTGTTTTTCTTCCCAACGAAATGCTTTCTTTTTCTGGAGAAGGTTTTGTAGTATGTACCTGTCTTCACCAGAGTTAGGATAGAAACTATTTAAATAATTTAATAATCCCAAAAATGCCTGCAACTTTGGTTTATCAAGTTGCTCTGGAAAACCGATGACATTTTATTTAATGTGCGGTTGGACTTGCAGTTTTGAATCTCAGATTACCATGCCAAGGAAATACATTCAGTTGTGCATAACTGAATTTTAGTCTCTCAAAGGACTATTCCTACTTCTTGTGCCAACTGAAAGAATTGGGAGAGATGAGTAGCATGCTCATCTAAAGAATTATTGAAAATAAGAATATCATCAATATATACACAGAGAAAATGAGAAGTGCCACCAAAAATTTTATCCATATGTGCCCGGTAATAAGCGGGCGCATTCATTAAGCTGAAAGACATGACAGTCCATTGAAAATGGCCAAAGGGGCAACTGAAGGCTGTCTTGGCTCTGTCTTCTTCTTTGACTCTTATCTGGTAAAACCCTGACTTGCAATCAAACTATGAGAAATATCTATAGGCTACAACTTTCTATAGCAAGTAGCTTTTATCTAGTATCGGATATGGATATGGATCTGTTATTGCATTTAATGGTCTGTAATTGATGACCATTCTCTTTTTGCCTTGTTTCTGTTCTAAATGTTTATTGACCATAAAGGCGTAGCAACAGAAAGGAGAGGTAGATTTTTCAATAAAGCCATTTGCTTCCAGATCTTTGATCTGTGCTTCCATATCATCATAATCCTGTGCCGGTATTGGGATTCTTTTCCCAATCTTCATGTGCTTGCCTTCAAGTATCTTGATTTCCATTTCCGGCATAGCTTTGGACCAAAACTGCTGAGGATTCTCTGAGCAGATAGAGAACTTGATCCTTTCTCTGATTTCTATTATCTTGGCTGGGATTATTTTAGGGCTCTGAGTCATAGAGCTTGGGAACTGTTCTATGGCATAGATCAGTCTAGGTATTCGAAGCCTTTCATTTTCTATGGTGAACATGATGCTTTTAGTAGTAACACCATAGGGTGTATATCTATCAATGAATGATCCTCTAAGGAGGATGTCAATGGGCATCTTCTCTAGGGCGAAAAAATCACAATGGAAGATTTTATTTTGGATGCAAAGGGGATGTTGGTGTTTATAGTTTCTACAGGTAAAACTATTCCCCTGAACATCAATGCTCTTATAAGCTTGGTTCTCATCAAGTGTCTTTTAGTCATTGATGAGTTATGGTTTAGCAAATGAGAGAGAAGCACCAGTGTCTACTTGTGCATCTACCAGTCTGCCATTTATTTTTAGTGTAAAGAATTGGGCAAATCTTCCATTAATCAAATGGTTTAGATAGACAGGCTGTGGTAATTCTAAAGAAGGAATACTGGTACATACTAGTTTCTGCTTTCCTGGATCCTGAATGATTGCTAGTTCAGGGTAGACTTCTTCTTCTTTTGGTTCAGCTTCTTCTTCTTGAAGATTACTGCATTCACCAGGACAGTAATCTTGGTCGGAATAAAACATACTTCCGACTTCATCCTCTTCATTTTCACAATCCCACCTAGGATCTACTGCTAAGACAGGTTCTTCAGCTGGTAGGATATGTTCCTATATTGGCTCTCTGATTTCTTTTGGCAGCTCTCTGCTGGTGAACTTATTCTTGATCCAGGAGTCGCTTGGCTTGAAAGAGCTTGGATATTGCACAGGAGGATGATCATGTTTGTGCATTGTGGGAGGTTGTCTCGGGATAAAGGGCTATCTCCCTCTAGATGATTCTCCTCTAGAGTATCCTCTTCCTCTTGGCTTTTCTGGTCACTCAGGTACTTCATGGTGATGACGGGACTAGGTTCCATATGCTTCATTAAACTGTATGGACCAATCATTTGCTCTGGGTCTATAATGTCTTGCACCACGTTGCATGTTGGTCATTGGTTGTTCTAACTTATCAGCAAGTGATTCAAGAGCTACTGCATCATCTTCATCATCGGATGCTTCATCTGGAAGATCTTCAAGTGTTGGTTCATAAATATCTTCTTGGAGATAAATATCTTCATTGGCATCTACAATATCCCTGCATCATTTTGAAGTCCAAAAACAATTCATAATTTCTCCTTTCCAAAAATTATCAGTTTTCTATGGTTCTAGAATTACACAAAAACTGACATCAATTTTTCCATCGACATTGGCAACTCAGCTTCACCAACATCAATTAACTTACCGACCTCGACAACATTTCATAATCAACATCAGTTAATAAACTGACATCGATCACTGTCAACAAATTTTATTTCTAAACAGCAAGCATAAAACCCAACTTTCTTGCTGTTAAACACAAATTCTAGTTTTCTAAAATTGAAACACACATTTTTTAGAACCTGAATCGATTTCACCTTGGATGGTTTTTGACACACAGTCAAGCCTAATCTCTTGTTGACCATGAAAGTCAACAGCCACTCCCACCTTCTCCCTTCATACCAAGTCATTTAATGGAGTATACTTTAGACACTGAGCATACTCCTATCCAACCAACCCCTTATCAACCTCCTATTGTTCCTAAAGGGGATCAAGAATTTGAGAGATTCCTTGACCACAATTTCAAGGCTCTCCAACACTATCTCGTTAGAATCAAAACATGAGATCCTTTAGGTAACCCTATTTATGGGATGCCAACTTCCTTGGTTGAAATGGCAATGATATCAATAGCATCCGCTACCCAACCCATGGTCACTCAAGCTATTGCCTTGACCAATAACCCAACCATGGCCAATGATCAAAATTTGGCTTCTCCTTTTATCCTTTTTGGCCCTACCTCTATTGGGGTTTCTGCACCCCCTCAACCACAAATAATTCAACCAAGTTTGACACCTTTTCATAGCTTGATTGTCTCTATCCCACCCACTCTTGCTCTTATAAACACGAGAGTGACTACCTATCCTTTAACTAGTGTCACCACCATTCAACCACCCTTGGCAGAATCTAGTCAAGTTGTGCCCTCTAACTTTATGGCACAAGCCCCCTTGGCTTTGACATCAGTCCCTATGACAAACTACCAATATGTTGTACCTACACAAATGCAACCAAGTATGTCATATGCCCATCCTAACACCTTCTAAGTACCCTATAACTTAGGGGGTGCTCCTCATGCAAATCCATCTACCAATCTAATTAAGATGTTGATGGATAAGATGTCCAACCTCAAGACATCTATTTCAGGTTCAAAGAATGTTCTTTCATATGAACAAATCTGCAACAAATCTATCCACCCTTTGATTCCTATTCAACCATACCCTAGCCAGTGAGAACTCCCAAAATTTACTTGCTTTCATAGTAAAGAGGACCCACAACAACATTTGCGAGTGTTTAGACATGCTTGATACCTCATATCCCATGATGATGCATTATTACTTTGCACATTCCCCATGTCACTTGCTGGCACTGCCCTTGACTGGTATAGCTCCATTACCAGTCATTCTCTCTTCACCTTCACTCAACTCACTCAGATTTTCCTTGATCATTTCTCAATGAACATCACTAAGAAGGTCTCCATCATAGATCTTTATTCTATTAGACAATTTGAGGATGAGTCAATAGTAGACTTTGTCACTCGTTGGAGAGGTTTGATCAACCAACTATCATTTTCACTACCTCAACCTGAGCTCATTGATTTCTTTTCAAGAGCATGTGCTAAGCACATCTCATCCACTTTGTGGGTTCAAACTTTCTGCACATTTGACTAGGCTTCCACCATGGCCCGAAAGCTTGAACTCTGTGTAGTCAAAGAGGATAAGGTCAAATTGCATAGTAAAAATACTAGTGCAAAATCCAATGACCCTTCTTCTACACCTTCTTCTTCCCACTCCAATTCTAAGGGATCAGTGAACGCTATGGTCCTTAGGTCACAATCTTCTACCACAACCAACCAATCTAAGCCTTTCACTTCACAAAACATCACAAGACAATTCCAACAACAGTATGGACAGTGATGATACACTCCAATAGGAGAATCATATGCTTTTGTATTAGATAAATTAGTAAAGCAGGGAGTCCTTAACCTCCCTCAAATATAACCTATCCAATTTGACCCCTCATGAGCCATCCCTACATGATATAGGGAAAATGACTTTTGTAACTATCATCGTGTCAAAGGTCATTATATAGACAATTGCAAAACCTTCAAAAACATTGTTTAGGACATGTTAGACAAAGGGGACCTTGTTTTGGATAACCCTAATGCACTGGCCAACCAAAACATGGATGTCTTTAGGCAACCATTTCCTAACCATCCCCCAAGTCAAAAAAATGTTTAGACCATGACTGATGACCCTCAAGAATGCAATATATGCACGGTCGACATGGTCTCTCCTTTCATTCCTGACCGACCTCTCCCACAATCTGAAGAGGTTGGTCAACCTATTTATCCACCATGGGTAGAAGAGCCTATTTTACCCATATCATCTCCATGCAATGAGGAACTCCCTTTACATCACCCTCTTCCTCACATGGATGAACCCATTTCACCTATATCACCCCCACGACATCAAACACCTCCTCTACCCATTCCTCTACCTCGTGAGGAACCCATATTACCTATTCCTCTTGCCCCTACTTTCCCTCTTTTTTTACCATTGGAAGAAGTTACCATTCATACCCCACACCCTCATGTGGAAAGGGCCATAATCCCTTTACTCCATCCTTTAGAGGAGTCTACCTCTCCTATTTTTCCTCCACCAATGGAGGCTAGTCCTCCATCAACCCCCCTTTCACACGTAAGAGAGTCTACTTTCACCTCTCCCATATTGGAGGATGCTTTGATGGCACCAACATCGGTGGCCTCACCCTCATCCTTCTTATTACCAATGGAGGATCATAATTTCCACACTCCTAGACCACACGTGGAAGGCATGATCATCCCTACGCTCTATCCTCTCGAAGAGCCATATTCTCCAATCCCTTCTCTACCGAGAGAAGAACTCGCCACCTCATCTACTTCAGCTGAGGAAGATCCAATGATGGTTCTCTCACCTTTGGCCTGAGATTATTATGTCCAACACGTTTTTGCTCTTACAATCACTCAAATCCTCCAAAATAGCAATTGTAAGACCTCACATGACATCGCCTAAACCCTTCTCTTGATTGGCAAAAAACTTAGGATTTCTCCATTCTAGGAACCTAAAACATGAGGCATTATGGGAGTGACTTAAGGCTCCTTATCTTACACATTTTTCTTCACCTTATACTGCCAATCCTTCCATGACAATTCACCCTAAAGTTTTTGATGAGGATCGGGCTTCCACCTCTAAATCATCAGAAGCTCAACCTTCCATGTCTAAATCTAAACCCTTGTAGGCATCCGCCATGCCGAAATAGATTAAATCTCTTGGTGTTCACCCTATATCAAACCTCACTCACCCATAAGTAAAGGTAGATTCGAACCTTGCCCCACACAATAGTGGTCCTTATACCACACTAAATAAGGGTGCTAAACCACGTTAGAGAACTCCTCCCCCACCTTCACCATTACCCTCTATCTTGGGTCCACATCCTTCTACTTTAATATGAGTGCTCCCTACTCCAACACCTCACAAAAACAAATTGCCTACATTACTCCCTCTACTCATCAAAAACATACTTCCTCCAAAAAAATTGACATCTCTCATCAATGAAGTGCCATCTACACGTGTGGCCACACCACCAACTAAAGGTTGTATGAAAACCTCCTCCTACAACTCCTAAACAGAAGTTGTCAACCCCTACTACAACAAGGACCATAGACCCATTAGTGAGTTCCTATGCCTCATTGTTATTCCAATTATTACAATCGTCTAGCATCATTCTCCCACCCATTAAACCATACCGACCTCTCATACCAAAACCATCTTGGTTCAATGACATTCAAATATGTTGGTATCATCGCACACCTAGGCATGATACTGAGAATTGTTGTGCCCTTAAGGTTGTCATTTGTCAACATCTAGAAAAGGATACCCTTCTTATTAAGGATCCTCTTGACCACCCTTTCAACAAACCACCGACACCATCCCATGTCTCTCAAACCTCCTCACTTGAATTAGGATCCCAACATGAGACTATGGTCCCTCTACCACCTTCTCCAACTTTATTCAAAATCAACACCATTAATGTGGCCACCAGGTCCCAAGCCCTAAAGGATAAAGGAAAAGAGTAGGTCTCTACCCCTTGGACATATCCACTCGCCTAGACTTCTCCACCACCAAAGCCCAAGATTTCTATCTTGGGCACATCTCAACCAACATCTTCGGGGGAAATTCCTCTTAACCTCTCTAGTCCATATCATGTTTGGTATAAACAACTTGTTGACTACTTGACTTACTCTATCATTCCCCCTGTCCTCTCTGGCAATGGATGGTGGGATTTTATTAAGAGTACTCCTTAATACACCATGCTAGGGGGTCTTCTCTACAAACAAGGATTTAACAGCCTCCTTCTCTGATGCCTAACCACCACTGAGACATCTTATGCCATTAAACAAGTCCATGATGGGATTTGTGGGGGACATTTTAACGGTAACTCGATTACAAAGTGCATCCTCTACCTGGGCTATTATTGGCCCACTCTTCACCAGGATTGCAATGACTATGTTTAGCATTGTATCAAATTCTAGCAACATGCTAACCTACTTCATGTCCAACATCGTATCAAGCATGCCTACAATAAAAATTTGAAAGAGAGAGATTTCAAAATCAGAGATCTCATCCTTAAAGAAAACCAACACGTGACCAATATGGAAAGAAGCAAACAAGGAAAGTTTGCTCTGAATTGGCTCAGGCCTTACATAATAATGCACAAGTATGGGTTAGGGACTTATCATTTGTCTTCTCTCAACATCTAGAAAAGGATACCCTTCTTATTAAGGATCCTCTTGACCACCCTTTCAACAAACCACCGACACCATCCCATGTCTCTCAAACCTCCTCACTTGAATTAGGATCCCAACATGAGACTATGGTTCCTCTACCACCTTCTTCCCCTTTATTCAAAATCAACACCATTAATGTGGCCACCAGGTCCCAAGCCCTAAAGGATAAAGGAAAAGAGTAGGTCTCTACCCCTTGGACATATCCAGTCACCCAGACTTCTCCACCACCAAAGCCCAAGATTTCTATCTTGGGCACATGTCAACCAACATCTTCGGGGGAAATTCCTCTTAACCTCTCTAGTCCACATGATGTTTGGTATAAACAACTTGTTGACTACTTGACTTACTCTATCATTCCCCCTGTCCTCTCTGGAAATGGACGGTGGGCTTTTATTAAGAGTACTGCTTGATACACCATGCTAGGGGGTCTTCTCTACAAACAAGGATTTAACGGCCTCCTTCTCTGATGCCTAACCACCACTGAGACATCTTATGCCATCAAACAAGTCCATGATGGGATTTTTGGGGGACATTTTAGTGTTATCTCGATTGCAAAGCACATCCTCTGCTTGGGCTATTATTGGCCCACTCTTCACCAAAATTGCAATGACTATGTTCAGCATTGTATCAAATGCTAGGAACATGCTAACTTACTTCACATCCAACATCGTATCAAGCGTGCCTACAATAAAAATTTGAAAGAGTGAGATTTCAAAATCAGAGATCTCATCCTTAAATAGAACCAACATGTGACCACTATGGAAAGAAGCAAACGAGGCAAGTTTGCTCCGAATTGGCTCATAATAATACACAAGTATGGGTCAGGGACTTATCATCTGTCTTCTCTCAAAGGCTAGCTAGAACCTAAGCCCCTTAATGCCTTACATCTATGACCATTCTACTTTTAATCAAGTAATCATTCACTTGATGTTTAACTTGAGCTTGTCCCTTGAGCAACCCCTGTCATCCTCATTCCTATTCCTATCAACCCTTTTCCCCTACAAACATTAGTTAACCTTTTTTTAAAAGCATTGATGCTTTGTCCTAATAAAATGGAAACCCCTAAACCTCTATAGTCTAGTCCATGACTAAAACTTCAGTAAATAAACAAAACAAAAAAAATATATAAAAATTGGGATGCCTAACAAAATATTCAAAGGTCATAAAATATCAATGTAGACTGCTTCCTTGAAGGACAGCTACATTATTACTGTAATGAATAGACTGCTCCCTTGAAAGATAGCTATTCAAACAAATCAAAACATACAAATAAAAATACAAACCACTCCCTCAAAGGATGGCTATGCCCAAATTTTGCTACATACATAGCACCCTCTCAGAAGCTGCCCACATCGATCAGCTTCACATAACCACAAAACAAAACATTATCCCCAAGTGGACCTCCCATATTGATTAGTCTACCAAAAAAATTGATTGACAAACTATTAAGTCATGGACTTGCCCATAGTCATTCTCAAGGTCACCTATAAAAGGGGCAAAGTTATCCCTGCTAAAAAAGGGGTTACACTATCCTGACATATCACATAATCACACCTTTTACCCCAAAATACCCAAGGGATTTTGAGCTCACTTAACGTCAAGTGATTCGGGTACTTCTTTAAAACTAATGGTCAAATGATGTAATGCATGAATGAGGCTTTTGTTTACAAAAATCCTATTTATGCTATCACTATGGTCCTTGTCAATGAAAGAGCAACACATCTTTCACTTCTTATACACCTTCGTCACATACCAATAACATGACAACTGAAACATTTTCTAACCATTAACATAACATCATGATTTATTTAATGCAAATACCAATTTTTGTTATATAAATTATCATATCCCATTAAAATTAGTTTCTATGGAAAACAATACACATAGAAACTATCAACCAAACACAATTTATGTCAAGCATATACCATCACCAATATGGAAACTTGATGAAGCATAAATAAACTCATTTCATTTTTAGCATACACCATCACCAATATGGAAAATTGCTAGGGGTGAAAAACCACACAACCTATGTTATAGCATACACCATCACACAATATGGAAAAGGCTATAACATCAGCATACACTCATCATTTCAAGCATGTACCATCACACATATGGGAAATGCTAAAAACACTAATATGACTAGACCAACTATCAACCTATTTGCCTCTTCTTCCCTTTTGGGGAGAACTACATTGGCCTAAGGCCATTGCATGGGCTATGTAGGTAGCACTCAATTGACATGGGGTCTTCTAAGGTTATCTCAGCCATTCATTTGTTGATCTACGTGATAGACGAACCATTTAACCTTTAACCATGGCTTAACCTAGTCAAACCCAATCCATAACCTACCCTCTTCTTCCCTTTTAAGGAGAACTACATTGGCCTGAGGCCCTTAAAATAGGGGCTATGTAGGTAGCACTTAGTTGGCATGGGGTCTTCTAAGGTTAGCTTAGCCATTTGTTCATCTGTCTACCCAATGGACCAACTATTCAACCTAAAACTGCCCAAGATCATGACTAAACAACTAGCCCTAACACTGTAGAGGTTACCTCTGACTTCTCATGGGGCACATTGGAGATCACATACATCTCCCTATCCACAACAAACAATACTTGAGATCACTTATATCTCAGCCCAACTCGACTAATGACCTTGGAGATCGCGACTATCTCCTTAGACCATGACCACTTTCGAGACAACTTTGCCTTGGTTATTTTAATTGCATATGCTACCTCACGACTAGTTAGAAAATTGTATGCACCCCTCACACCTATTGTTAGATCGTGACCCAGTTGATCCCTAATATCTGTGACATTTTTGTGTTTTCTAGGAGCACTTCCTAGCCTAGATACTTGGAACATGATGACCATTAGAGCTACAGATTTGATCAATCTAACCCAATCAGCTATGATTAAAAAGCTGGGGACTAGTTACTTTAATTTTAGTCTTCCTCAACCAATTAGAGCTAAAAATTTGATCGATTAACCCAATCACCTACCACTAATAAGCTGGGGACCGATTACTTCAATTTTAGTGCTCCTTGACCTTGCCTGTGACAATTTGAACTACCTATCAAGTGAAGTGGTATACGTGCAATCTCAACTATTGCAACGTTCACACTCCAACCTCACCTTACCCATCTAATTTCTATCAAATCAGCACTTGATTTTGGATTCCCTTCTCTCAATTCCCACTTTGAGGGGGGAATACCTCATCCCATACCTGGGACAACCTACATCTATTTTTGTCTTGCAGTTTGTCAGGACAAACCACAAGACAAAAAGGGGCAAATGTAGACACCAATATCATGTCAACCCCCCTTGGTCCCTTTCTAAATGTTAGCACTCCTAACCCACACTTGAACCCCTTTCACCTTGGACACCTCACCCTTTTACCTTGGACACCTCACCTTGGACACCTCACTTAGACACCTCACCCTAAGACCATTTCTTAACCTATGAGTCACCCTGAGACTAGGTCATCTAAATCCTAACTACCCATGACCTATTCTCACTCCATCCTAACCTCGTAACTAACTCTCGTGCCTAATAAACCCATCTTTTGACTGTTCTCCAATGGCAAATGCACTTGGCAGATGGGGAAATGGGCAAAGAGCTAAAAATAGCCCTTTTACCCATTCTCTAGCCACCAACATCAGTCAATGGTTGGCTGACACCGGCGGGATCACCGACGTCAGTTACATAACCCAAGCTCTAACCTTGAGCTTCCCCCCCCCCCCCGCGCCTCTTTGCATATCAATGCACACACTCTGAGACCAAGCATCAGAATTGGACTATCACTCTCCTAGCTATAGAGACTCTGTACAAGTCACTCTATATTGGATTAGAATATTTCACAAGGACCTCGACATCAACCACAATAGGAATAAGCACTCTGACACCCTTGGGTCTTCACCATAAAGCTAAGTAGTCCTTTAGTCTCTATTTCAAAGTTTTAGAATACATTGTTAATTGGTTTCCATTTACTATTTCTAAATACTATCAAAGAGACCCAACTTCTTCCATGGAAGGGCTGAAAAGCCTTCCTCTTATTCCCACCTCCTTTTACACACCAACCCTTTACCTTTACCCTTCTTCAGACCCTATTCTCCTTCTTGCAACCCTGCACAAACCACCTAATTCCTAGACTCCTCTGTCCACCACAAAAATACCCTAAAACCCATCCAAAGGCCCACTACCCCTATTGACATCGGTAGCCTAATCGACGTCAGCACCATTTCACTATTGACCTTGGTAGATAAATCGATGTTGGTGACTATGTAAACTAGAAAACTTATCCAAATAGCCCAAAGACTAGACAAAACCTTTGACTAGCCTACTGTAACATCTTGAAACACATGAACTATAGGAAATAGGTACAAAATATTCTACCTTTCCATTTCTTTAATCCTTTTATCATCTCATTTTATATAAAACTCTTTTCTTTAAATAGTGGACTGTCATCCTTTACGGAGCTTTACGCTCCTGGGACCGAGTGCGTAGCTTGGTAGTCCACCATATATTATTCTAACATTTTATTTTCTCAAGTTTCTTTCTTTTGATAGGTGTTTCCTCTATAACCAAAGATGAGGTCTCACAATGCTTGGATACGGTGCACACTTAATTCGGGTAACGTCAAACCCAAGACCTTTAACCTTAGTTTCTTCCTTCTTCTAAATGCAATTGTAGAAAAACTTAGAGAAACACCTTCATGGGAAACAATGTGACCTAATTACTCTACCTCCTATACTCCAAAATCACATTTAGATGGCTTCACATAAAGTTGATGCTTCTCCAAAACTATCAACACCTGTTTCACATGTTACAGATGTGCTTCTTGTGTCTAACTATAAATCAATATGCCATCAAAGAAAACTAGCACAAACTTCCTTTAAAAAGGCCCAAAAATAGTGTTCATCAAGCTCTAAAAATTATATGGTGCATTTTTAAGACCAAAGGGCATTACCAAAAACTCATAATGTCCCTCATGCATTCTAAAAGCAATTTTATGAACATCTTCATCCTTGATTCTAACTTGATGGTACCCTAAGCGAAGATCCAATTTTGTGAAATAATTAGTACCATGTAACTCATCAGTTAAATCATAAATTACTGGAATAGGAAACTTATCTTTTATGGTGTACTTGTTGAGTTCCCTATAATCTAGGCACATCCTCCATGTGTCATCTTTCTTCCTCACCATGACCACTGGTGATGAATATGCACTTTGGCTATGCTTGATGATCCCTACCTCTAACATCTCATGGATGATATTTTTGATTTCAATCTTTTGTGCATACAGACATCTATATGGTCAGATATTTGGTGGTTGACTCCCTAGAAGTAGTTGAATGGCATGATCATGTTCTCTTTTTGGTGCTAGTCCTTTTGGTATACCCCCAAAAATAGATGTGTGGTCAAAATGAATCATCTATAGATCAGGATGTGTAGATGTATATGTGGTTTGAACTTTTATGGAACATAATCATGCAATAATTCCCTCTACCCCATTTTCTAGCATCTTGGTCATCTGATGTGAACTAATAAATTGTGGAGATTTTGCCTATAATCTATGTAGTTCAATTTTCCTACCTTCAGAATGAAAGCACATAAATACTTCTTGGAAGTTCATCTCAATGGTACCCAAGGTTATGAGCCACTAGACTCCTAAAAAAATGTCTATGTTACCCATGGGAATAGAAAACATAGGAGAATCGAGATTGTAAACACCCATAACAAGCTTAATCTATGGCATTTTCCTGAACAATTAATTTTGCCACCATCAATAATCATGAAGTAAAATTTTGGTACTAGGTAGATGAAATAGTTCAATCGAGTGGCCAACTTATGGTTGAAGAAGTTATGTGTGCTCCTTGAATTAATCAACACTATCACCTTTTATTTCTTGAGGAAACCCACCACCTTAAGAGTTTGTGGAGTGTTAATACCTGAAAGTGCATGACAAGAGATTATAGGTTGGGAATTTTTAGGTACCTCTTCTATCTCTTCCTCACCATCATTGGAGGCATCACCTTCTTCTTCATCTTTATTGGATCCCTCAATGTAGAATAACTTCTTCTCAACACATCTATGTCCTTTGCTCCACTTGCTATCACAACCGAAACATAATCCTTTTACATGCTTCTCTTCAATTTACTATAGGGTCAATTTGGTAGGTGAAGGAAATGTTGGTGTCAATATGCTATTATCTTTGAAGTGAGTGAATGGATGCTTCTTATTGGCTATGAATTTTTCCTCAGCTCTATGTGCTATGATAATAGAATAAAAAATCTTAAGTGGATTAAACATGCATACCTCATGTTAAATGTGGTCCTTGAGTCTACCCAAAAATATGTCATTCAAGTTCTCCTCAGAAATTATCTCCACACATAAGGATAGGTTATGAAAATGATGAATATAATCCTTGATAGAGCTAGTCTGTCACAATTTTTCTAGTTGGCTGAAGTAATTCTCTATCACACTATTGCCATAGTGTAATTGTAACTCTTCTATAAAAATTGACCAGGTGACACTGAGAGTCATCTTTTTATTTTGAACACACAACCATCAATACCAAATTAATTGATTAGGTTCAAGATACAGGGATGCCATGGTAACATTTTATCCACCTAAGATCTGATGTATATAAAAAAATTCTCCATTTAGTTGATCCAATTGAGTGGATCTTTTCCATCAAATTTGTGCATATCTACCTTTGGTAATAAGTTCCTTTATGGCAATGTAGTTAGATTTGAAGTAGACTGGTTGGGAGAACCACCATAGTGGGGTTGTGTAATAGCATTAGCTAGATGATTTGACTGATTATTTTTCAAAGCCACCATGATATCTACCAAGCTATCTTGTATGGATTTCATATTAGATTGTATGCCTTGCACCCCACTTTGAATGCCTTGCACACTATAGTCAAGCTGGCTCACTTTGTGATCTATGTTAGATAACCCTGGTATAAAGGGTCTAGTACATCCCCCTCCTGACTCCATCTCTTCCTTGTTAGGATTTTTACCTAGATTTTTAGCACCCTTTCCTTGGCCTTGAGTTTGTGGACCTAGCATAGAAGGGCTTTACAATCTCAACCCTGATTGTCACTTTTGACCCTACTTTGACAAAGCAATTTTGGAATTATTTTGGCCTCAAATAAAAAATACAAATAAAATTCCATAGACAAATTTTAATAATCTTTCCAAAAATGTAAATAACTCATAAAAATTCTTTGAATTACGCACTATAGATTAATTTTACTAAAAGCCCTAAAATGGAGATAACTTTTATAAAACAAATGCAAATGATCTAAAATTTTAATTGAAGATTAATTTAATTATTTATAACTTATAATAAAAAAATTGAAGATAAATTAGCAACCATTTTTTGGATACATCCAAATTTAAAAAATTAGGGTTTCACCCACAAGATTTCCCAAATCACAGCTCTGATACCACTTGTATTGAAATTACTTCAACAATAAAGTATAATAGGAGAAATAGATTCAAATATGACTAAAATATATCATAATATATTATAATAGATAAGCCACTTTGAGGGGGTAACCTCCACAAGCTTCAATAAAAGCAAAATTCACAATATGATGATAAATAATTACCCATTACCTCCTATATATAGTCTATCTAGGCCATGGTTACTCCATAGGCCAACCTACTAACCAAATGAATGCATAGAGAAATGTGATATAGCATCAAAGAGGGATAAGTAAGACACAAGTTGGTTATTCATATCCTCATACATGCGATAGGTTAGGGGCATAACAAAAAGATCAAAATGATAGTTCTAGTGGCTAATGTTCTAGCCTCATATGAAGTTATATTGGGATGTAACATTTGAAAATATTTTGGAGAAGAAATCAATATGGATTGGTCTGAGGCTAGAATACCTATTAAAGGTATTATGTAGAAACTTCACCAAAAGAATAAAGTGAATTATACTATAACAAAGATTGAAGACACTAAAGCTTAGATTATTTTAGAAACTTATGGAATGGGTACATATTTCTTGACTACAAATGAAGATCCAATATCTTCAAATGATATTTCAGAAAAAGATAAAAAAAAAATAGAAGAGTTTCCCCTTCAAATGAAGAAATTTTGGATTTTGACACTATTAAGGTTGAGAGTTCAAATCATGTTTAGACTTTGAAATTTAATGATAGTTACTCTTCAACTGGATCAAGAGCAGTGATAGTTCTCCTATGTCCAAAATGAAAAGTCTTCCCTTTCTCTTTTAAGGTATAGTTTGATAATACTAATAATATTGTTGATTATGAGGGATTTTTGTTAGGAATGGAAGTTTCATGAAAGAAAGGAATAAAAAATATTCATGTGTAAGGAGATGTTGAGTTAATCATTTTCCAAGTTAGGAATATATATCAAATTAAGAATGAAATACTAAGGCATTATCACAATTGAGTTTGGGATTGCATGGAAAGTTTTTATGCATTAAATATATCAGTGGTTCTAAGAGAATGCAATGATAGAGTTTATTCATTAGTTGTTTCACCCACTCTCTTGATTCCTCACAAATATTTAAAAGGAAATAGGTATACCATTGAGTTAGTTTTTCGACCCAATGTTCCTGACAATGTTAATAATTGGTAAGTTTTTAATACTAATGAGCAAGTCATCTCATTCTTGGAAAAGGTGGAAAATTTTAGTGAGTTGCATTTTGAAGGAAGTGATTCACTCCTCAAGAATCAATTTTTGAAGTTAATGAGGAAACTGGTGAGGAAATCTTGAAGCTAAAAGGGAATAAGATTCTCAAAGTGTTGGTATCTTTGGAAATACTTTTTGATAAGCATGATCGATTCATCAAACATCAAAAATCAAAATTTGATTCATTTTCAAATATTGAGCAAGTTAATATAATAACAAAGAGTGATCCCAAAATGATAATTATTGGGAAATGTTTGTCATCGAAGGAAGGAGAAAAGTTAGTGACTCTTCTACGTTAATATATTGATTTATTAGCAATTCATATGTTGATCTGAAATCTTTTTGACCTAAGGAAGTGCAACATGATATTCCTTTCAAGCTAAGATCTCAGCTCCACAATAAAAAAATAGTGGTAGTATAATCCCAAAATATCAAGTACCATTCTCATTAAAATTTAAAATATGTTGAATTCTCACATTATCTTTCTTATACATCACTCCACATGGATAAAAAATATTTTTCCTATGAGGAAAAAGAATAGAGAAAACTACATTTGTTTTGGCTTATAGACTTTGAATAAGCTATCACTTAAGGATAATTACCCATTACCATTAATGGACTAAGTATTGCAAACTATCTCTAGTTTAGAGATGTTGTCTATCTTAGACGGTTTCTTAAGATACAATCAAGTGGAGGTTTGTGATGAAGATCAACATAAAATAGCCTTCACTACTCCATGGGGTACTTTTACATATTAAATAATTCCTTTTAGATTAATCAATGTTGGTTCTACTTTCTAGAGGGTTATGGACTTGGATTTTCAAAATATAATTAGTAAGTTTATTGTTGTTTATCTAGATGACTTAACCATTTTCTCAAAAAAGTGTCAAGATCATTATGACCATTTACAACAAGTGCTTGAGAGATGTTGTGAGCATGGGATATCCCTTAATCTCAAGAAATCTATTTTTGAGGTTACAGAAGGTAAGCTCCTTGGAAACATGGTATCCAAGGAAGGGATCAATATTAATCCCAAATGGGTCAAGTCAATTCAAAATCTTACTTTTCCATCAAGTAAGAAAGGAGTGCATTCCTTATTTGGGAAGGTGAATTTATTGTAGAGATTTGTGTTAAGCATGAGATATATTGAGAAGGGGGGTGAACCAATATATCATATATCTTATAAATATTTTAATTAATAAAATTCCACTTAACGATTGATTCAAGATATGTAACAAAACTAAAATAAATATGCACCACACAAGAGAGACAGAGAGACACTAAATTTTTATGTGGAAACCCAAAATGGGAAAAACCATAGAGATCAATGTCAAGTATATGAAAGTGCACCAACTTAAATTAAAAATTTCACAAAAGCCAACTTGTAGGAGCACCAACCCCTTTGATGAGAAACAACTCAATAATTATTTTTGAGTACCAACCCCTTGCAAAGAATTGTGAGCACCAACCCATAGGAGCACTAACCCATCTTGTGTATAAAACACAACTATCTATCAATGTTGCTTACTCAAAAAATGATAGAACACTACAATATTTCTTTCAATTCTCTCCTCTTTTCTTATATAAAATAAATATAAACCATGCACTCTCTTGAATATGACAAATGGCTTTTCAAGCCTCTATTTATAGCTTTCCAAATGACCTTTGGAATTCACCCTTTGTGGACCTTCAATCCTCATGTAAATGGCACGAAACTTGTATGACCTTTCATATCCTTTCATTTGAAAAGTCACATGGTGACCCTTCATGAGAAAATTCATCCTTTCCCCTTTTGTCTTTATCTTGTTGACCTTTTGAATTCTTTAAGATGACTCTTCATGGAAAAATATGCCATACCCTCTTTTGTCTTCACTTGGTGACTTTTATAATTCCTCAAGATGACTCTTCGTGGGAAAATGCAGCTGATTTCCTCTTTTGTCTTTTTCCTATGAATATTTGACTTCTCCATGGGCCCTCTTTTGAATTTTATTCAACAAAAAATATATTCATTAATATTAAATAAATATCAACATACATTAGCCAAGATATGAATATTAAAAACACCATTAAATTCTATGAGGCCTTTATCACCAATGCTGGACCTTTAACATCAATGATAATATTTCCAATAATATTCCTCTTTATCATTGATGGCAACCTCAAATTGAAACTACCACATCTTGAAATTTTCACTACACATGCCAACCTACACATACTACCATCTAAAAAACATATAGTAACTCCCCTTACTATAGAAACTTGTACATATTCCTTATACCTATTTCTACACCTATTTTTACACCTATACCTATTTTTGTACCTATTTTTGTTCTTCTCCCCCTTTGACATCAATGGAAAATGGCCTATCCTAGAGATAACACTTAGCTCCCCCTCAACTGATGTTCATCCTCAATGGTAGGAAGTAAAATAAATTACTCTTAACTTCTCCTATAGATACTCAAATGTGTATTTTGGTAGTGACTTTTAAAAAATATCTGCAATCTATTTTTTAGTACTAATATATTCTATCTCAACCTATTGATATGCAACCTACCCTCTCAAGAATTGATATCTAATAGGAATATGTTTTGTTCTTGAATGCATTATTAAATTTTTATAAATATTAATAATACTTATGTTGTCACAAAAAATAGAAATAGGTTCAACATATTTTACCTTGATATCTTCCAATGTTTGCTTCATCCAAAAAACTTGAGTGCAACACAATATCTCTGTAATATATTCTACTTCATCTTTATAAAGTTATACTAAATTCTACTTTTTCCTTAGATAGGATACTAAACTATCACCAAGGAAGAAAGCTCCTCCACTTGTACTCTTTCTATCATCCAAGAAACCTACCCAATTTGAATTTGTATAGGCAACCAAAGTAAAATCTCTACATATGGGATACAACAATCCATAATCCAATGTCCCCTTGATATATCTAAATATTATTTTCACCAACTAAACATAACTCTCCTTTGGGGCTGCCTGATATCTTGCAACCATGCCCACTACATGCATAATTTTTTACCTTAAATCTATCAAATATAAAAGACTACCAATCATAAATATATACAAAGATTGATTTGTAATGGCTGAATCTTCATCCTTACTCACCTTATTCCTTATACCCATCGGTGTACCAACTAGTGCACAATCCTGTGTACCAACTAGTGCACAATCCTCAAAACCAAATTGTTTCAACATTTCTTTCGCATATTTACTTTGAGATATAAAAATTCCTTTATTTGACTAAAAGATTTTCAACCCTAAGAAAAATGATAATTCTCTAAGCATAGACATCTCAAACTCTTTTTGCATATTGTCAAAAAAATCTTTTGTCATCTTTTCAATGTTACCTCCAAATATTATGTCATCAACATATAACACAACAATCCACTAATGCTCACCCTCTATTTTGATGTAGAGATTATTGTCAACAAATCCTATCTTAAACCTTGATCCTACAAGTATTTATCAAGTATTGTATGCCAAGCTATGGGAGATTATTTCAATCCATACAGTGCTTTCTTAAATATACATACATGGTTACTATCATTTGAGAGAATAAATCCCTCTAGATGCTCAATATAGACCTCTTCTTTTAGATTCTTATTAAAAAAATAGACTTGACATCCATCTAAAACACTTTGTAATTTTTAAACACTACATATGCAAGAAACATTGTAATAGCCTCTAGCCTTGCTACTAGTGTAAATGTTTTTTCAAAATCTATTTCCTCAATTTGAGTGTATCCTTTACATACTAATCTTGTTTTATTCCTGGTCACTTATCCATTTTCATTCAACTTATTTATGTAAACCCATTTTATTCCTATCACATTTTGATCTTTTAGCCTAGGCACTAATTCCCAAGTATCATTCTTTTCTATCTGATTTAATTCTCTATCCATTGTCTTAACCTAATGCTTATCATGTCTAGTTGTTGAAAACATTCTAGGCTAAATTTTGGATAACAAAGAAAAAATAACGTACTTAGATTCACTTACCATCATTATTCTAGTATGAATTCCTTCATTTATGTTCTTGATGATGTCACTTTCATTATGATTTCTCTAGACATATTTATATGGGATTTTTGTGTCTTTTTTCTCCTTCTCATCTTCATCTAATTCTTCAAAATATTCCTCTTCAATGATTTTAGGAATGTCTACTAGATCACTGATTCTTTGTGCTCCATCTTCTTCTATCCCGACACTTGCACTTTCAACTATTTTCTTGGTTCTTTTGTTATAACATTTATAAGATTTAATTTAACAAGAATAACTAATAAATATACCTTCATCTAATCTATATTCAAACATACCCAATTTTTCATCGGCTCTCTTTATGAAGCATCTACTACTAAAAAATTTGAAATAATCAACTATAGCTAGTTTGTCTTTCCATAGCTCATAAGGAGTCTTGTCACTATTGACTCTCAATAATGCTCTATTCTAGATATTAAATACTATAGAAATTACCTCTCTCCAATATTTATTTGGTATCTTAGATTCATTTAGCATTATACTCACCATCTCCTGAACTATTCTATTTCTCCATTCAACTACTCTATTTTGCTATAGAGTTATCGTTGTTGAATAATGTCCCTTTATTCCATTGTCTTCATAATAACTAATAAACTGATCCAACATGAATTTTCCTCCTTGATCTAATCTTAGGCACTTTATCTTCAAACTAGTTTCATTCTCAACTAATGCTTTGAATGCTTTGAAATGTCTAAAAGCTTCTGATTTTTATTTAAAAATATTACCCAAGTCATACATGAAAAATCATTAATAGGTAACATGAAATATTTCTCACCTTGAGTAATTTGAGTTCTCATAGGTCCACATAAATTAGTATGAAAAATCTCTAACATTTTATTGGTTGAGTATTCTTTTGTTTTGAATAACCTTCTGGCCTGCTTCCCATGTTGACAAGGTTTACAAAGCATGTTTGATGGCTTTGTAATCTTTAAAATATTTTTTACTACTTGCTTCTTATTGATGTTGAAAATATTATCAAATTGTATGTCCCATTCTCCTATGCCATATCCAACTTTATTCAATCTGACTCAAACAACATCTTTGACCTTTGATATATGATAACATATACAAATTATTGTATGTTCTTTGAGCATCTACAACCAACACATCTAAATCTTTTCTCCTAATTTCAAAACCTTCTACATAAAAATTTAGTGTGTTTACCTAATCATATATTTAAATTACACTCAAAATATTATTCTTAAGACCTTGTACATATAGAACATTTTCAGTCTTAGTTTTACCATTATCCAAACTTAGTGTACCTTTTCCAAAAATTTTGGCAGTATTATTATCTCCAACTTTTATTGTGCCACCATTGATCTTCTTCAGGTTTATGAACTTACACTTGTCTCTTTTCATGTGCCTCAAATATACACTATCAATTAACCATGACTTTTCTTCATTTCTTTCATGCAAAGTTGTTTAGACCAATATAGACTTTTCAGTTTGTTTCTTCTACCATGAACCTGTCTGAACTTTCTTCTTGATAAATGAATCCTTGAAAATTTGGCCCTTCTTGATTGAATTGAACACACTTATATAGTATCAAGATATGTGTTCAAATTTTTTTCACTTGCAACATATTATGGCTTCTTCATTAAAGCCTAATAGATGAGCAAAAGAGTTGTGGCTTCTGCTTGACTCTGCATGAGTTTCCTTCTCTTTATTTCTAAAATTGTTAGCCCTTTTTTGATATTCTATTTTATTATGACCATATCCATTAGAATAAAAAGAGTAACCATAAAAATATAAAATTTTTGTGTATCTCTGATCTAGTTGCCTTTTGTAGCTCTATTCCTTCTAGCCTTCATTATTTGAGATGTCCTATGTATTCTTAACTTTTTTTGTTTCCTCTTTTGCAAGAGATTCAACATAGCTCATTTTCCTTTCGAATATGATACATTCCTTATCTGATATTGATTTTTGGATTTCTAATATCTTATTCAATTTATTATTTATTTTCTCAAATTTTGAATTATTGGTTGCTTTATCATTGATTGCTTTATTTGTTTTCTCATGATCTGCTTTTAAAGAAGTAATTTCAATAACATACCTTTCACATTCTTCACTTAATTTTTTTAACTGTGTCATTATATCTTTTTCATTCTTCTTGGCTTATTCAAAGTGTGCTTGTAGATCTTCAATTATTTCCTTTGACTCTTTCATTTTTCTTGATTTGGAGCTTCAATCATTGATTCTTCTTCTCAAAATCTTTTAACTCTTCTAAGGCACAAATGAGTTCTCCTTTTAGATTCACTTTAGATTCATCTTGTTTTTCTTCTTGATTATATATAATTTTTATTATGAATGGATCTTCATGTATGGCCATGAATAGAATCTCTTTTTCTTCTGAATCACTGACCCCACTATCTTCGACTGAGCTAGGATCTTTAGAATATAAAATATTATTCTTTAATTTTTCTTTGAAATTATTCTTGTATGTAGACTTTCATTTTTCATTATCACCATTACTCTTATATAGGAACTTAGCTATAAAATATAAAATCTTTCCACAATTAAAACATTTAAAAGGTAATTTTCCTTGATATTTACATGTGCCCTTTTTTAGATTGTAGATGACTAGAGCTTCATAGTCATTTGATTCTTAACTATTAGCCTTATCCTTTTTTGATGTCTTGAAATCAACTTCTCTCTTTTAGGGTTTCTCTTGTTTGGTCCACATCTCATATGTCATAATAATACCATGTAGCTCATCCATCCTTAGCTTGGTTAAATTATTCATCTCTTTAATTACTAAAACTTTTGTATCATATATCAATGGTAGAGATCTCAAAATGTTTTGTACCATGATTTATTATTCTAAATTTTCTCCAAGACCTTGAATATAATTAACTATTTGATCAACCTGCAAAAGGTAACTCACTATATTTTCTTCCTATTCCATCTTCAAAATCTCAAACTATCTTCTAAAAGTCTGAAACTTAGTTTGATGAACCTTTCCATCACCTTTTTAAATATTCTCAAGCTTTACCCAAGTTTCATGAGCAGATTTACATTGCATAACTTCAAAAAATTCTAATTCACATAAACCACATAAAATAGAATTTAAAAATTTAGCATTATTTTCACTTACCTTCTTTTCTGCTAGAGTAGTTATAAGTGTCTGTGGCTCTTCATATTCTTCCACCACTATTTGCCAAATGTCAAATCCAAGGGCCATCAAATAAGTCCTCATCCTTGTGCTCCAAAAATTATAATTTTTCCCATCAAACAAAGGTACCTTATTTGTATAAAAACCTTCATGTGATCCAACCATCGTGCTTTCCCTGATCTACTTTCAAGCTATAAATTTTTTTAAAAAGGAACCTTCTCTGATACCAATTGTTAAAAAAGGGATATAATAAGGGGGGGTGAATCATATATCATATTCCTTCAGGATATGCAATAAAACTGAAATGAGTATGCACCACAAAAGAGAGAGAGAGAGAAAGAGAGAGTGACACTAGATTTTTACGTTGAAACTCAAAATGGGAAAAACCATGAAGAACAATCTCAAGTAGATGAAATAGCACCAACTCAAATTACAAAGTTTGCAAGCACAAACTTGTAGGAGCACCAACCCCTTTACCGAGTACTAACACATCAATTATTTGTGAGCAACAACTCATAGGAGCACCAACCCTTTTTGTATATAAAACACAACTATCTCTTAATGTTCCTTACTCAATAAATGATAGAACTCTACACTATCTCTTTCTATTCTATCATCTTTTGTTTTATAAAACAAATACAAACTATGCACTCTCTTGCATATGATAAATGGTTTCTTAATCCTTTATCTATATCTTTCCAAATGACCTTTGGTATTCACCCTTTGTGTCCCTTCAATCCTCATATAAAATGGTGCCAAAATTGTATGACCCTTTGTATCCTTTCATTTTAAAAGTCACATGGTGACCATTTATGAGAAAATTCATTCATTCCCCTTTTGTCTTTGTCTTGGTGACCTTTCAAATTCCTTAAGATGAATTTTCATGGAAAAATGTGTCATACCATCCTTTGTCTTCACTTATTAACTCTTGAAATTCATCAAGATGACTCTTCATGAGAAAATGAATCCCATTCCTCTTTTGTATTTACCCTATGACTCTTTGACTTCTCCATGAGCCCTATTTTAACTTTTATGCAACCAAAAATATATTAATTAATATTAAATAAATATCAACACCCATTAGCCAAGATATGAATATTAAAAACACCATTAAATGCTATGGGGCCTTTATCACCAATGCTAGACCTTTGACATCAATGAAAATATTTCTAATAATTTGTTCCTAATTTTGCTAAGAAGACATGCCACATTATCAATATAAAAAAAGGAAAATCAACTTTCTATTGGAATGTGGATGGAAGAAATGCTTTTCATGAAATTAAGGAAGCCATTACACTTGCTCTTATCCTAGTTTGCCCTGATTATGCCAAGAACTTCAGTATGTATAGTTATGGTTCTGAGCATACCTTGTCTATAATCTTGGTAAAAAATAATAAGGAATTGACTCTCCTATAACATTCATGAGCTACCCTTTGAAGGCTCCTGAGCTCAAATATTCAACCATTAAAAAACATGCATATGTGGTGGTGAAATCAGTCAAGCATTTCAAGTACTACATCCTCAATTCTCAAACCAATGCGTTAGTACCAAATTCTATTGTTAATTCTATTTTAAATCAACAAGAATTTGGAGGTAAAAGAGGTAATTGGATCACTAAAATCCAATAATATGATATAGATATCAAGCCTATGAAACATGTCCATGTAAAAGGTTTGTGTCAACTCATGGTAGAGACCAATTCATAAGAATCACCTAACAAATAAGAAGACATAGAAGATCTTCCCATACTCTAGCTTGTGATCATAATGAATGAATGGTATTATGACATTTCTCATTTTATCATATATGGAGAATGTCCATAACATCTGTCTTGCAAAGAGAAGAGGACAATCAAGCTTAAGGCTAAAAATTTTGTCCTTTAGGATAATGGTTTGTATAAATAGAACATTGATGAAATCTTTCTAATATGTGTAGATAAGGCAAAAAAAGACAATTTATTGGAATCTTTCCATGATTTAGCATGTGGAGGATATTTTTTAGGCTGGGTCATAGCTCAAAAGATCTAGTGGGCTAGATATTATTGGCCAACACTTTTTCATGATGCATATAATTAGGTTCAGAGCCAACAGTTTGTGGGGAAACCCAAGATATAAGCCTTTCATCTCAAGCCTATAGTCATTAAAGAACCTTTCCAACAATGAGGTATTTATTTCGTTAGTGTAGTGAACCCATTGTCAAGTGCAGGTCATAGCTATGTTCTCACGACTATGGATTACTTCACCAATTGGGTGGAAGTAATTCCAACCAAATATGCCAAGGTTATTTGTAACTTATTTAAAGAGAATATCATCACATGATTTGGTGTGTCAATGAAAATTTTAATTGATAATGATGCCTATTCACATCCCATGAGATGACTCAATTTTATTTTGAATATGGGATCATCTTGTCTCATACTTCTGATTACTTCCCTCAAGGAAATGGTCAAGCCAAGTTGAGTAATAAGAATTTGGTAACTATCATCAATAAGTTAGTAGAAGATAATTAGAGGACATAACATAAAGCATTATATGATGCATTATGGGCTGATCGTATCACTCCATAGTGAGCGATTGGTATGTCTCCTTTTCAACTTTTGTATGGATTGAATGCAAAAATACCAATGACATTAGAATTACCTACTCTCAAATTGGCTAAGGTAATTGAAGATGAAACATTAGAAATCTCCTTAGACAAGTGTATTATGTACCTTGTCGAGATTGAGGAGAAATATATAAAGGTATTGGACTGTATTGTAGAACATCAAAGTCACATCATGGAACTTATTGATAAGAAAGCTAACTCATGAGAATTCTAAGTTGGGGATCTAGTCCTCTTGTGAAATAAAATAAGAGAGACAAAAAGAATGCATGGAAAATTTGATTCTCTATGGAGGGGTCCTTTTCTCATTCATCAACTCAGTTGAGAACATAGTTTCTTCTTATCATACCTAGATGCAACACCATTACCGTTGGCCTATAGTGGCCAACATCTAAAACTTTTCACTCAGTAAAGTTTTGGATAAGTATGTACATTTTATATATATTTGTATATTATTGTTTATTTTATTTATCATCTTGTCTATCACTTGACTCTATGGCCTAATGGAGAAATGCACTTAGAGTTCTGGAATTATTTTTCCTTCAAGCATTTTAGAGAATGTTTGAAGGAAATTTCCCAGTTAGAGCCAACTATTATCCTTGAATTTTAGAAAGCTTAAATTATGGGATAATCATTATGAAACTTTTCCCTTTCATAGACCATTATCTCTAAGCAAGGACAATGAGGCTAATATTTGCTTCTTTGCACTTGTTTTTCCAAAAAAGTTGATCTTTTGAAGGAATTTTACTTTTGTGTAGTTTGGAGAATTTTCTTTAAACTACACTTTCTTTCTTTCTATGCAAAGTCAGATAATTTTCCTCATTTAAATATGTTTGTTTCTCTTTGTGTTGAGTTGAAGAATTTTCCCAAAATTGCATATACAAATTTGGAGATTTTTTTTGAGATTATGTATGAAAATTCAAGAAAATTATCTAACCTCACACCTGGGACCCACCATCTCAATGGTAATTAATTTCATATTAATTACTCTTTTTGTATATATTTAACCCTGGTAATTTCATTTTAAGCACTAATTTTTTCCCATTCTCCATTTTTGAGCTTGTGTGCATATTTCCTCATCATCCTCATAGTCAATTGGATTTGTTCATTTGATTGGTTTTATGCATAACACCTTGTTTTGGTCAATTTCATTTTGTTTTAGATAAGTCTCCCTTTTTATTTTCTTCACTTTTTATGTTTTTGTTCTATTTCTTTTTTGTGTTTTTGGTCATTTTAGGGTTTTGAAAATTTTAAGACCCAATTCCCTTCATGAAATTTGAAAAAAATTCCCTGAAATGCATGAAGGGAAAATACTCCATGTGTAAACCTAGTGCACTTCAAAGAAAATTCTCTGAAGTGAACATTACATGTTCCCTAGTGTATTTCAAGGAATTTTCTCTAAAGTGCATGTCATTCAATGTACTTTAGAGATTTTTCTCTAAAGTACACAATTAAAAAGTATGTCCCCATGAATTTTAAATAATTTTCTCCAAATTTCACATCATTTGATACATTTCAAATATTTTTCTCTAAAATGCATTTAAGTTTACTAAACCCCTTTCCCATGTAAATCATAGAATTTTATCTAAATTACACCAACCTTTCCCATGTAGTTCAAAGAAAATTCTTGGAATTACACTAAAGTGATTCACCTTTCATGAATTTCAAAGAATATTATCTGAACTACACAACCTTCTTTATACATCATGTAAAAACATTGTTTTTCACTCATCCTACATTTTTCAAAAAAGATGAAAAATGCTAACTCTAGATAATTAAATTTTCTTACTTGTAGCCATTTGTTCAATGATAGGCATCTCTCCAAACAAGAAGATAATGAATTACAAGTTTTAGTTTATCTTCTCATTATCTATAGTTGATTCAAATGTGGATCAAATTGGAGATATAGAAATTGGTCTTGTGGATATGGCTAAGTTTATATAGAGATTGGGAAGAGAACACATTACACCTCATATGTAACTAGTACTTAATAGTGAAATTCATTTGGTTTTTGCATTTCTAGTATCATCACGTGATTCTAATTTCATCTTGACCATGATAGCACACTTTGATAAGGAAAGCAAATCGGTCAAGGATTTAGAAGGAAAGGTGATCATTCACCTTGATGAGCAATATTTTGATAATATTTTTCACTTTTTCAAAATTGAGGAATATTCTAATTTAACTATAGAGTCATCTAAAGAATATTATGAGAGAGATCTTAATAAGTGTAAAAAAATATCAATACGAAATGGCTCAAGACTCCTCAACCCACCATTGCTAGATGGCCCAAGTATTTGTATCATAGTTGAATTATAAAAGAGATAGGGGATTTGATTACTCTCCTTAGTAGAGTGAAAGGGTTGTCTATTTCAAAAAAAAATCAAGAATGGATGTATCAATACATTTTGGTTATTAAAATAAATAATCAAAGAATATTTTGAGGGTAAATAAATTAATGATGTTGTTTATCATCAGCTCTCTGAGGTAGCTTCTTCACTCAACTTTTATATGACTTCATATCTAATATATGTTGCAGCCAGTATGGAGTCTTTCTTGGGTCTAAATTATGTTGATGATAGGACAAATGTTCCTATTTATGAGCATTATCCATAGCTAACTTTAAAATAAAGTGTCAAGCATTATAGGAGAGTTAATGATGCTTTCTTTTATACATTCATCTGCACTCTTGACAAAGAAGTTGAAAATAAAAGAGTTTCAAGCCATGCATGGGCATAGGTTAATAGGGTTGGATGTATTTTCTTGAAATTCCCAACTTTTACATACATCAAAGTAGGAGGATTTGATTAATAGCCTTACATGCTACCCAAATACCTAAGTGATAAAGTAATACTAATTGAAATGTGGAGACAAGTGATGAACGTGCATAAAAAACAATTAGATGCTCACAAGAGAGGTTTCAAATTTCCAATTAGTATTGGCTGGCACACAATTTCCAATACTACAAAGGCTAAGACTATGGAAACTAATATGTAGTGGATTATGCTTTAAAAATTTACAAGTAGAGAAAACTTTGATTATAGAATTATGAAGGAGAGGCTCAAGCATAATATCACTCATGTACATAGAATTGAAGATATTTGCATAGAATACAGAACTAATGAAGATATAAAGAGACCTAATTATAGTCACCTTACTATTGATCAGATTGTCATTTTTGAATTGGATAATATTCTTGGAGATTTGATAGATGATGGTAATGTATTAGATATATCATACGAGTAAAATAAAGTGGCTTCAACTCCTCTCAATCCTATCTAATAGTCAATTAAAGAATCCATTTCCATTAGAGACAAATTTCAACCTATTCTTTTAAGAACTAATGCTTGTTTTGTCTCTAAAGGAATTAAGCTGAAACATTTTAAAACTGGTTTTGAGGAGAATGATGAAGAAATTGATAAGAACAAAGAGGAGCTGAGAACCAAAAATAAAGAGGAGCCCTCTACTTCTAGATAAAATCCAAAATTTGTGTTTGTTAGTAAAGGAAAGAAGAAAGGCAAAGAAGCAGGTGTTAAATAAAGTGCTCTAGTGGAGAAAAAAGAAGTCCCAATCACAAGTGAGGCACCACCTCAATCAACAACATCAAAAGTGTCTCAGCCAGTGTTTGAACAACTTATACAAGTAAAGACTACTCAATCAGAGTTTCCTTTGGCTAAATCTTCTCAATCCATAGTTTCATAGGTAACATTTTCCATAGTTCCTCCCACGAGTACCACTATATAAATTGATCCAGTTCCTTCTCAAGTTGTTCTTCCACCTCCATCTTCACTTCTTAGTGTCACAATTTTTCATTTTCCTTTGCAAGGTACAATGGACTAAGTTTTTGATTCATTGTCAAATTTACCCAATCTTCCAAAGTCATTGGGATCCATGAATAATTTATATTTCGCCCAACAAGATATGGACAAATTTATGTCTATACCTTCCTTAAAGACAATAACTCATGTTCTTACCACTCTAGTGTCCAAAATGTCTATAGGAACTAAAGTGGTGGTTACTCCAACCCAAAATTGACCTATTGTTATTACAATCTCATTAGTGTCAACCACATTACCTAATACCTCCATCACATTGGCTTCCATTTTGATTAATTCATAGTCCATTGTCCCTCTCCAAGTTTCCAAAGATTTAACATCCTTTATCCAAGGAGATTCATCTCTTTTTCCTCCTTTGCTAGCATCACAAACACTTAAGAAGAAGAAGTGAGTAGTGGCTCTGGAAGATTTTGATTTTGATCAGCTTGTGCCAATAAAGTCCAAAATAACAAAGAATGCCAAAATTATATCAAGGGTAATTTTTGAATCTAGGAATAAGTATGTTGAAGTTATAGTGCCTCCTAAAGATAGAAACATTGAGGATATTCAAGCATCTAAAGATGCAGTGGGATGAAAAGATCTTGGGAAACAAACTCATGAAGGTGAAAAGGAAGATTTATAAGTAGTAATGGCTTCCTTGATTGAGAGATATGATAAGGAAAAGAAGGTCAAAGATCAACTCAAAGTGTAAATGGAATAGTTAATTTCTACTTTACTAAAAATCACTCAACCTTGTGAGTCTGTTGATCCTATTATGCATGAAAATACTAAAAGAGATATTCAACTTGAAGAAAAAATTGGATCTATGGATCATATAGTCAATCCTTGGATTGAGAGATTAACAACACAAGGTATTCAAATGTTGCATTATACCAATGGATTTTTGAAGATCTTGAGTGAAATGAAAATAAAAATTTAGAAAATAATTAAAGCACTCACTCAAGATTTGGAGTTGACCAAAAAGGATATTGATACATGGACTCAACTTTGTAAATTCAAATTGGAGCTTTTGGTTGAGCAAAAGGTCATTCCAAATAGGAAAATGTTCATTGAATATAAGGAAGCTATAAAAAATAAAAGAAAAGTTCTCGAGAATCTAGTTAAAGATCTCGAAGAAGTTGAAGATATGTGTGATAATAAGATGTTATATCTTGTAGAGAAAATTGGAAAACTCTCCTGTCAAGTTAAAAATGATTATCAAGAAATTCTTCTTATGGAGACTATTATTCAAAAATTTACATGTTTACTGAAAACAAAGACTGAAATAGGTACTTTCACACTGGACTCCATCAAAAAATTAATTAAATTTCAAGTAATCTTGGATAAACTACAAAGAATCATGGACAAGAGCAAGGATTTACCAATTAACTTAGAAGATTATATGACAAGGGTACTTATCATCTTCAAGAATACATCTGGTCCAATTAATGATTCAGTCCAAGCTATCTTGAAGAGAAATTAGGAATTTTTAAAGAAGAATAAAAAGGAAGAAATTCCTATGTCTAAGGACACTTAGTATACTTTTGTAATTTTCTATATGTAGTTTTGTTCAATGTAAATTACACATAGGAAAAGTACACAGTCCTAAGTCAAATAGGACTTTGTCAATAAATAAGTCAATGTATTTATGTTTTTTATATTTTTATTCATATATCCTATTTATAAATAGGAGGATGCTCTTTATATAAAGGATCACCAATTGTTATATAGGGGAAATGTTGTTGAATTGATAAATAATTTTGAAACTTTGTGTTCATATTATAAATAAAAAATTCATTCAATATAAGAAAATAAATTTACATTTCAAAATTTGTGTTTAAATATACTTTTGGTGTATTGGGAATGTTATTTTGTCTTTTCCATTGCATTTTATTTTGCTTTGAGTGAATTATGGTGTGAAATTTCTATAAAATGGAAGGTTTTAAAAAGCTGATTTTGGAGTCTTTGAGCTACTTATTAGTTTATGGGTTTGTATTCATCATTGACGGTGAATTAATGAGGAGAATTTGAATTTATAATTATTCTTCTTTGATAATTTTAATCTTTGTTAGAAATAAGGTGAAGACTTTGGACTGTACTTTATTCTATCTTCTAAGTTTACTCTACTAGTATTATTCTTGCTAATCTTTTAGCTAACAAATCTGAATATCGGTTATATTTGGTTTATCAAGTGATCTTAAATTTTCAAAGAATATCACAAAGAATGGAAGCAAGTTTTTGATTGATAATCAATTCTGAAAAAAGATAATTCTTTGATATGACTACACCGACTATGATAAAATTATTGTAAATAAGTGTAAATAATTAAGTGTTATGTTAGTTAACAATAAAAGGGAGCCTCCCCTTTCATTGAGGAGAGATTTTATCTCATCAAAATATGGCTGAAATAACCATTTTTATACCATTGTATCAGTAACAAAATATTCCCTCGACAATTTTTGGGCACTCCACTAGTGAATTAAACAAACAACCAAGATCTATACTCATTCAGTTCAAATAGACTAGAACCTTTTTGTTTTCTACTATTATTATCTATCTAATCTCTTTTTTTTTATGATTTCTTTCACATTTTTATGGAACAAACCTACACTTGTGGTAGAAGGGCACTGTGAGCCATTGATGCAACATTTGAGTCATTTCAAGAAAATAACTTTGATATTTTGTCAGCATATGCAAGGTCACCTCTTCAATGTATAAGAAGTTTTCCACCTACAAATAAAAGATCTCCTAAATGAGGAGAAGATTCTAATTTTTTTTAATTTTTTACTTTTTAAATGTTTTTCATACCTCCATATAATCTACAAATAATGGAAGCTCAAGGTCTATGGGGAACTAATTTTGGTCCTTTGAATTTGGCACCACCATCTCATAAACTACCTCGTGGCTCATAGAAAATTTTTCCTAAGTTATATGGTGTTGGAAAGCAACATCCAAATGAACATATTGCTACATTATACATTGCATGTGGAGTTCTTGGAGTGGAAAATGAAGATGTTTCTATAAGGTTATTTATAGAAATGTTCCAAGGCATTGCTACTGATTAGTTCTATCATCTTTCAACTAGTACTATCACTAATTAGGATATGCTCAAGACTAAGTTTGAGGCAAGGTTCAAGCCTACAGAAGATGCTCATGCCTTTTTGGATTATCTTACACAAATGAAGAAGGAAACATATGATCTTATGCATGAGTTTGTGGTAAAGTTTAACAAATTGAGGAATATGATCCCAGTAGTTGCTGGACCTACATGTGAGAATCTAAGTGCTTATTCATCAATTCTTAATTGGTTTAAGTGAGTTTTATTTTTAAAATATCAGCCCTAATTAATCTTGAAGTCACTTAAAGTTTGGTCACTGAAATAAAATATGATTTAATTCTATTAGGGAAGGTGAGAAATAATTCTATTAAGTCTAGAGGGCAGCCTTCTACAAATTCACCTTCTCCTAGCATTATGAATCTCATGGTTCAAAATCTATAAAATGAGTTACTTGTGCTTAAAAATAAAATTTCTCAAGGCATGACTTTTACTTCATACAAGGATGTTCCAAGAAGAACATATCCAAATGTTTTGAATTATTCCAATAACATTGGTAAAAATTAGAATAAGAATAAACTTCCTCCACCACAAGCAAGGATTGCACTGGAGGAACCTCCAGATAATGCAGTAGTTAATTGGTTGGAAGCTAAGAATGATGATATTCCAGAGCAAGAATATGTTCCTAAATATGATTCTAATCCCTTGAGAGGATATGAAGAGGGAGAAGCTAGTGACTCTGATAACATGCTCTTAAAATTAGAAAAAAGAAGAAGCTAAACAAGAAGAAGACACACATGGTGAGTCTTACACCATCTTTACCCATTCAAAAGTTAGCCTAATCAATAATAAAAGGTTGATAAAAAAAAATCTGAAAATGAACCATGAAAGGAGGTTACAATTTCCAAAGAAGGAACTCCTTTGCCAATTTAAACAAAGGATAGGGTGGTGGATAAATAAGTAAGTACTCCTCATAATTCTACCTCTTCTCCTTCAACATCTAGACCTAGTGCCCAAAACATGAAACTTGAAAATGAATTTTTTTTGTCTTCCTTGGCTGCCCCATATCTATATTTTGATATCATCTATCATTCCAAGAATACTAAAATCCAAATGTCAGAGGCAAAGTACCTCCAATCAAATCCTGATCAATTTGAAAGATTGGTAAAATTTGTAAAAAGTGAAGGGATAAATTCTTATTAGACTTTAGCTAAGAGTGTAATAATTAAACCTAATCCAAAACCAAAGAAAAATAAATTGGTTGTAACTCTTGCATCTAATTCTAGAAAAATAGAACCTTTCTATATTTCCTTGTTTATCAATAGTTATAAGCTCAGTAATTGTGTTATTGATTTAAGTGCTTCTGATAATGTCATGCCTACCAAGGTGGCTACTACCTTTGGGTTAAATTTTAAAAATAATTTTGGCCATTTATTCTTAATGGAAACCAAACAAGTACTTCTCATAGGCCAAATCAAGCATACACAATTTGCATTTACTATGTTTCCAAACAAAAAGATCAAAATGACAATTCTAGTGGCTGATATTTCAGTCTCATATGGAGTTTTGTTTGGATGTAAATTTTGACAAGATGTTGGAGGAGAAATAAATATGGATTGGTATGACACTAAGATACTTGTTAAGGGTGTTATGCAAAAACTTCACCCAGAGAAGCAAGTGAAGTATACTGTAATAAAGACTGAAGACCCTAAAGCTTAGAGTCTTTTTGAAACTTCTAGAATGGGTACCTATTTCTTAACTATAGATGAAGATTTAATTTATTCAAATGGTATTTCAAATAAATATCAAAAATTAGAAGAGTTTCCCTCTTTAGTCAAAAAGATTTTGGATTTTGACACTATTAAGGTTGAGAGTTCAAATAATGTTTGGACTTTGGAATTTGATGGCAGTTGCTCTTGAACTAGATCTAGAGTTTGGATAGTTCTCATATGCCCAAAATAAAAATTCTTCCCTTTCTATTTTAAGTTAAAATTTTATAATACTAATAATACTACTGAGTATAAGGCCTTATTATTAGGAATGGAAGTTGCATAAAAGAAAGGAATAAAAAAACTTCATGTACAAGGAGATGTTAAGTTAATCATTTGCCAAGTTAGGAATCTATATCAAACAAGGAATGAAAGACTAAGGCATTATTCAAATAAAGTTTGGGATTGCATGGAATGTTTTGATGAATTAAATATATTATCAGTTCTAAGATAATATAATGATAGAGTTGATTCATTGGCTATTAGCCACTCTCCTGATTTCTCACAAATATTTTCAAGGAAACAAGTATACCATTGAGTTGGTTTTTTGACCTAATTTTCCCAACAATGTTAATCATTAGAGAGGTTTTTAATAATGATGACCAAGTCATATCAATCTTGGAGAAGGTGGAAAATTTTAGTGAGTTGTATTTTGAAGGAAGTGATTCCACTCCTCAAGAATCAATTTCTAAAGTTAATGAGGAAAATGGTGAAGAAATATTATAGATAAAAGGGAATAATATTCCCAAATGGTTGGTATCTTTTGAAATACTTTTTGATAAGCATTATCGATTCATAAAATGTCAAAAATTATAATCTAATTCATCTACAAAAATTGAACAAGTTAATATAAGAATAGAAAGTGATCCCAAAATGATAAATATTGGGAAATGTTTCTCATCAGAGGAAAGAGAAAAGTTAGTGACTCTTATACATTAATATATTGATGTATTAGCATATTCATATGATTATATAAAATCTTTTTGACTTAAGGAAGTGCAACATGATATTCCTCTCAAACTAGGATCTCAACCTCATAAGCAAAAATAGTAGTATAATCCTAAAATATCACATACTATTCTCACTAAAATTTAAAATATTTTGAATTCTCACATTATCTTTCCTATACATCACTCCACATGGATATCAAATATTATTCCTATGAGGAAAAATAATAAAGATATCTAGATTTGTGTTGACTTCTAGAATTTGAAGCAATTATAACTTAAGGATAATTACCCACTGCTAGTAATGGACCAAGTATTACAAACTATCACTAGTTTATAGATGTTGTCTATGCTAGATGGTTTCTCAAGATACAATCAAGTGGAGTTTCATGATGAAGATCAACATAAGACAACCTTCACTACTCTATAGGGTAATTTTACATATCACAGAATGCCTTTTAGATTAATCAATGTTGGTGCTACTTTCCAAAGGGTTATGGACTTGGATTTTTGAGATATAATCGGTAAATTTATTATGGTTTTTATAGATTAATTAACTATTTTCTCAAAAATTCTTCAAGATTATTGTGACCATTTGCATCAAGTGCTTGAGAGATGCCATGAGCATGGGATATCCCTTAGTCCCAAGAAATCTATTTTTGGGGTTACAAAAGATAAGCTCCTTGGACACATTTTATCTAAGGAATGGATCAAGATTGATCTTGAATGGGTCAAGTCAATTAAAAATCTTACTTTACCATCAAGTAAGAATGGAGTGCATTCATTCTTTGTGAAGGTGAATTTCTTGTGGATATTTATGTAAATCATGGGATATACTAAGAGGGGGGTAAATCAATATATCATATATATTATAAATATTTTACTTAATAAAATTCCACTTAACCATTGATTCAAGATATGTAATAAAACTAAAATCAATATGCACCACACAAGAGAGAGGAGAGACACCATATTCTATGTGGAAACCCAAAATGGAAAAAACCACAAAGAACAATCTCAAGTATATGAAAGAACACCAAATCAAATTAAAAAGTTCACAAGCACCAATTTATGGGAGAACTAACCCCTTTTATGAGTACCAACATAGAAATTAGTTGAGGGCACCAACCCATAGGAGCACCAACCCCTTACAAGGATTTGTGAGCACTAACCCACAGAAGCACCAACCCCTTTTGTGTATAAAACACAACTATCTCTTCATGTTGCTTACTCAAAAAATGATAGAACTCTACAATAACTCTTTATATTTTCTCATATTTTGTTATATATAACAAATACAAACCATGCACTCTCTTTCATATGACAAATGGCTTCTTAAGCCTTTATTTATAGCTTTCCAAATGACCTTTGGCATTCACCCTTTGTGTCCCTTCAATATTCATGTAAAATGGCACCAAACTTGCATGACCCTTTGTATCCTTTCATTTGAAAATTCACATGGTGACCCTTCATGATCAAATTCATCCTTTCCCATTTTGTCTTTGTCTTGGTGACCTTTTAAATTCCTAAAAATGACTCTTCATGGAAAAATGTGTCATACCCTCTTTTGTCTTCACTTAGTGACTCTTTAAATTCTTAAAGATGACTCTTCATGGGAAAATACATCCCATTCCTCTTTTTTCTTTACCCCATGACTCTTTGAATTCTATATGGGCCCTCTTTGGAATTTTAGGCAACTAAAAATATATTCATTAATATTAAATAAATATCAACACACATTAGCCAAGATATGAATATTAAAAACACCATTAAATGCTAAATGCTAGACCTTTGACATAAATGAAAATATTTTCAATAATATCCCCCTTTGTCATTAATTGTAACCTCAAATTAAAACTACCACATCTTAAAACCTACACTACACATGCCAACCTACACATACTACCATCTAAAAAATATATAATAACTCCCCCTTATTGTAGTAACCTATACCTATTCCTTGTACCTATTTCTACATCTGTACCTTTTTTGTACCTATTTCTATTATTCTCCCCCTTTAACATCAATGGAAAAGGTCATATCTTGGATCTAACGCTTATCTCCCACTCAACTGATGCTAATATTCAATGGTAGGAAGTAAAAGAAATTACTCCCAACTTCTCCCACAGATACTCAATTGTGTCTTTTAGTAGTGCCTTTGTGAAAATATCTACAATTTTATTCTATAGTACTGATATATTCCATCTTAACCTACTAATCTACAACCTTCTCTCTCAAGAATTGATATATGATAGGAATATGTTTTTTTAATTCATTACTGGATTCTTAGAAATATTAATAGCACTTATGTTATCACAAAAAATAGAAATAGGTTCATAATAATTTACTTTGATATCTTCTAAAGTTTTATTCATCCAAATCACTTGAGTACAAAATAATACCATTGTAATATATTCTACTTCTGCTATAGAAAGTGATAATGAATTTTTCTTTTTGCTTAGCCATGATACTAAGCTATCACTGAGGAAGAAAGCTCCTTCACTTGCACTCTTTCTATCATCTAAGAAACCTACCCAATATGAATTTGTATAAGCAACAAAAGTAAAATATTTCATTATGGGATACCATAATCCATAATCTAATATCCCCTTGATGTATCTAAATATTCTCTTAACCAACTGAACATGACTCTGTATTGTGCCTGCCTAATATCTTACAACCATGCCTACTACATGTATAACATATAGCCATGATGTTGTCAAATATAAAAGACTACCAATCATAGATATATACAAATATTGATTTATAATGGGTGAATATTCATCCTTACTCACCTTTTTATTTGTACCCATCACTGTACCCAATGGTGCACAATCCTCAAAACCAAAATTTTTCAACATTTATTTGTCATATTTACTTTGAGATATGAAAATTCTTTTATCTGATCAAAAGTTTTGCAAAACTAATAAAAATGACAATTTTTTAAGCATAAACAGCTCAAACTCTTTTTGCATATTATCAAAAAACTCTTTTTTCATCAATATATGCCGCAAAAATAAACTAATGCTCACCTTCTATTTTGATGTAGAGATTATTGTCATCAACTCCTCTCTTAAAACCTTGATCCTGTAAGTATTTATTATGTCTTGCATATCAACCTCTGAGAGATTATTTCAATCCATATAGTGTTTTCTTCAATCTACATACATGGATACTATTATTTAAGAGAAGAAATCCCTTTGGCTACTTAATGTAGACATCTTCTAGATTCCCATTCAAGAAAGCAGACTTGACATCCATCTAAAATACTTCAAAAATTTTAAACACTTTATATGCAAGAAACATTATAATAGCCTCTATCCTTGCTACTAGTGAAAAAAAATATTCAAAATCTATTCCCTCAATTTGAGCATATCCTTTACATACTAATCTTGCTTTATTCTTGGTCACTTCTCCATTTTCATTCAACTTATTTTTCTAAACCCATTTTGTTCCTATCACATTGTGATCTTTTCATCTAAGCACTAATTCCCATGTATCATTATTTTCTATCCAATTTAATTCTTCATCCATTACCTTAACCTAATGCTTATCATGTCTATCTTATATAAAAGTTCTAAGCTGAATTTTGGATAACAAAGAGAAATTAACTTGATTAGAATCACTTACCATCATTCTTTTCATGTGAATTTCATGATTTATGTCCCTGATGATGTCACTTTCATTATTATTTCTCTATACATATTTGGATGGTGTTTCGGTGTCCTTTTTCTCCTTCTTCTCATCTTCATTTAATTCTTGAAAATATTCCTCTTGAATGATTTTAGGAATGTCTACTGGCACTAATTATTTGTGTTCCATCTTATTTTATCCTCACACTTGCACTTTCAACTATTTTCTTTTTTAATTTTTTATAACATTTATAAGCTTTACTTTTTCAAGAATAACCAAGAAATACACCATCATCTGCTCTAGATTCAAACTTACCTAGTCTTTCATTGGTTCTCTTTATGAAGAATCTACTATAAAAAAACTCTAAAATAATCAACCATAATTGGTTTGTCTTTCCATAGATCATAAGGAGTCTTGTCACTATTAAATTTCAATAATGCTCTATTTTATATATGCATTACTCTACCAACTACCTCTCTCTAATATTTATCTAGTATCTTAGATTAATTTAGCATTATCCTCACCATCTCCTAAACTATTCTATTTCTCCATTAAACTACTCCATTTTATTATGGAGTTTTATCTCGTAAATAATGTCACTTTATTCCATGGTATTCATAATATTCAATAAACTAATATGACATAAATTCTACTCCTTGATCTGATTTTAGACACTTAATCTTCAAATTGGTGTCATTTTCAACTAATGCTTTGAATGCTTTGAAATGTCTGAAAGCTTCTACTTTTTTCTTTAAAAACATTACCCAAGTCATATGTGAAAAATAATCAATAAGCAACATAAAATATTTATCACCTTGAGTACTTTGAGTTCTCATAGATCCACAAAAATTAGTGTGAAAAATATCTAACATCTAAGTGGTCGAGTATTCTTTTATTTTGAACTACCTTCTAGCTTGCTTCTCATGTTGACAAGGTTCGCAAAGCATGTTGGATGGCTTTATAATCTTTGAAATATGTTTGACTGCTTGCTTCTTACTGATGTTGATAAGACTATCAGTATTTATGTTTCCCATTTTCCTATGCCATAGCCAACATTCTTCAATCTGACTCAAACAACATCTTTGACCTTTGATGTCTGATAACATATACAAATTATTACATGTTCTCTAAGAATCTACAACCAACACATTTGAATCTTTTTTTTGAATTTCAAAAACTTATGCATAAATATTTAGTGTGTGTCCCTGATCACACATTTAACTTACACTCAAAATATTATGGTTAAGTCCTTCTACATACATAACATTTTTAGTCTTAGCTATACCATTATCCAAACTTAGTGTACCTTTTTTGCCAATTTTGGTAGTAGTATTATCTCCAAATTTCACTATGCCACTGTTGATCTTATTCAAGGTTATGAACATGATCTTGTCTCCTGTCATGTGCCTTAAACATCTGTTATAAATAAATCATGGATTTTATTCATTTTTTGCATGTAAAGATGTCTAGACCAACATAGACGTTTTAGGTTATTTCTTCTACCATGAACATGTCTGAACATTCTTCTTGATGAATGGAGCATTGAAACTTTGGTTTTTTTTTTATTGACTTAAACACACTTCTAAAGTATTGGGATATGTGTCCAAAGTTATTTCACTTGTAACATATTATGGCCTCTTCATTAAAGCTTGATAGAGGAGCAAAAGAGTTGTGGTTTCTACTTGACTATGCATGAGTTTCCTTCACTTTGTTTCTAAAATTGTTGACCCTTTTCTAAAATTATATTTTTTATGACCATATCTATTACAACAAAAATATTAACCATAAAAATAAAACCTATTTTTTTTATCTTTGACCTAATTGCATTTTTTAGCTTTGTTCCTTCCAAACTTCATTATTTGAGATGTCTTATGTATTCTTAACATCTTTTGTTTTCTCTTTTATAAGAGCTTCAGCATAGCTCTTTTTCTTTTCAAATTCGATACCTGTCTTATCTGATATTGATTTTTTGATTTCTAAATATCTTATTCAATATATCAGTGCTTTTCTCAAATTTTGAATTATTTTTTGCTTTATCAATGATTGCTTTATTTGTTTTCATGAGATCTTCTTTTAAATAAGTAATTTGAATAACATACCTTTTACGTTCTTCACTTATTTTGTATGACTATGTCATTAGATGTTTTTCATTATTCCTAGATTCTTATAAGTGTGCTTGTAGATCTTCAATTTTTTCCTTTGACTCCTTTTCATTTTTCTCAATCTGAAGCTTCAATATTTGATTCTTCTTCTCAAGAGATTTTAACTCTTCTAAGGCACAAACAAGTTCTCCTTCCAGACTCACTTCAGCTTCATCCTATTCTTCTTCTTGATCATCTATACTTTTACTTATAGAGGCATCTTCATGTATGGCCATGAATAAAATCTCTTCTTCTTCTGAATCACTGACTCCACTATCTTCGATTGACTTAGGATCTTTAGAATATAAAATCTTCTTCTCAAATCCATTCTTGAATTTTATTTTGAAATTATTCTTGTATGTAGAACTTCTTTCTTCATTTTCACCATTACCCTTACCTATCCATTTAGCTATAAAATATCCAATCATTCCACAATTAAAAAATTTAAAAGGTAATTTGATTTGATATTTATTTATGCCCTTTTTTGGATTAGAGATGAATAGAGCTCCATTGTCATTTTAATCATCGATAAATCTATCAATTGATTCTTGAATCTTAGCCTTCTCTTTCTTTGATATCTTGAAAGCAAATTCTCTCTTTGAGGATTTCTCTTGTTCAGTTTGCATCTCATATGTCGTAAGAATACAATGTAGCTCATCTATATTTTGCTTGGCTAAATTATTCATCTCTTCAATTGCCAAAACTTTTACATCATATTTCAATGGTAGAGATCTCAAGACTTTTTGTACCATGATTGATTTTTCTAAATTTTCTCTAAGACCTTGAATCTGATTACCGATTTGATCAACCCACAAAAGGTAACTCCGTATATTTTCTTCCTCTTTCATCTTCAAACTCTCAAAATATCTTATAAAAGTCTGAAGCTTAGCTTTTTGAACCTTTCCATCACCTTTGTAAATATTCTCAAGCTTTACCCAAGTTTTATGAGCATATTTACATTGCATAAATTTAACAATTTTTGATTCACATAAACCACATAAAATAGCATTTAAAGCTTTAGCATTATTTTCACTTGCCTTCTTTTCCACCAGAGTAGTTACAAGTGTTTGTGGATCTTCATATTCTTCCACCACTATTTGCCAAATGTCTAATCTAAGGGCCATCAAATAAGTCCCCATCCTCATGCTCCAAAAAGCATAATTTTTCCCATCAAACAAAGGTTCCTTATTTGTATTAAAACCTTCATGTGATCCAGTCATCATGCTTTCCTTGATCTACCTTCAAGCTATAAGACTTTTTCAAAAGGAATCATCTCTGATACTAATTGTTAAGCATGGGATATTCTAAGGGGAGGTGAATAAGTATATCATATATCTTATAAATCTTTTACTTAATCAAATTACACTTAACCATTCATTCAAGATATGCAATAAAATTGAAATTAATATACACCATAAAAGAGAGAGAGAGAGAGAGAGAGAGAGAGAGAGAGAGAGAGAGAGAGAGAGAGAGAGAGAGAGAGAGAGAGCATATTTTTATGTGGAAACCCAAAATGGGAAAAACCATAGAGAACAATCTCAAGTATATGAAACATCACCAACTCAAATTACAAAGTTTTCAAGCACCAACTTACAAGAGCACCAACCCCTTTACCAATCACCAACACAAAAATTATTTGTGAGCACCAACCCCTCTTGTGTATAAAATAGAACTATCTCTAAATGTTGCTTACTAAACAAATGATATAACTCTATAATATCTCTTTCTATTCTCTCCTCTTTTCTTATATAAAATAAATATAAACCATGCAATCTCTTGCATATGACAAATGGCTTCTCAAGACTTTTTTTATAGCTTTCCAAATGAATTTTGGCATTCACCCATTATGTCCCTTCAATATTCATGTAAAATGGTGCCAAACTTTCATGACCCTTCATATCCTTTCATTTGAAAAGCCACATGGTGACCCTTCATAAGAAAATTCATCCTTTCCACTTTTGTCTTTATCTTGGTGACCTTTCAAATTCCTTAAGATGACTCTTCATGGAAAAATGCACAATATCCTATTTTGTCTTCACTTGGTGACTCCTAGATTTTCTCAAGATGACTCTTCATGGGAAAATGCATCCCATTCCTATTTTGTCTTTACCTAATGAATCTTTTACTTCTCTATGTTCCCTCTTTGAATTTTATGAAACCAAAAATATATTCATTAATATTAAATAAATATTAACACACATTAGCCAAGATATGAATATTAAAAACACCATTAAATATTATGGGGCCTTTATCACCAATGTTAGACCTTTGATATCAATGACACTATTTCCAATAATTCATTCCTAATGTTTCTAAGAAGACATGCCCATTGTCAATATGATGAAAGGAAAATCAACTTTTCATTGTAATGTGGATGGAATAAATGTTTTTCATGAAATTAAGGAAACCATTGCACTTTCTCCTATCTTAGTTTGCCCTGATTATACCAAGAACTTCATTATGTATAGTTATGCTTTTGAGCATACCTTATTTGTAATCTTGGTACAACCAAATGAACAAGGGATTTAATATCATATAGGATTTATTAGATGCCATTTTAAGGCTCACAAGCTCAAATATTCATCCATTGAAAAACATTCATATATGGTGGTGAAAGTAGTCAAGCATTTTAGGTACTACATCCTCAATTCTCACACAATTTCCTTAGTATCAGATTCTACTATTAAGTCTATTTTGACTCACTAAGAATTTGGATGTAAAAGAGGTAATTAGATCACTCAAATAAAATAATATGATATGGAGATCAAGGTTATGAAAATTTTCTATGGAAAAGGTTTGTATCAACTCATGGCAAAGACCAATTCAGAATAAGTACCTAACAATGAAGAAGACATAGAAGATCTTCCCATAGTATTTCTTGTGAGCACAATGAAAGAATGGTATTTTGATATTGATCATTTTCTCACATATGTAAAATTTCTAGAGAATTTATCTCAAAAATAAAAGAGGACAATCAAGCTTAAGGCTAAAAATTTTATCCTTTGGGACAATGGTTTATATAAACAAAACATTGATGGAATCTTTCTAAGATGTGTAGATAAGGCACAACAAAACAATTTATTGGAATATTTCCATGATTTAACATGTGGAGAATATATTTTAACCCCATTAATAGCTCAAAATATCTTGAAAAATATATATTATTGGCCAACACTTTTTTAGGATGTATATTCTTGGGTACATAAATGACATAAGTGTCAGCAGTTTATGGGGAAACCCAAGATATCAGCCTTGCCTCTCAATCTTGTAGTCATTGAAGAACATTTCCAAAAATGGGCTATTTATTTCATTGGTGTAGTGATCCCATTGTCAAGTGTAGGTCATATTTATGTTCTCATAGCTACAAATTACTTCAACAAGTGGGTGGAAGTAATTTCAACCAAACATGCCACTTCAGAGGTTTTTTGTAACTTCCTTAAAGACAATATCATCACATGATTTAGTTTACCAAGAAAAATTATAATTGATAATGTTACCTATTTCACATCCCATGAGATGACTCAATTTTGTTTTGAATATGGGATCATCTTGTCTCATACTTCTGATTACTTCCCTCAAGAAAATGGTCAAGTTGAGTTGAGCAATAATAATTTGTTAACTATCATCAAGAAGTTGGTAGAAGATAATCAGAGGACATTGCATAAAGAATTGTATGATGAATTCTGGTCTGATAATATCACTCCTAAGTGAGTGATTGGAATGTCTCCTCTTAAACTTTTGTATGGATTGAATGCAAAAATACCAATGACATTAGAATTACCCACTCTAAAATTGGCTAAGGAAATTGAATATGAGACATTTAAAATATCCTTAGACAAGAGTATTATGTACCTTGTCAAGATATAAGAGTAATGTACAAAGGTTTTGGACCATATTTTAGAACATCAAAGTCACATCAAGGAACTTTCGAGAAGAAAGCTAAATCAAGAGAATTTTAAGTTGGGGATCTAGTCCTCTTGTGGGACAAAAGAAGAGAGATAAAAGGAATGCGTGGAAAATTATATTCTCTATGGAGGGGTATTTTTTTCATTCATCAAGTTAGTGGAGAACAAGTTTCTTTTTATCATACCTAGATGGAACACCATTACCATTGCCCTACAATGGGCAACATCTGAAACTTTTCACTTAGTAAATTTCCAACTAAGTTTATACATTTTATATATATTTGTATATTCTTTTTTGTTTTATTGTCATCTTTTCTATCTCTTGACTCCATGGCCCAATGGAAAAATGCACTTAGAGTTCTAGGATTCTTTTTCCTTCAAGCATTTCAAAGAATGTTTGAAGGAAATTTCCTAGTCAGAGCTAGCTATTATCCATGAATTTTAGCAAGCTCAAATTATAGAATAACCTGCATGAAACTTATTTGTTTCATATCCCATTATCTATATGCATGAAAAATGAGGCTAATTTTTTCTTCTTTTCATTTTTTTTTCTAAAAAAAGTTTATCTTTTGAGGGAATTTTACTTTTGTGCAGTTTGGAGAATTTTCTCCAAACTACACTTTATTTTTTTTGTGAAAAGTCTAAGAATTTTCTCAATTTTACATATGTTTGTTGATCTTTGTGTTGAGTCAAAGAATTTTCCCAAAATTTCATATGCAAATTCAAATATTTTTTTTGAGATCGCATATGCGAATTTGAGAAATTTCTCTAACCTCACACTTGGGACCCACCATCTTAATGGTAATTAATTTTACATTAATTACTCTTTTTATATATATTTAACCCTGGTCTTTTCATTTTAACCACTCTTCTTTTCCCATTCTCCATTTTCAAGCTCGTGTGCATATTTCCTTACCATCTTCATGGTCAATTAGATTTTTTGGTTTGATTGGTTTTGTGCATAACACGTTATTTTGGACAATTTCATTTTGTTCTAGGTAAGTCTCCATTTTTATTTTCTTCACTTTTTATCCTTTTATTCTATTTATTTTTTGTGTTTCTAGTTCTTTTAGGGTTTTGAATAATTTTAGACCCAATGCCCTTCACATACTTTAGAGAATTTTCCTTGAAATGCATGAAGGGAAAATACTCCAAGTGTAGACTTAGTGCACTTCAAATAAAATTATCTGAAGTGCACATTACACATTCCCCTATTTGTTTCAACGAATTTTCTCTGAAGTGCATGTCACTTAGTGCACTTTAGAGATTTTTCTCTAAATTACATAATTACAAATCATATCCCATGCATTTCAAAGCATTTTTTCTGAAGTGCACATCATTAAATGCAATTCAAATATTTTTCTCCAAAATGCATTTAAGTTCACTAATCCCCTTTCCCATGTAAATTAGATAATTTTCTCTAAATTACACCAACCTTTCACATGTAGTTCAGGAAAAATTATTTGAATTACACTAAAGTGATTCACCCATCATGTAGTTAAGATAATTTTATCTGAACTACTCAACCTTCCTTATAAATCATGTAAAAGCGTTGTTTTTCATTGATCCTAATTTTTTTGAAAAAGATGAAAAATGCTAACTCTGGATAATTAAATTTTCTTACTTGCAACCATCTGATCAATGATATACATCTCTCCAAACAAGAAGACAATGAAGTATAAGTATCAAGGTGTCTTCCCATTATCTGAAGTTGATTCAAATGTGGATCAAATTGGAGATAAAAATATTGGTCATGTGGACATGGCTAAGTTTTTACAAATATTGGGAAGATAAGCCATTATACCTCATATGCAACTAGTACTTAATAGTGAAATTCATTTGGCTGCTACATTTCTAGTATCAGCACATGATTCTAAGTTCATCTTGACTATGGTATCACACTTTGATAAGGAAAGCAAATCGGTCAAGGATTTAGAGGGAAAGGTGATCATTCACCTTGATGAGGAATATTTTGATAAGATTTTTCACCTTTCCAAGATTGAGTAATATTTTGATTTAACTATGGAGTCATCTCAAGAATATTATGAGAGAGATCTTGAGAAGTGTAAAAAAATATCAATACCAAATGGTTCAAGACTCCTTGACCCACCATTGCTAGATGGCCCAAGTATTTGTATCATAGTGATGTTCTGGAAGAGATAAGTGATTTGATTACTCTCCTTAGTAGAGTGAAATAGCTATCTATTTCAAAAAAAATTCAAGAATAGATGTATCAATACATTTTGGTTATTAAAAGAAACAAGCAAAGAATATTTTAGGGTAAACAAATTAGTGATGTTATTTGTCATCAGTTCTCTCAGGTAGCTTCTTCACTTAAATTTTATATGACTTCATATCTAGTGTATGTTGCAGCCAATATGAAGTCTTTCTTGGGTCTAAATTTTATCAGTGAAAGGAAAAATGTTCCTATATATGAGCACTATCCACAACTAACTCTAAAAGAAAACATCAAGCATGATAGGATAGTTAATGATGCTTTCATCTATATATTCATCTACACTCCTGACAAAGAACATGAAAATAATAGAGTTTTAGACCAAGCATGGGCATATGTTAATAGGGTTAAATGTATTTTCTTGAAATTCCCAACTTTTACATACATCAGAGTAGGAGGATTTGATGAATAACCTTACATGCTACCTAGATATCAAAGTGATAAACTAATACTAATTGAAATATGTAGACAAGTGATGAATGTGCATAAAACACAATTAGATGCTTAGAAGAGAGGTTTCAAATTTACAATTAGTATTGGTTGGTATACAATTTCCAATACCCCAAAGGCTAAGCTATAGAAACTAAGATGAAGTGGATTATACTCAAAAAATTCAAAAGTAGAGAAAACTTTGATTACATAATGATGGAGAGGCTCAAGTGTAATATCACTCATGTACATAGAATTTAAGATATTTTGGTGGAATGCAGAACTAATGAAGATATAAAGAGACTGGATTATAGTCACCTTACTACTGATCAGATTGTGAATTTGGAAATGGATAATATTCTTGGGGATTTGATATATGATGGTAATGTATTGGATCTGTCATATGTGGAAAATAAAGTGGCTTAAACTCCTCTACCTTTTATCTAATGGTAAATTAAAGAATCCATTTCCATTATAGATGAATTTAAACCTATTATTACAAGAACTAAAGCTTTGTTAGAATATAAAGGAATTAATTTGAAACATTTTAAGACTAGTTCTAAGGAGGATTATGATGAAGACACTATTAAGAAATGAGAGGAGCTAAGAACCTAAAATAAAGAGGAGCCCTTTACTTCTAGACAAAAGCCAAATTTGTGTTTATTAGTAAAGGAAAGAAGAAAGGCAAAGAATCAGGTGTCAAGGAAAGTGATCAAGTGGATAAAAAATAAGTCCCAATCACAAGCAAGGCACCACCTCAATCAACAACATCAAAGTGTCTTAGCTAGTGATTAAACAACCTATACAAGTAGAGACTACTCAATCAAAGGTTCCATTGGCTAAAACATCTCAAGCCATAGTTTCATAGGTAACATTTTCCATAGTTCCTCCCATAAGTACCATTGTAAAAATTGATCTTGTTCTCTATCAAGTTGTTCTTTCACCTCCATCTTCACCTACTAGTGCCACATTTTTTTAAGTTCCTTCGTAAGGTACACTAGACCAAGTTTTTGATTCATTGTCAAATCTATCCAGTCCTTCAAAGTCATTGGGATTCCTGACTAATTTATATTTCACCCAAGAAGATATGGAAAAAATTATGTCTATAACTTCCTCAAAGATAACAACTTAGGTTCCTACCACTCTAGTGTCTAAAATCTCTATAAGAATTAAAGTGGTGGTTACTCCAACCCAAACTCCACCTATTGTTACTATAATCCTATTGGTGTCAACCTCATTATCAAATACCTTAGTCACATTGTCATCCATTGCAATTCACAATCCATTATCCCTCCCCAAGTTTCCCAAGATTTAACATACACTATCCAAGGAGATTCATCTCCTCTTCCTCCTTAGCTGGCATCACAAACACCTAAGAAGAAGAAGTGAGCAGTGGCCACAAAAGATTTTGATTTTGGTCAACTTGTGCCAATAAATCCCAAAACAATGAATAAATACAAAACTACATCAAAGGTAATTTTTGAATCTTGGCATAAGTATGTTAAAGTTGTAGTGCCTCCTAAAGATAGAAGCATTGAGGATATTCAAGAATCTAAATATGTAGTGGGATGAATAGATCTCAAGAAACAAAATCTTGAAGGTGCAAAGGAATATTTACAAGTAGAAATGGCTTCCTTGATTGAGAGATATGATAAAGATAAGAAGATCAAAGGTCAACTCAAAGTACAAGTGGAACAACTAACTTTTGCTTTAATATAAATCACTCAACCTTCTAAATCCATTGATCCTATTGTACATGAAAATAATAAAATAGATATTCAACTTACATAAAAAGTTGGATCTCAAGGTCATGTAGACAATGTTTGGATTGAGATATTAACAACATAAGGTACATAAATGTTGTGTTCTACCATTATATTTTTGAATAACTTAAGTGAAATGTAAATAGAAATTTAGTAAACAATTAAAGCAGATACTCAAGATTTGGATTTGACTAAAAAGGATATTGATACATGGACTCAAATTCATGAATTCAAATTGGAGCTTTTAGTTGAGCAGAAGGTCATTCCAAATAGGAAAATGTTCATTGAATATAGGGAAGCTATGAAGAATAAAAGACAAGTTCTAAAGAATCTAGTTAAAGATTTTGAAGAAGCTAAAGATATGTGTGATAATAAGATGTTAGATCTTGCAAATAAATTAGAAAACTCCCATGACAAGTTGAAAATGATTCTTAGGAAATTCTTCTTATGGAGACTGTTATTCTAGAATTTACATCTTTTATCCAAACAAATATTGAAATAGGTACTTTCATACTAGAATCCATCAACAAATTAATTGAATATAAGTCATCATGGATAAACTACAAAGAATCATGTACAAGAGCAAGGATTTTATAGTTAACTTAGAAGATTCTATGAGAAGGGCACTTATTGTGTCCAAGAGTACATCTGACCTAGATAACAATGAAGTCCAAACTATCTTGAAGAGATGTGAGGATTTTTTATAGAAGAATAAAAAGGAAGAAATTCTTGTGTCTAAGGAAAAAGTTTATTTTTCTAATTTTCCATATGTAGTTCTGTTTAATGTAAATTACACATAGGAAAATTACACAGTTCTATGTCAAATAGGACTTTGTCAATGAATAAATAAATGTATTTATGTTTTTCCTATTTTTATTCATAACACCTCTCTATAAATAGGATGATTCTCTTTGTATAAAGGATCACCAATTGTTATAGAGGGGAAATGCTACTAAATTGAGAAATAATTTTGAAACTTTGTGTTCATATTGTAAATAAAAAATTCATTCAGTATAAGAAAATTAAGTGATCTTTCACACTTTGTGTTGAAATATACTTGTGGTGTATTATGAATGTTCTTTTATCTTTTCCATTGCATTTAATTATACTTTGAGTGAATTGTGGTGTGAAATTTCTATAAAATGGAAGGTGCCATAAAGCTGATTTTGGAGTCTTTGAACTACTTATTAGTTTATGGGTTTGTGGTCATCATTGAAGGTGAATTATCGAGGAGACTTTGAACCACCAGTTATTCTTTTTCGATAATTTTAATCTTTATTGGAAATAAGATGAAGACTTTGGGATGCACCTTATGCTATATTTTATGTTTACTCTACTATTATTATTCTTGTTAATCTTTTGGGTAACAAATTTTAATATTTTTTATATTTGGTTTATCAAGTGATCTTAGATTTTCAAAGTATATCTCAAAGAACAAAAGTAATTTTGTGATTGAACATAAATTCTAAAAAAATAGAATTAAATGATATGACTAAACCCACTATGATAAAATTATTGTAAATAAGTGTATATAATTAAGTGTTATGTTAGTTAACAATAAAATGGAGCCTCCCCTTTCATTGAGGAGAGATTTTATTTCATCACACTATGGCTGAAATCACAATTTTGCTACCATTATATCAGTAATAAAAATTTCACCTAACCAAACTAATGATTATACATGTCTTATACAAGTCATCAGGGTCCTTCTATTTCATTCTCCACCCTTATTTCAAAAGTGTGAGCCTATACGAGAAAGAAACATACAAGTTATCACAAGATGGAGACTATGGATCATGTTTCCTTAATGAAGAAAATCCTCCAATGCAAATATCTAAGAATGGATAGTGATCTAAGGTTTGGTGATGGTTTATTGAATTTTTTTGTATCTTATTACCTCTTTATTACAAGTGGAATGTTTAGATGGACTTTCATCTCTCCCAATATGTTACTTTCAAATGAGTATGAGTAGTAGTTGATCTTATAAATAGACACAGATCGAGTGTTGCTTGGTAATGCATATTAGAGGTCATTATAACACTGTGAGATAAGAAAGAGTGGTGTATTCATGGATAAGTCTCCTTTATCTCAAGAAATAGGATTCATTTTGGCCCTCATAGACAAGAAACCATCAACTATCTTCCAAACACCTTCATACACTTGTTTAGTATAATTTTTGATTCATTAGTAGAAGTTAAGGTTTTTGTATAATTTTAGGTTTCCATTTCTTACTCCATATGTCTAATTGGTGATTTATAAATATTTTAACATGTTTATTATGTGATTAGGGGTGCCTAGGGTCTTCATAGGTCATCTTGATTTTAAATCAATAATTCCTTTTAACCTCTCAATAAACCTCTGTTATCTAATGGATTCATCAAGAAAATTCACTTCATAATAGGATCTGAGTTCCAAGTCAAATATCCATAAGCCCTATGACTACCACCTACAAGTTTTAACCCTTATACCTAAGATTAAATAATGAGAGAAAGGCCAAATGTTGTATAAAATGATGAAAATCCATTAAGACTATGAGAAAATGGCATATCTAAGTGTGAATACTATTGAAAATCATAACCAAGATTAGGAGGTCAACTCAAGCCAGCTTTCAAAGGGTTTCAAAATAATCACACATAGCTAAGTTTAAAAATTTGAAGAAAGGTCATGAATTGTGAAGATAGTTTTCTATTGTAGGAAAGTTGGCATCTTTAGTCATTGGCCTAGTTAGGCACTTATCTAGGTGTCCAAGTTAAATTTAGGCTTGTTATAATGTGGCACACGCCTTGACTAATCCTATGGTGCTTAACATTTGACAGTCAACTTTGCTGACATCACTTCACATAAGGCACAAACCTTATGAGATCACCCAAAGTGTAGTGGAGAAGGGATCAGGGTTTGTGTTGGGCTAGTTGTGCCATGACACAAATATATACTTCAAGGATTATGGTTAGTGAAATGGTAGTGTTGCATTCATGCATGCAATCCATATTGGGATGGGGAGAACTAAATATTTGTTAGGTATAAGTAGATATGAAGTATTTTTATAACTTGATGATTACAATAATTTAGTTCCCTTGGCTTAACAACATTTAAGTGCTTGAGGGGTCACTAGGGTACCTAATTAAAGGACTTGGGCTTAAGTTCATGATTAGATGTAGGTATTCTTGCAAGGCATAGAGAATTACCCTTACTTATATAATTTCATCTATCAGGTACTATAGTCCTCATGAGCTATAGGCATGCCATAAATGAGTTAGACTAAAAGCTTACAAGAGCTCAACATATATACTATAGACTAAATCATTTTGTAGTTATGTAAAATGTGAAATTATACAACTTTAATATGGCTAAGAAACCTAATCCATATGTCCTATTATCTCATATAATATTTTTAAGCTACTTCTTTTACTGATTCCAAGTCATTCATAGCTTCCCAAACTTAGATTTTTGAGACCCAAGTAGCCATATCAAGTCCAGATCCATCCCCTCATGTCTCATCCCCTTAGAACAATAGTGCCCAAATAGGATAGGAGTGCCAAAATTTAGGGTGTCTTGTTTTTGACACTATTGTCCAAGTTAACTTTGGCTTCCAATGAATAGATTCTTTTGGTTCCTTATCTTTTTCCTTATCAGCCTCACATGAATTCATTTAACTCATGATCATTAGTTTCTCTATAAAATGCCATTTAAAGTCCATTTAGAAGGGTTGACACTCATTTTCAAGAGAGACACAAGAATAAAATCAAGTACACTCAGACACTCTTCCCTATTCTTTGCATATAATGTTCTAATATTATTCGAAGCCTACTCAAGTCATTACACTAGTCCTTAACTAGATGAAACACATCTATTTCAAATTCTAGTTGTATTAATCATACAAAAAAAGCACCAATCACTTCAATGGAAGAACTCCATTAGCTTGATCCCTCTTTAAAGTATTGGTATGTAGGTAGTGTGCCCACATATGGGGTGTGAAGTACATATAACATATATTTTACACACTAACCCCTTCTCTCTCTCTTTCCCAAGTTTGCATTCAAGTTCAAGAACCAAGAAATACTAATGGTTTTGAAGATTTAAATAGGTACATAACAAGCTCTACAAGGTCATGGAACCTAAAATTTTGGTGATAGGGTAACACAAACATTCTGAATAGAACCTAGAAAGCTTTCAAACTCATGATAATAGCATCAAAATAGGACTAAAGCATTGGACAATAGGGTGCCCTACTTTTGTCACTCCTATCCAATCAAGAAACAAAGTTTAGAGACCTATTTTTTTATTTTTTCTTAGCCCTGTTCCTCCAATATCAGACCTTGTCTCAGTCTAGATCAACTAGAATAAGCTAAGTTCTAATATCTCTCACTTCCTACTATATTTTAAAAAGGTAAAAATACAATCTATTTACAAAAATGAGTAAGTTAATTATTGAATATTTATTTATTGATTTACATTGCTCACCCCCTTTATTTTTTAGGAAAATAACTCTAATATTCCAAAAATAATAAAACTTTTGGTGAAACTGATTTACTTCAATTTTTTGCATAAAAACCCTATAAACCCTAGGGATAGTTATTTCTCATTTTTTGAAATATTTTTATAAATTTAAAAATAAAAATGCTACGAATCAATTGAAATATTTTAAATAAATTCACCCAAACCCTAGTTTGCACATACTACGTCTTATTTGCATACAAACACTTTCAAACCACTAGGAAAAATATATTAGTAATTTTAGAAATATTTTCATATTTTTCATAAATTTTTCAAGCAAAGTTCTATAAATTTTGTCTATTTTTTTTCAAATTATTGCACTAATTTTTAAAAAAATCATTCAAAACTCTAGTTGCATCAACTAGTTCCTAGTTATTTTTTCTAAGTTTTTCCAATCATTTTATATATTTTAAGTTGAAAATATAAGTTATAAAATCAATTTAAAATTCAAAATTTCATAGTATTTTACAAATAATATTTCTAAAAAAAATACCTATTTGCATATACTAGAACTTACTTGCTTTTAAGGTATCACCTTACATGTTTGGTAGCTCGGTATCCTTTTTACACAAATTCTAATTCACTATTTTTTAGACATTGCATTTATTATATTTAGTGCTTTCCATTTTTATCACATTTCCTATTAAAACATATTGCATAAAATTTAAACACATTTCAAATTGTTTTTCTACTTTACCAATGGCTCAATATACCAATTTTGATGAAACTAATAAAATAGAACTTTAAGAACTCTTAACCAAACATCTAGATATGGAAGATGACATGCTTATAATTTTACAAGAAAAATAGTAAAAAGTAACCAATGGTCAATCTTCTCAAACCATAGAGCAGCCAGTTGCAAATAAAACTATGGGGGCAACAATGTCTCAACCACCCCCTATTGCATCCCAACCTTTTACTATGCCACTAGTTGTAGCTAGTACATCCCTATCTCTTGATGTGGTAGGACTTGTGCAAGAGATATATATCTTCAATCCAAGCTGAAATATCTTGAGCAAGGTACCACTAGTCCTACACATGCTTTGGATTATTTTGCTCTTCTACATACATCATTGACATGTCACATTGCTTCTACACCCTTCCCACAAGAATTTGTTCAACCCAATCTTGCTTTTTATGATGCCAAGGGTGATCTAGAGACACATTTGAGAGATTTTCATGAAGCATGTTTGGATTATATACCTAATGATTGGCTACATACCAAAGTTTTCCAAGGATCCTAAAGGATCATGCCTTCTAATGGTTTTATAGTCTACCAAATTAGTTAGTCATGGCATTCAATCCCTTAGCAGACATGTTCCTAGCACATTTTGGTATCAACATCAGTGATAAGGTTTCATATGCATAGATTACATAGTAGAAAAAAAGGTCAAATGAGCCTCTCATAGATTGTGTTATTAAATACAAGACTATTCTTGTTAAGTTAACTATCACCATGGCTAATCAAGAGCTACATGACATATTTAAATAGATCCTTCTATTAGCACTGCATGAATCTATTATGTTTAAAAGATTCTCTTCCTTCACTAAATTATGTCATACACTCAAAGGTAGAGAAGTCAAGAAAATTTCAATGGGAAAACTTAAGTATTCAAGTATCCCGGACACAACTAATTAAATTAACAACAAAGTCTCATACAAGGTCAAAATCAATGATAATAAGAATCAAAATCAACCAATAGTTAATGTGGCTTATGAACCCCCTCAGCATGTGGTTATATTAGCACCTCTTCATCATGCATTTACCAATCTACCAATTTCTCTAGCTAGGGTTTTATAGAATTTATTTGAATGTAACATCATAACTCTCCCTCTTATTCAGGAAGAAAATCCAACAAATATTCTTCCATGGGAATATGATCAACATGCATTTTATAATTCCCATAGGGAACCAAGTCATACAATTAATAGATGCATCAATTTGTGGCATAAGATACAAGATTTTATTGATGATAATCTACTTGATCTGGGTACTTTAGTTGAGCCTCTAAAGGCAAAACCAACAGAAGATAAAGCTTTGAATTTTTTTTTAGATCCATTTCCATAACATTCTAAACAAGAGAAAGGGGACACATCAAGTGTTCAACATACATACCAAAAACCTTTAGTTGAGTCACATACTTTGAGTGGTATGATAGGGGTGTATGAGTCTAGAGTTCTATCCAGGTATTTGATATATTTTTTAAATCATGAGATTGTGGAGGATAATATAGGTTATAATGAACTATTTATTAGAACATGTATTCATAATTAGTCTATTCCTATTATACTCATTAATAATTATTCTAGTATTAACATGTGCAATTTCACACTTCTACAACATTCAGGTTATTCAGATCAAGATATCACTCTAATACACATAATTATTAGTGGTTTTAGTGGGCATATATAGAGTTCATTGGGTGCGATAGTAATTTCATTACAAATTGGTCCTACATTTGTGACCACACCATTGACTATAGTTCCCAATGTAGGAGTTTTTGACATGTTACTTAGTCAACCATGGATTTAAAAAATCATGGAAGTACCTTCTATAGTTCACAAATGCATGAAATTCATTCACATGATTAGGTTATTATAGTTATTAGAGCTATTTATGAGTCACCACTCCCCACTTAATAGCCATCTACCTACTTACAATTATGAATTCTAGTTCTTTAACCTATTTTAGCTTCCACTCTAATTTTAGTTTAGCTTCTACTTTAGAGTCAAACATAGTTATGGCATCCATCACTAGTATAGATGGTTCATACACCCCCATAGTTTTAGGATTCTAGATAGCTTCTACATATAGTGTTTACACCTAGAGAAGTTACATTGCAATCTCATATAGCTACATAGAGATCACTTGTTCATAGAGCTTCTTCTCCTACTTTTAGATGGGTCCTTAAGAGCTCTACAGTTGCATCCACTTATCAGAGTCATAGGGGGACCCCACATTTAGTTTCCACTTTAGATATTTTAAATTAGTTATAATGTACATATATGTCAATTTCATAATCTCATACACTCCATCATGACTTAAGATCATGCATACTCACATTATTTGATATAAGACACCATGATAGGGGTTCTCATCCAAGACTCATCGGTTAGTATCATTTCCTTCTAGTATTGATTTCACATAAACTCTTTTAATTGATTTTACATAGTTTAAATATTGTCAAAAATACAAAAATAATATAACAATTCAAAATACAAAAACAATATAACACTTCAAAATACAAAAACATTCAAAAAATTGCAAAAACACTAGAAACATTTTTTGATTGTATGCATCATCCATGTTTACATTACTATTATCATGATAGGAATTAAATTTGTAATTCCATGATATTTTATGTCAATTTATCTACATTACAATGCTTCACTTGATTTTCTTTGAGTGTGTATAGTGACATCCAGCTATTTGATTGCTTCATTTTACCCATTGACGGGGCATTCCTAAATTCTACATTTAAGACACACATCAATATACACACCTAATGGGGGCATATTCTACATGAATAAATCATATAGGTCATACCATTCATATAATACACACTCTGATTTATCATATTAATTCACATTACTTACTAGATTAAATATATTACTACATCTCCATTTCACTAGTACCTAACACTTGTGTATTTCTTAGCATATACCTAGTCTTGTACTACACATGTTTTGCATAATTTCACTTTTTATTTTATTAGTTAGATTTTTTTTTATCTTATATTTGTTACTATTTCTTTCATTCCTTGCTTAGCATATCTTGTGTGATTACATCTCTAGTTCCATCTTGTCTTTTGTTTATGCCTTAAGACATCTGCCAATGTCTTTTGCCTCTATTCATGTATGTGCCTTAGGACATTTTAATGTCCTTTATTTGTAGTATTTCATGTTAATTTTTCCCTTGTGCCAAATTTTATTTTTCACTTTTATGTTTATGTGGCATTTGAACATGCCTTACATGCTTGTCTTCTGCTTTGAGTGATTTGTCTATGTCCCTTATTTGCATGGCCCCTTGGTCGTCATTGTATGCTTTTTACTTATTTATTAATATGATTATTTTATTATTTAATCCTCATTGTGTAAAATTCCATGATTCCAATAATGCATTTATCTTGATTCTTAGATGGTATGATGGACATCATGCTCCATCCCTCCATGCTTACTAAGAAACTAACAACTAACAACTAATATCTAACATTACTAGTCCAATTCAATATCATGCACATGATCTTACATTTTTATATCTATCTAGGCATACCACTATATTTTTATATCTTGAAATATCCTATCAAATATTCAATTCTATATCTTACATCTATACAACTTAACACACTTGTAGGACTCATTTTATTCTTAGGAAATTCATGGTAGGTTCATCATTCCTACCCTCAAAAGAGGGGCCATAAAATAGGGGTTTATAATAGAGATAAAACCTCCTAAAAATTGAAATAGCAACATTCAGGACACTCAATACAAAATCTAGAGGTCAAATCAGTTAAACCAGAGTAGAAAAATAGTGACAATTTCATATCAGTTGTCAATTTTCACACTAGACAATAACACTAGAAATGAACAATAATACCAAACATAGGGGTGTCCATATTTTTATGTTCTTATCCAAGTAGGAATACACTTAGGTTTTATATAAATAAGCAAAAATTTTAGTTTAGGGATAGTTTTTGCACTTCCAGATCAATCAAATTTAATAGTTTCAGTACAAATTTCTCAAATATAGTGGGTTATCATGTAAAACATGATGGGTTTCACTTTTAGTTTAGATTATGTAGTTGGCATAACTTCTAGATCATATTCCATGCTCCAAACATTAGTGATTGGGGGCAATGTATGTGGCACATTGATCTTCTTTCCTTTTTGAGTTCAGTTTAATCTAGGCATTCTCAGCACTTGTATGCCTTACTCCATCTACAAGTGGTTAGAATCACATTTTAGTTAAAATTTCATACAATTTTAGCTTTCCTAGTACCTAAGTTACCTAGTTTGATTTCACATAAGCATTTTACATTACTTTTGTAGAGGCTTTAATTCAAGCCCAACCTCCATCTATTGAAATGGCCAAGAGTGGCCTAGTTTCTAGCACACATTCAAGCTATCCATGCCACATTATTAAATTTTTAGCACATCCATGGGCTCCATGAGCCATATCATATGACATATATTCCATACTAGTATCACTTCATAGTTTTACTTCATGTGGCAATGATGGAGCCAAAGGTCTAGCTAACCTTTGTATTCTTGAGCCACCTATTCAGAGGGATTGGACACAGTCTAGACATCAATTAATGCACACATAATTTGTTAACTTCACATCATTAGTGATGATGGAGCCAAATGTATAACCTATTTATTCTTGAACCACATTTTGAGGAATTGAGCACTCAACTCCGTTCATGATATTACTCTTAATTCAACACATAGTTAGCACAATCTAGCATCACAATAGGTTTTGTATTGGCTTGTGTACCTAATGAGGTGTATTCATTCCTTTGTCTTTCTCTTATTTAGTGTTGTATTTTATTATTATATATATAGCATATCTATTAATAATTGATCTAATTTATGTTTTCATTTTAGATTCACACTTCATAACATGCTCTCTTTATGCACATCTAACATCACACAGCTTCATGAGCTTCATCCTTACAAGTAAGTTCAGGTATGATTTCTATTTTTCCTTTATCCTAGTATTTTACTTTGATTCATCACTACAATAAAGAGGGAGTAAATGTAGTCATGTAAAATGTGAAATTGTACAAATTTAGTATGGATAAGATACCTAATCCATAGGTCCTCTTGTTGGCTCACACAAACCTTCTAGGCTACTTCTTTCACTAATTCCAAATAATCCTTAGCTTCCCAAACATAGTTTTTTGAGACCTAGGTATCCCTCTCAAGCCTATATATATCCCCCTCAGGTCTCACCCCTTAGGATAATAGTGCCCAAATAGGATAGGAGTGTCAGAATTTAGGGTGTCTTATTTTTGGTGTTGTTTTCTAAGTTCACTTTGGCTTCCAATAGATAGATTCATATAGTTCCTTATCTTTTTCCATGTCAGTCTCACATGAATTAATTTAATCCATGATCATTAGTTTCCTTATAAAAGGCCATTCAAAATCCATTTATAATGGTTGACACTCATTTTGAAGAGAGATGAAAGAATATAAGAAAGTACACTCAAGCACTCTTCCTTATTCTTTGCATATAGCCTTATAATATTATTAAAATCCTACTAAATTCATTGCACCAATCCCTATCTAGCTGAATCACATCCAATTTTGCATTCTATTTACATTGATTATACACAAATTTTACCAAGCACTTCAATGGGAGAACTACATTAGCTTGATCTATATTCAAAGCAATGGTATGTAGGAAGTATACCCACACATGGGGTGTGAAGTATGTCCAACATATCTTTTACATGCTAACCCCTTCTCTCTCTTTCCCAAGTTTGTATTCAAGTTCAGGCACCAAGACCTCCTAAGGGTTTTGAAGGTTAAAATAGGTACATAACAAGATATAAAAAGTCCCATACCTTAAAATTTTAGTGATAGGGTAGTATAGGAATTTTGAATAGAACCCAAAAATATTTCAACCTTAGGACAACAATGTCAAAATAAGATTACAGTGCTAGACAATAAGGTGTCTTATTTTTGGTGATCCTATCCAATCAGGAAATAAAGTCTAGAGAGTTATTTCTAACTATTTCTTAGCCTTGATCCTCTAGTATAAGACCTTGCCTCAATATAGATTAGCTCAAATAAGATAAGTTCTAATCTCTCTCACTTCCTACTATATTTAGAAATTGTAAAAATACAATCTATTTACACAAATTAGTAGGTTAGTTCTTGCATATTTATTTATTTATTGATCTACATTGATCAACCCCTATATTATTTAGGAATTTAACTCCAATATTTTGAAAACAATAAAACACATTCAATCTATTAAACATTATACAAATCTTTTCATCATTAAATAAGGTTCAACAATAATACATATATATCACTAGGAATAGAGAAAATGCTCATCTTAAGCTACTAAAAGGCATAGAGGCTCATAGGTGATCTTGGGCATTAAAATGGAGAATAATTATGGCATCATGAACATACTCTAGGTATAATAGTGAACATATCATCTAGAACCAATTTGCAAGGGCTTCGATACTCCAATCTTCTCCTCCTCACTAACTAGACTCATATTGCTTTTATAGTGCTTTGGGGAATCTTAGTTCCATGATGAATAGAGAACATTGATTGTTGAGGTGGTGATGGATGTACTCATTCTACTAGCTCCACTACGCTACCTTTGATGAGTCATAGCTATCCCATAGAACCACTTCCCAATGATTATTAAGCTATAAAGGAGTTACTTATTCACCTACCAATCAGTGCCACAAGATGACAAAATTGTAATCATGACAAGTGATTGCCTTGCACCCAAGTGTCTAATGCATTGGCACATACATGTATCTTATAATTAGATGGGTTTGGGGCCCAAAATTACCCATACAAAATTGTGAGTCCATCCTTAGACTAATCTTCCATAGCCTAAGGTGCACAAAACTCAGTTGCATACTCCTTTAGTTCTACTCTAAAGTCCGTATAACCCTAGATTGTGATCTTGATTTATTTTTAAACACTATATATTTCAGTGGAGGTGGTGCTAAGGGTGATCACATTAGTTTTCTCCAACTCTTTTTTAAAGGACTATAACCTTTCCTTCATCTTTATTATGTATCTATATAGGATCTCTCCTTACTCACATGACATTTTTTGTAATGCATGAAAGAGTTCTTTCAGGTCCTACTCCTTGGTATTGATTTGGGTGCTTAAAGTGTTAACCTACACCATTATCTGAGTTTATTCAAACCTACTCATAGTGTATTCCTATGACATTAGTACGTCCTTCTCCCATTTTCCCCTTTTTAGGTGCTCATTGATGACTAATTTTTGAGTGGAGAATTTGCAAAAGATTGTATCAGCCACTTCTGTACCCTCTTCAATCTTCACGAAGAGGTTTTCCACCTCTTCAATTTTCATGATAATCTCTTATTTTATGCCAAATGAAGGGTCTTCTTCTCCTTCTAGATCTGATTTCACCTTCAATATTGGGAGCATCTACTCCATTAGCACACACACCTTATTAACCTCCAAAAAATTTTAAGTATTGATGCTATCCAAGAAGGATGTTTCTACTTCTTTTATACACTTAACCAATTGTTGAAACTTGAATTTTATGGCCTTGTTATTTTCCTCTTCCTATAACATGATCTTCTTCTAGCTTGAGGCTCTAACATCATTAATGTTGTTCTTACATGCTACCTCAGAATCCATTTGGATGAGGGTGGTAGCTGACCTTACTAGATTCATTGTGTGGGGGTTAGCAAGAAGTGAATCCTACCCTTCCTCTAGTGGTCTGCACTAAGGCTTGACTTGTATGATACCTCAAATTGAGGCTCATCCATATAACTATCAAAGGTATAAGATAGTTGTTAGCATGTTAGGGTTATTTTGGTTTTAGGGGGAATGTACTCACTCCATCATATAATAATTTTGGTCTGTGAACCCTTTATATGCCTTCTCTCTTAGGCTTGATTCGACTTCCTCTCCTTATATGGAGAGTTATATCTACTCTGGTTCTTCTTTGTCATAACTAGTGCCTTATTTGGTGTTTTCCTCTAATTTGTCTTATTTATCTAGTAAGGGTTCTTCCTCAGACTTGTCCCTTTCATATACTTCTTCCTTTTTTTTAGTGTCAACTTCACCATCTTGAGTCTATTGAGTTTTAACTACACTCTATATTTGTTACTATAAAGTGTCAGTATCACCTTCTTGGTCTCCAAGTGCCCCTTCACTACTTGGGTGTGCCTATGGTGTAGCTTCTTCCACTATACTATTAGGGAAACTAGGCACCTCTTTTGTTTTCTCTTTTATGGGTTATGTGATTTTGGCAACCCTATTTTATTCCTTTTCTATCTTGGCCTTTTCCTTTTCAACCTTCTTTATCTATAACTTATTTTTTAAGATCATAACTATCCTTTCCTCCTTTTCCCTTATCTCCTCAACCTCAGATATATCGATCTTTACCTGGGGCATACCTTTAGCCTTCATGTCATCCTTTTTAAATTTAAATCTTGTTCTTCCTCTATATGGTCCTTACTCAGGCACATTTCCATTCATCATCACTTCTTCTCCTCCTCAGTTTGTAGAGGTAGCATCATGGGTTTTATGGTTGGGGTGTTTAATGGTTTTGCTTCCCCAAGCATGAAATTAGTATCACCTTAGAGAGCCTCATGAATTTATTTAGTGCTGAGATATTCCTCTATTTATTATTCTGTTATGATGTACACCTTCATCCCTCCATCTTCTTCTTCTTCTTCCTCTTCTTACACCCATTGCACTTCCAATTCCTCTCACACCTCTTATGCCTCCATCTCTACCAAGATTATCATGGGCATCACCACTAGCCCTTTGGACTTATTATTTTTCTTATCCCTTAGCTTGGGAAATGTAATTCCTGGCATGAAGACCATGGATTCTTCTTTGGCATAGAAGGGCTAGCTTCATCATCGAAGGTGATTTTCAATCAAAGGTGCTCTTGTATTTACTCTAGGGTTTCTCCCCACTGAGGATAATTGCTCAATTATATTAGTGCCAAATCTCCTTCTTCATCGACCTAAAGGGGGATGTCATAATCTTTATCTATGTGTGCACCCTTCTTCCTTAGATTCATCTCATAGAATAGCATGTGGATGTGCTCGAGGATGGATTTTATTTCAAGGGAATAGATATTAGCATAATCCAAATTTCCTCATCTTTGGTTGTTTTCCCCTAGGTTCATGTATTGCTACCTCAACCTACTTATTTTTGTATCTAGGGTCTTCACTAGGATATACACTTGTTGCGTGTTGGGGATTATTCATAGTGACTCTCTAAAATACTTGGCTGAAAATGCATAAGGCATTTTTAGCCAACTAGAGTGGTTCCCATCTACAAATTCTTATTAAAGGATGTAGAAGTGTTTCATAATAGCAAAAGTCTCCATTCTAAGAAGACTTTGGGGGTTTTTCTCAAGGATGTGCCATTATTATTTGAATTCTTCAATATACCATGCACACCATCCCATTACTTGAGATTTATACTTCAGGGTGAGGGAAGTGGGGTAAGTGTAGTTTAGGTATTTTAACATTAGGGAATCATTGGGTGGTTGGAATACCCATAGGTTATCCTCATCACCATCGGACATGTTGATATCCTCCATTAAAATTAAGATCAAAATGTAACCCCATCAAAAGATATTTCATGCCATATGACATTTAAGAATGTTCTTAAATATATCTTCTATAATAAACTTGGTGATGCTAAATTTCACCCCCTACATCATATGGTAAGTGATGAATAGGTAAGTCTTTGTTACATTTACCCATCAGATGCTAGGACACTATTTTGAATTCACCAAGTGTATAACAACCTTCATCTCAGGATCCTTAATGTCCTTGATCAAGAATGTGAAACATCCTTCATAGTAACTTATGAGCTTCCCAACACTTTTAACTTCATCATCATCTACCATCATTTGGAGGATGTCAGCACTAGAGCTTGGGATTCCATTAATTTGATTGATAAAGTTTATAGATAGCCTCATGCACCTCCCTAAAAAGTAAAACTTATCCCTATGGTTATACAAGAGGAGGAACTACATGAGTTCCTCTAGCTTCTCAAAACATGGTAACTCATAGATTTACATCACATTGGTCATCACCAATTTATCTTAGATTGAGACATTGAATAGTGTCGTACCTTCTAGAGTCTTTGCCCCTATGTCTACCACCTAGTCTTGTATTAGGTCTTGCACATTATTGGAAGTTTTATGGTTATAATCTTTTAGGTGGTAGTTGTGTATGAATGATGCATAGTTTTATCCCATCAAAACCTCTTTAATAAACTGAATGTCTTAGTATAACATATTTTCAAGTACCTCTAGATCAATTTGGGAAATACTAACTCCTAATAGTGACACTAATATTTTCATAGTGGCATCTTCTACTGCTAATAGGACTTTCTTGGTGTCTTTTTGTACCTATTATGGGCCTAGACTCATCTAATTTTTCCCCATTCTAAACCTACTACTGTTAAACCATGGTTTGTTTATCTTTCCAAAGCCTTGAATCTTTATTGGTTATTCATATATTAATGAGTTCTATAACTATATGTTTATCTCTCAAGCTTCATGTGCCATAGATGGTGGCCTTGGTGTCACTTTAGTTTTCATCTACTTGGTTCTCACCCAATTCATTCCCCTTTATTTCCTATGTCAATCTCATAGGGAATGCAATTTTATTTCTCTACAAATTCATTTACTTTTGGTATCTAGGGGTGCTCAGGGTCTCACTGCAGTAGGGTCTCCTTAGTTCAAAACTCTATTTTGCTAGTTTTGCTCTAGTTTGTCTATTTGAATATTTAATTTAACATAAGGTCTATAACAAGATGCAGTTAGTTTTTCACTAATTTATACCTCTACTCTCATATACTAGCATAATAATGGTTGATTCATGGTGTGATAGTGCCTAAAATCCTTGGGATTCATTATGAACTATGAAATCCAAAAAAATATTTTGTTACTTATGCATTTAATGTGGATATTTATGCCTCTACCACCACCTCATTAACTTCTTCTAATGAATTTTCAATGATGTGATGTGTAGTTCAAATAGTCAATTCCCACCCCACTTTGGTGGATTCCAGCTTGTCTTGATGATCTTATCTTATGAGTTTCTCACTTATCATGACCTTCTCCTTCAATATGGCAACCTAAGTGAAATGCCTCACATGCATGTGATTTAACCTCCTCACTCCCATTTCATTTTTTTGTTGTGCTTCTATTTCAAGTTCACTTATCTATCTTTGTTGATTTAACTATGATTTTGCATTTTTTTAGCCTTTCCTACCCCATATAAATCCCTTTTTCTATCCCTCTATAACAAGATTCTTAGCTGATATCTTTTACATGATCATGTTGTGCATCTTCACTCTATTTTTTGATCATTTATATCTTATGTGAATCTCTTGGTTCACATGTGCTCTATGTTTTGTGTCTTTCCTATGCCCATAAAATTAATACTAGTATTATTCTTGGAATCATGAAACTATAACTTCTATGCACCTAATAGTGCCTCACTTTTTGAATCCTGTACTCAAAGATCTAGTGCACCTTGTGTCTAATTCTAGCAAACTTCACATGACCATAACTTAGGTTTCTAACCTCAAGTTCTTAGAGAGTAGTTGTGCTTGACTCATATAGATTAAATTATTCATAACATCACCATAAACATTTTACTGGCAGCCTCAAAGCACCACTTATTCACTTACCAAATCAAAATTTCAACCAACACACATAAGAGGAAATTGTTTGGATTGTGACAAAATTTATTTTGGTCATTGAATACAACTGACTCATAACCAATAAATTAGTTTTTGATGGCATAAGCACCACCTTATTATTGATAAAAATTCAATTTATTGTCATTCAAATTCCTAAGGAGAATTTCATCTAATAATATGCATAACTTGCATGTGCCAGTCTCTAAGATGTTGTGGATAATATATGGGCCCATCTACCTTATCTATAAATTTATTGGGTTCTTGATATACTTGGAGTCATAGAGAAAAAATAACACCCCTTCTATTAGTACCTTGTGATTTATATGTTTGTCATATTAGAGTTTTTTGCATGCCTTCTATATCTGCTACTTCTACCTTGCTTGGGTGTGTGCCTCATCTAAACATGTTAAGTCCTATAGCCATGCATTCAATGATTATTGATCATTTAAATAAATATTGCACATAATGCACAATTATTTCACCAAAAACTCCATCGGTAGGATTACCTCAGTGTCAAATACCCCTTGTAATGGCATAGCCTTGTTTAGGCACTTATAGGTTATGCGATATGCCCATATTAATGCCAACACTCGATCATCCCAATCTTTGTGACCAAAATTTCATATATTTATGAGGCAGTTCCAAGGATATTTTTGAATGCCTTAGCTATACCATCCACCTGGGGATGGTAACGCTTTGTCTTGTAGTGTGTCACCATGTATTATGTTAGCAAAATCCTCATAATTTTTTTAATAAAGTATGTAGTCCTATTGCTAGTCAAGTTTAATGGGCACCCATAATGGCTTATGATGTTCTCATATGTAAACCTTGTGGCTATGGTGGCTATGTTATTTTATTTGGCACAACCTTGACCCACTTGGTGAAATAATCAGTGGCCACTAGAATGTACCTCATTCTTTTGCACCGTGTTATGGGGGTAATTGGTCTAACAAAGTCAATATCCCATTTATTAAATAGTTCTTGGGTAATAATGGGGATGAGAGGAATCTCATCCCAATGGTTGGGATTCCTTATGTGTTGACATATATCACATACCTTGGTATAATCTTTTGTATCTTGAAATAGACTTGGCCACCACAATCTTGATTGTAACATAATTGCCTCCTATATAATGGCATCCTGATATCCCCTCATGCCCCTCATATAGCATGGAGTCATTTTCATGCTCCAAGATGCATTGGCATAGAAATTCATCTTGGCCTAGTCTATATAGATCCCTACTAATGATCTGAAATAGGGTGGTATGAACCATGAGATGCTTTTTTCTTTGGTTGTCATTGTTTAGGGCATAGATATAGATGTTAAAAAGGTATCTATTTTTTGCAAGTCCTTAGGGGTGTGCTAGATTATATAAATTTTCAAATCTAGAATATCATCCTCAATAGGTACTGTTGTATCACTCAAGTATATATGGGATAAATGGTCTAGTTTCAAGTTCTATTTTCTAGGATTGAAGATAACAGAGAAATAAAATTCTTGAAATAGAATGATCCATCTAAAAATTCACCCATGGAGAATGGGTTTATTCATGAGGTTATTTAGCACCTCATGGTATGTGAAAAAGATGAATAGGGTTACCAACAAATATTTTATAAATTTTTACTTGGTGTAAGCTATGGTGAGTTCTTTATGATCAGTTTTGGTATAGTTCAACTCTACCTTTATTAATATTCTATTAACAAAGGAGATGGGGTGATCTACTTTTCCTTCACTAGGTTATACTAGGATTGCATCAATCATAGAACTAGAAGCATCAACATGGACATGGAATGGGGTTGTCTAATTGGGAAGTTATAATATAGGTGTGCTCACCAATATGATCTTCAGTGTTTCAAAGGCATACTTTTACACTTAACCCTAGTAGAATGGGTCATCCTTATGTAAGAGATCTTCTAGTGGCACCACAATATTCATATAGCTCCTTATAAAATTTCTATAGTACCCATAGTGGCCAAGAAAGGTACAAATGTATTTCTATGTAGAAGGGGTCTAGAGATGAATGATGATCATAATATTTACTAGATCAACAAACAAACCATCTTTATAGATGATGTGACCAAGTAGGATTCTAAATGGTGTCATGAAGATTCACTTCTTCAAGTTTAGGGATATCTAAAGCTACCTACACCTCTCAAACATTAGGTTAAATTTATAAAAATGGTAATTGATGAGGCCATACATCATCCAATCATATAGGTAAACTTGGAAGAAGTTGTGGATGAATTATTTAAACATAGTGATCACCACTCTAGAAAACATGATTGGTGCATTCTTTAGTCCAAATTGCATAATATTATAAGAAAAACAAACCCATTTAGTTTTAAAGGTTGTTATGGGCTTGTACTCCTCCTTAATCTAGACTTGGTGGTATCTAGAGAACCCATCAGTGAAGGTGTAGATTTTACAACCTGTGATGTCTTCCAAGACTTTATTAGTGAATAGATTTAGGTAGGGGTCATTAACGTAAATAGAATTCAACATTTTATAATCAAATCAAATATAAATTTGCCTATCCTTATTAATTCTTATCACCTCGAGCTTACCCACTCAGACTCCTGCATAGGGTAAATAATTATTGTAACTAACACTGCATCGATCTCTATTTTGACCTTAACATGGAGGTTGGGATTAGTTCTATAAGGATGTTTTTTGATTGGTATTACACCATTTATTAACTTTATGCTCTTATTCTTAAGGGATGGGAGTGTGCCCTTCATATCCTAATAATTCTTGGGGAACAAGTCTTAGAATTCATTTAGGAGGTCTATGATGTGTACCAACTTTGTGTTAGACCAATAAGCACCTAAAGTAGCCATCTTTGGCTCTCCTTCTACATTGATTTCCACTTTGATGGTCTTTAGTGATGCATGATATGGTTCATTCTTTTCCTAGTGTGAGTTCTTGACTTGTTAAGTTCCTTCAATTATCTCTATACAAAGATGTGTGGGGTCTTCTTCACCTTGAGCACTATCATCTACTTGGCATATAATATTTATTTTGTTAGTCAACTTTCTTTAGTATCACTCCTTCCAAGTTTCATCATATTATTCACTTGTATTTTTTTTGATCATTTGGTCCTCAAAGAAAGTCAAGAGTGCCAATCCTTTTTCCCTAAACATGTCTTTTAGGCACTCCTCAAGAATGGTTGTGTCCTTGAACACTGTCCTCTGAATTAATTGTAGTGGCTCGACCAATTCCAAGTTTTGTGAGGAAAAATAAAAGGTGTACACAAACTTATCCTTAAGGAAATCCCAATTGGTTATCTCTTGATGCATCTCATTGACCATGTACCATACTCACACCTATGTCTTTAGAGTTATATAAAAGGTATGCACCCATAAGTTATTTAGTATAATCACGTTATAGTTAGTCTATATTCTTTACACAAGTGGACATGCTTGAAAGGATCAGAGTCACCAATGTACACTGATATATCCAAGTTATTGTTACTCCTCCCAAATCTATTACAAATGGCCACTTTTACCTCTATCTAAGTTGGTAAGTTAGACTTTTTCACTACCCACCAATGCATGACAGTGATTCTCATGGTATACACTAGTACACCCATTATGTCTATTTCGTTGGGGATACATGATCTAAGTTATGGACATACTTTTCCACTAGGTTCCTCCCTTCAAATTCTAGGAGCATTGCAAGCTTAACTTTTCTCAAGTAGAGTACCCTATTTCCTTTTTCCCCATAGTGTATGACCCATCATTTATGGGTGCAATTAATCTATACCCAACCCATATTGATATGTTTTAATGCCTTTACATGCACCAAGTAGCATATATGACTAGCTACCTCATAATCCTCTTCAACCCATCAATTGTAAGTGACATCAGTGGTGTTCAAGGCTGATTACCCATCCTCCCAAGAGAGCAATCCTTGATCAAAAGGGTTGATGTTCTTGATTCCTTGTGTCATGATGTTATATATATGGTTGATCTCATTCTCCATATCAACACTCTCCACATAGGGGGTCCTTGGTCACTTTATAGGGGAATTGTTACCCTTTCCTTGCATTTTTTGAAGGTCATATATTATTTCTTGAAGCACATATAAACATTATTTACATATCACCATGGCATTACTATAAGTATTGGATAGTTATCTTGTTTAGCTAAATTGATTATCTCAAAGTTAGTGTGGAATTTGGCACATATAATATCTATAATGGCATCCTTCATAATTTTGATTGGCTACACTTAGGTCTTATTGGCTATGAAGAGTACATGGGGAGAAGTCCTCAAGGATATCCTACCAATATTTTCTCATGCATTCTTGGTTAGGATATTGACCTCAACACCTATGTCAATAAGGACCTTGAAGATGAACCATCTTTTTATGGTGGCATTCACTAGGATTTCTTGGTCATATTCTATGTTTTGTGTATGCTTTACCTCTTATGCCCTTTCCATTTATTACATAATGACTTCAACTAATTGATGGATTACATGTTTTAGAAATAAATTATTTAATATGGGTACCATCCCTTTTATTTGTAGGAGGTGAAAGATCTTTATTAGCTCTTATACTTTAGCCTCCTCACTATCTTGATTTTTTTGAGAGGCAACAACTTGCACTTCTAGGTCATACACCAGTTGGATCTCTCTTTATAGGTTTTAGATCACACTCATATCTTGATGTAATACATATTTTTAGTGTATAGGTTTTGGATAAGGCATGAATTTAGGTTATAACTATGTAATATGCTCTATATAGCTTGACATCTCATATTCTAGGCATAACTTTGGTATTGGCACAATTGTTAGTTGAGTGGTGAACCCATTTTGTGTAATTACCTACACTTTGACTAAATATATATAGGCTATATGTACCTATGGAGACCATTTTGCCTCTTTAGACTCATGCTTGATCATCCTTGTACCCTTGTCTATGGCCAACATACCTTGGGTTAGGTTTTTGTACAAGTCAAGGTATTCCTTAACCTTGTGTGTTCCTCAAAAATACCCACACATTAGATGCATAGGGAAGTCATACTAATAGTTCTTGATCAAATCATACTTGTAACATGATCATGGTTAGAACCTTCCTCCAACACATCCACCACCTCACCCTCTACCACCTCTTTGCATCCCATAGTCTACATTTTACTAGTTGTAACCCTCATTTCATTAGGCTCCTTGCCCTTCTACTATTATTATTTCTTTATGTGTGCCTCACCCCATTTTCTCATGCATGCTAATGATTACATGATAATCAAAGATAGTATGGGTATAGGCATGACATAATCAATAATAGGTAGTTGTACTGACTTGACTAGTGCATTGTAACAAAGGAAAGTTACAAACATCATGTGCCTCACTACAAAATTCATAGCTAAGGATAAGTGTGTGTACATTTCTTCAAGGGTATTTATTTCTATTATGGCCTTTCATCTCATAATCGATGCCCCATAATCTACTTTAAGTATTGTATGATGATCTAGTAGTAAACTTTTGTATTTGGGAGGCCATATATGCAATATACACCTCCATGCAAGGGTTAATTATTGTATTATCACTCCCAACTACCTTGACTCTGACAGTAGCTTCAAGTGCTTTGTAAGGGTCTATAAATGTTTTCATGGATAACACCCTATTAAATGGTACTATAAATCCTCCAAAAAACCATTATGCATGCTCAAAGGGGTGAATATCATAAGAGAGATTTGAAATGATAGTATTCAATATAACATCATATAAGTGCATGCTCTTTGATAATCCCTAGTTGATATTTTTGAGTATGGTGATGTTGTATTGGTCAAAATCAGGTATATTGAATTCTTTCAAGAAGACTCCATTTAGGGTGTCATAATCAACTATATCCTAGTTAAGATCAAAATTACTATAGCAAGTATGGGTGTGATCAAGCAAGGTTATCACAAACTTGGTTTCCTTGTACTTAGAATAGCTATTCCTCGAGTGTGTAATTGTACTTCACACTTGAGCACATGCTCTACAACACTCTCCATGCCTCAATACTCATAAAAATGAATGGACATCTCATAATAAATATATGGTAGGGGAGAAACTAGTTTCTAAGGTTCTTGTCCCCCTTGTACTTGTCCTAATGGTGGTCCTCTAATGCCTCCAGCCATTGGGCTAGGCATTGGTCCTATCATTACTACTAGCATCATAGAAAATGATGGCACTATACTAACAGCTAGTGGTGTGGGGCCACTTCCTCCAAACTATTACCTAGGATGCATAGCTAACATTAGCTAGATTAGGGTTCTTTCACTCATTTTTTGTCTATTCAAGCTAGTGCCTCAAGGTCTATAGGTATCTTCACTTACATCCCCATAAGTAATAATTTGTTCAATCACAAAAATTTGGTCCAAATATGTAAAATGATCAAATTCTAAGTTGAAAATATGGTCAGTTATCAGTATTTTATTTTCTTATGGGGGATATAGTGTATGAACTCAAATCACAAGTTTAAAGGGGTGAGGTGCATCTGATGCATGTCTAATGGTCAATTCTATAGGGACCTTGAGCATTCACCTATCAATTATAGAGATTATTCTATGGCTTCAAGGGTTCCTTCCTCTAGGTGTTGTTGTCATTCAAGGGATCCTTCCCCATGCCCTTTTCACTTTCTATGGGTCCTTTTAGAATTTTTAGGTTCTAGATCATCCATCATCCCATACCTCCTCTTATTGTAATCCTATCTCTTGAGCTTTTTGGTGTCAATGTACTCATCCCCTTCTATTACTCCTCACCTACACATCCCCTTCTTCCCTAATGCACTGATCATATGTGAGAGGACTCTAGCCTTCCATCCTCATAGTTTTAAATTCATAATCCACCATCATCTTCTTGAGTTTGATAGAAAATTATTTCATAAACACCCCTCTAGTTTCACATAAGAACTAATATTCTACTTCTTTAGGATAAGAATATGTTAATACTACGAATTAAAGCATGTAGCTATATATCACCCCTTGCCACCATTTTTCTATGACTCTAGTCTAAGTTACATATAATTTCTCAAGCCTTTCTAGGTGCTATTTCATCCACTCAAGATGATATCCATAGATTTGACTTTTGTGTGTTGCATAAGCATCCAACCATCAGTACACTTGCTCTATTAATGCACAAAAGAAAACATCATATAGGGAATCATATAAGTGATTATAGACCCACTTCCTTGGTAAATATATTCTATAAGTTGGATGCCTTAGTGAAAATCTATCTTCCACTCATTCAACTAGCTCTCAGTGTTCTTGAGGGAAATCTAGAGCATTGTTCTCATACACCATTATAGTAACAAAATTTAATGCATCCTAATAATGGAACCAAAATGATGTAGAAAGGTAGGAATATTGAATCATAGGCCTAGTTAGGTACTTGTCTAGCTATCCAAGTCAGGTTTAGACTTGTTATAATATGGCAAAGGCCTTGAATAATCCTATATCACTCAACATTTCACACTCGATTATGTTAGCATCACTTCACATAAGGCATAAGATTTATGTGCTCACTTGAATTATAGTAGATAAGGGACTAGGGTATGTGTTGGTCTAGTTGTGTCATGGTGCAGCTCTATCCATTAAGGATTTTGGTTTATTTAATGATAATGGTGCATTCATCAAGGAAATCTATCCTTGGGTGGGGAGAACTTACTATTTATCAGGCACAAGAAGATATGAAGTAGGTCTATAACTTTAGAGGTGCAAGCCTTCTTAGTAATATGATTATCATTGATGTCAAAATGATAAGGAAAGATTGATGGAGAGAAGAGCATGTTTCATAGTTGCACTATGAAAATTTGTCATGCTTTTATAGAGGCCATTTATGGATGTTAAAATTTAAATAGATAGAAGATATGTTATGTGTTTTTTCATGTGCATTCTATAAATATGGTCTATAGGTTTAGAGGAGAATGAATGAGCTCATAATTGATTTATTTAGCTCTTAGACATTATAGGGTTTATCCATGGCATCAAAAAGTAAATTTATATTATAATGTTGACTTAGTATACCTGGGAACTAGTAACTTAGGTTACAACTTAAGTCCATATCATCATTAAGAAAATAGCCCCTCAACTTAACAATTACCAACAATAAGAAATGATCAACAGATTTTATATTTTCCTAAGTCTAATAATTTATATTATTTTTGAGCTTGATCAATGGATATCACTTCATCATATGCAGATGATCTAATGAAGTAAAGCAAAGCCAAATTGTCAAAGGCTCCTTTGAGAAAATGTGCTAGTGACAAGTTTCACGTTCACAAAGCTTATTAGATAAAGACCTAATGAGTGTAAGTTTGTCAAAGTTAATCATCAAGATTATCAAAAAATCTGATCATGAGTGGGTGATCATGTAAAGGATATCTAACAAATAAAATTAACTCAAATGATATAAAGTGCTCGAGGTTTATTGACATAATGACAAGCTAAAGACTAAGAAAGTTTGAGAAGATAAATGGAGTGAAAGTGATCTAAAGATGTAGGAAGTAGTGATATGAGGTTAAAGTGTCAAAGTTTAATGATCAAGTCAAGGAAAAGTTTATGAAAGTTTAAAGATATAATGACATATAAGAGCTAGGATATGGAGATTGATAGATGCATTTTAAAGAGTGAAACATTAAATTTCAATAGCATACATATATCTAATGGAGAAAGAGATATTAGAAATGGCAAAAAGAAAGATTTCAAAGGCTAGTATTTAAAGTGTTTAAATTATAATGGTAAAGTGGATAAACATGTAAGAAAGATGAAATTCATGACATAGACAAAGAGATTGATAGTGGTGATTTATTGAATTATGTAACAAGGCATATGCATCATAACCAGAGCCTATGATTTGCTAAATATAGTAATAATACAAAGATTCATGGTGGTGGAGCTTGAATGTGAGATGAGATAAAATTATAGAGGCATGATGTGTTATAGTCTGAGTGTGAACATAAAGAAGAAGCAAACCCTAGATCAAATGTTTATATATAAAACATCTAGGATATAGTTACTATGATTGGAATTATGTCAAATGGAAA